>CM038793.1:185261175-185716525 GCA_021764765.1 Vicia sativa | reverse complement strand
ACCTTCGAACGTGCTAGGATACTTCCTGCTTTCTATTCATACGATGCCCCTCTCGAACCTCGCTTACATCCAACGAATAGGTTACCTACCAACTAATGGTATGGATACGCTATTCTAAAGGAAAGTAAAATAACAGAAAATGACTAATTCTCGAGTTAATAAGACTTTTAGTTGCTTGCTCAAAAAAATACTTTTTCACACCACACACTTTTGTCAAAGTTCAAACTCTTTCAAAACAAAACATTTCAAACACTTTGTATACATTCCTACATGAATCATTACAAAGTCAAAGCGAAATTCCTTTTCAAAACATTTTGTCAAACACGTAGAAGCACAATTTTTATAGTGATCTAAGACATTCAAGAGCCGTGAGATAATACTACGGATGGAAAGGGGTATATTACCTTCCTTTTCATAACCTTCTCCTTACTCTAATCTAACGGGTCTTTTTCTATACTTTTACCTTCCTTAATTGGATAAAAGAAAAGTCGGTGGCACTCTTGCTATCCGCACATTCGTATACAAAAATCTCTCAAAGTCGAGTTCATCAGACATGGAATGTATACAAAGTGTTTTTAAAAAGATTTTGAAAAGTGTGAGTAAAGAGTAGTTTGATTGAGCAAGCAAAAGAACTTATTTTACCCACTCGTAATCATTACCTGTTATTTCGCTTTCCTTTAGAATAAGGCTATCCATCTCATTGGTTGATTGGTATCCTTATCCGTGGATGTAAAGGACATCAAAGGACATCGATGGTCAGAAGGCAACTTGTGGATACCTTAGCATATTCAGGGACGATCATCACTTTCATAGGCAACAATCGAGGACGAGATCATGTATTCAGTAGGCAACAATCGAGGGTCACCGAGGGACTATGATCTTTTATCAAGGACCTGTGATAATATGCCTGTAAGCCGCCTTAGCTAAGATATCCCCACTCGAGGGACATGACCTTGTATTCATAAGGAAACAAGAGAGGTTACCCTAAGGTGGGTGCATTGTGAAAAGTGGTTTATATTCGATATTTTATTGTGAGATTGATTAAGTTAATCTTGCCATACATCTAATTACTAGCAATAATAGGTGCGTAGCAATCATGAAACATAAAGGTCCCACGCTATATTACATGGCTTGGGGGTACATAATATGGGAGTAAAGTAAAGGTAGAAATGTAAAGGTCCTACGCTATTACATGATAAAAATTGCAACCTATACAACCTTCCTAGAATTTACATGGAATAATAAATAGAAAAAAAAGAGAAAATGTTAGTAAAGATGTTCGGAAGTTAGTAAAAAGTTTTAGTTAGCAACCCTAATTACTAAAAAATATTATATTTGTGATTGATTTTAAAAGAAAATGCTTTTTTTGTGAAAATTTAAATAAGCATTTTCCGAACTTAAATCCTAAAGTTAGACATTTTAGGGTTTTTAGAAAAAACGCTTAAAGGAAAAATGCAAAGAAAATTAGTCACAGGAAAATAAATAAAAAATAAGGTTTCACGTAGCTTCGACAGAAAGTTCCCTCCGTAACCTCGGGAACCTATTTTCCGTAGCTTCGAGGTCGCATCGAGTCGCCTTTTCCGGAATGAAGTCGCTTTTCTCGCATGTTACTCCTTCCGCACGATGTTACCGAACACGAAGTCGCTCGAACGGAAGTTGCTTCCTTCTCGACATTCTATTGTGTTCTTTCTAGGGATCCAGTAGGAACTTCCTCGAGATAGCTCTGGGGTCCAAAAGTTGGAACTGGAGATGACGCCTCGGGGTCCAGGTTTGAACTTCTAATCGAGACGCCGGAGAGAAGTCTGTCTCTTCTTCTCGGTCACCACCTTTGCAAAACTCAAAACAAACTGAAAAGCAAAAACAAAATGTCCAGATTCAATAATTTGACCCTTGCGAACACGATGGTGGGGTCCCACTATCCTAAAACAACTCAGAACTATGGTTTTGAAACTCAACAGTCGCTTGCCCTAACCATGACAGCTAACAATTCGCCACCAAACCTTGCAAACGATGGATGAAACTCGCCTTATTTGATCCTGTGAAGACGTTAGTGATGTTAGTTTCGATTAAAACAAGCTATAAATTAAAATATGATTTTGAAAATATTTGTAAATCCGGATGAATTAATGTTGATGATTCAATGAGCATGGGCTATGTACAAGGTGTATTTTACCTCACTACTCCTAGAACACGATCGGATGATTGGAATGGCTCGAGGGTGGCTGGAGATAGGGTTTTGAATTTTGCAAGTTTCTTGGATTTTTGTAAGAATGAGAGTTGTTCTTGAGGCTAGGGTTTTTTTCTTTTACCTCCTTCGTGATCCTGAGCTTGTCATGTATTTATAGGAGTACACATTAGGTCAAGATAATTGAAAATATTTTGCCTTGAATGGAAAAATATTTGATTTGCTAATCTTTTCAATTTTGATCAAATATTTCCAATCTTGTACCAATCTCTTTCCAATCACTCAACTCTAAAATTAGGTCATTTAATAGCTATCTTGACCTCAAGAATGTCAAATAATTAGCCTTGTATCGATTGATTTATTTTTGCTATTTTATTTTAATTAAATTGACTTTAATGAATAAAAAATCAAAATAAATAAAATAAAAGCTCAAGGGCATGCCATTGGGCTTGGAGGTTCTAATTGGGATTATAAACAAGTTTGAATTAAGAAAAGTTAGGCCCATTTAGAAAAAAATTGATTTTCTCAAGTATTTCTTTTTATGCACTCTCTAAAAATGCTCAACTTGCACAACTTGTATCTTGCTCATTTTTAATATTTTTGGGTGTTCTTTGACTTTTATAAATATCAAGATGTCTCTAAATATCCCTTTTGGTTTCATCTTCATTTAATTTTCCATGTTCCTTTAACACTTCCTTTCAAAAGATGACTTTGGTTGACTTTTAAAAAGACTCGTAATATTTTGATCCATAACATCCAAATGAAGCATTTATAGCCAAAGCTTGTGAGACATGAAGTTGTAGAAAATTGAATTCCATTTAAAATGAGCTTTGGTGGAAAAATTTCCGATAAAGTATGTGAAAGATGCTTGGTCAAAGTTCTTGACTTTTGTCTAAAAACCTAACTTAGAAACTTTGACTTTTAATTAGATCTTGACTTTCTTGATGAATCTGATCAACCCTTGATCAAATGATGAATATTACTTCAAAATATTGGAGTTGACCAAAATCATGAATTTTGATCGTATGTTGACCACAATTGACTTTTTGTCCAATATATTGATTTTCAACTATATGAGCAACTAGGTGAGCAATTTTGACTTGTAAGGCTTGAAACTTGACATGGTGATCCCTGAAGCATATAATGAGGTATGATGACCACTTGAAGTCTTGAAGTCCATCTTGACTCTGAGAAGAGCAAAACCCTAGTTTGATTGATTGCTTAGGAGAGGGTTTATCGGTCAACCTCAGGAAACTTTTATATGGAGTCGTGAATTGCCTCGAGAAGTGAGGGAAAATTTGGGGTATAACAACTGCTTCTGCTCAATCTTTCTTGTACCGAAGGGTTAGATTGGTATGCTTGCCTTCGTGACCGGAGGTGGAAGATGATTGAACACCGAGTACACTTGAAAATTTGCACTCGTTTGTATGAAATGAGATTGTCAATCGATCGATGTAATCGAATGGGCTTTATAGATGCCATTTGGAGAAGCCGATGCTAGAGTGTGAGTCGACGCTTAGACTCGTGTCCGCTCTTTTGGATGAAAGAGAGATCGGAGATGGGCTTAGATGCCATCCGGGCGGTTGATAATAAGAGTACTGTAATAAACCTTCGTCTTGGTTATTTCTAAGATGAATAATTGTCAAACTATATAATTTTCCCGCCTTGTCTTGTGTTAATCACTGCATGGAAATCTTTTACCATCGGGAAATAAAATCTTGAGGGATATGGTTAGTCCTATGCATATTATGATGCATGCAAGTATATGACAATGCTATGAATAATGTTATTCTGATATATGTACGTGTCATGATTTTTATGAATAATGTATGAATGTAGATGTTGTGGTATTTTTAAACATATCCATCTTGAAGAAGACAGAACGTCTGCTGGAGATCTTTGACGCTTGTCTGGGACGAGGTCAGTTGAAAACCCCGTTGGGAAATAAGAGATATGGATTCCTCGATGCACTATCTCACCAAGTTTCGAGTCCAGATATTGTTGTCGGGGAATGATAATTATTGAGATGTCAATCAGTATCTCGTGTATAGACTTTTTTGATTACATCGTCCATAGTCTCACTGGGGACAATGTGATATGGCATAACTCGTTACTACTTGGAGAGAGATGTAATATGGTAAAGTTGATATGATCAACGTCGGGACTAACGTGATGAATGTCAGAGGACCACCGCCAGTGGACTAACGTGATGAAGTTTGAAGTGTCAACACCGTGGGATCACCGCCGACTACTAATGTAATGAATGTAGAGGATCATCGCTCGAGACTAACGTGATGAAGTTTTGTCGATAAAGTTTCGATACGATCATCGGGGACTAATGCGATGAATGTAGTGGATCACTACTGGGACTAACATGATGAAGTTTAGTGTTGGAACACCGCTGGGAGGAGATTAGTACTTTGTCAAGAAGATTTGTCTTCGTAGGGAGAGTGATGACCTGGGGATTGATGATCCTGTGGATGTATTTTGTAAAGGTGACTCGCTGGAGTTGTATTGGTGACTTTATTCGTCATCTCAATTCCTAAAGCTCGTAGTAACCATCGCTTTTGTTCGCTTTCATATGTTTGAATAGATGTTTATTATCGATGCATATAATCATTCAAAGCAATCATTGACTTTATACATGTAATAAAAAATTGAAATCTAAAAGAGAAATTTGTATTGAATTTGAAATGCGGGCCTGTAGTCGAAGTTTGTATAAGAGACAAATATCCCAGAAGAGGAAATTGTCGTAATAGTAAAAGCTATGTGGAAACAATCCGTCGAGTTTCAACTACGTTATTGCTCATATATTTTCGCTTATCTTATCTCCTGCTATCTAAGAAAGTGGTTGAACTGATTTATGTCATTCAAATCTTGAAGTCGATCCGACGTAGACATAGTCGACGCTTAAATCCCTAACTTTTGCCTAGACCGCCTTTCGGTTTTTAGTCTAATGGATACCTTTTTGCCCAAGCCGCCTTTTCGTGTTTTCGACTTGCCGGGTACATTTTTTGTATATCCTTAACTTTTGCTCGAACTTTTGGTTCTCCAGATTCCTTATTTTGCCTAGGCCACCAACCTAGCGGGTCTCATTTATGCGTAGTATTTTTGACTATGTCTACACTATTGTAGTGTAAGTCTTCTCCGTCCATAGTGCTAAGAATCATAGCTCACGAGAATACTATTTTGACTACAAATGGTCCCTCATAGGTGGGAGTCCATTTGCCCCTGTAACCTTGTGGAAGAATGATGCTTGACTACTAGATCACCGACTTGGTAGACTGGTGCTTGACTTTTATTGAATGCTCGATCATTCGCTTCGGTATATTTGTCCATGGCGATGGTTGAGCCGCTTTCACGATCAAGTTGATTTGGTCAAGGCGAAGTCTCGACCCATCTCCTCGCCTAACTCACGCCCCTGAGTACTCTGCTGAGGTATCTAAACCTCGATGGGCAGGACTGCCCATACCTGAGGCGAGAGAGAAGGGTTGCCCCCGAGATGTTCGTACTGTAGCGATAACCGGGAGTGAAATGGCAACATCTCATGCCAATCCTTATAGGTCACCGTCATCTTTGTATGATCTTCTTGAGATTCTTGTTGGCGGCTTCCATCATACCGCTCATTTTCGGACCGATATGGAGAAGAATTGTGATGCTTAATCTTGAATTGCAATCAGAGTTCGGTGATCATTTTGTTGTTGAGATTGGTACCATTATCTGTGATGATTCTTTCAGGGACGCCGTACCGACAAATAAGATTATGCTTGATGAATCGAGCCACAACATTCTTGGTAACAGATGCGAACGAGGTTGCTTCTACCCATTTGGTAAAGTAATCAATAGCAACAAGGATGAAACGATGTCCATTGAAGCGTGGTCTCGATCTCTCCAATCATGTCAATGCCCACATTGCGTAAAGGCCACGGAGCGGGTCGAATACAATGGAATTGGAGGTAAGTGTACTTTATCTCACAGATATCCGTATTTAGACAAGATCTAACATAGCTGTAACAATCGCTTCCATGGTGGACCAATATTAACCCGCTCTAGAATCTTGTTAGCCATTATATGTCCACCGGGCGGTACCGAATGCGCCTTCATGTAACTCTTCCATGATTCACTCCGATGTTTTCCCGATCCACACATGAGTAAGCACAAGTCGTGATTACTATATAAGATGTTGTTACCGAGAAAATTCGAAGCCAATTTTCTAAGAAATTCTTGTCATTGATAGATGCCCTCTGGATATATCCCCGGGCTTCGAGATACTCTTTACTTCAGAGAACCAAGGTTTCTTCTCGTTCTCTCGATGTCAAGTTCACAACAGTACGTTGTTCGCCTAGTCTTTTGATGATGATTTGGGAGCTTCGTTGTCCCATCCGACCGAACATAAATGACATGGTAGCTAATGCTCTCACAACCGATTCTCTTTCGTGGAATATGATCGAAAGTGATTTCTTCAAGTAAGGGATCGTACTTAAAACATGCTCGATATGGAATAAGATTTGATGTCAGATCCCACTCGCCTTTAATCCGACGGGTCACTAAAGTCGAGTCTCCATACACTTGCAAGAATTTGATTCTTAAGTCAATAGAAGCTTTGATACCCATGATGCACGCTTTGTATTCGACCATGTTGTTGGTGCAATTGAAACAAAGTCCATGATAAAAGGCATGTGTCCGCTTGTAGGATATGTAATAATGGTGCCAATACCATTGTCAAGTGCATTTGAGGTTCAAAGACCATGGTCCATCGTGATCCCGCCAGGTCCTTCGCCTAGTCCTAGTTCTTTGCAATCGTGACTAACATAATATCCTCTTCTCGAAATTGAAAGGCATAGATCGATAGTCATCTATGGCTTGATGAGCCAAATGATCGCCTACCACTTTCTTTGATCGCCTTCCCGAGTAGTATACTAGATGTTGTATTCGTCAAGATCATTTGCCATCTTGCTATTCTTCCGGAGAGAGCGGATTCTAAAATGTATTTTATCGGATCCATCTTAGAGATCAACAAGGTAGTGTGAGTCAACATATACCCAGACATTTCAAGCGTGCCCAAGCCAAAGCAATGAAACTTTTCTCAAGTGGGTATCTTATTTCACAATCGGTAAACTTTTGCTAAGATGGTATATTGCATGCTCTTTTCGACTGCACGTCATGTTGCCCCAACACACACCCCATTGAGCTCTAATACTGTCAAGTACGATAAGAGGTCTTCTTTGACAGTGGTATCGTGATAGTAGGATTTTGTAGGTATTCCTTGATTTTGTCAAAAGTCTGTCTGAAATCCTGCTGCTCCATTTCACTACTCCGATCTTTCTTCAAGAATTTGAAGATTGGCTCACAAGTAGTAGTTAGATGTGCAATGAATGAAATGTAGTTTAATCGTCCCAAGAAACCTCTCGAATTCTTTCTCGACGGGAGCGGCATTTCTTGAATAGCCTTAACCGGTGGTCAACTTCAATACCTTTACCATCGACAACAAATCCCGTGGAGTTTACCGATCTGACTCCAAAGGTGCACTTGTTAGATTAAGTCTTAGTCCAGATTTCTTCACCATCAAACAACTTCGAAATGATCGAGATGTTCTTCTTCACCAGGATCGAGCTATCATGTTGTCGACGAGACCTCTATCTCGCATATGGATCATGTCATGAAATAAAGCTACCATGGCACGCTGATATGTGGCGCCGTCTTCAACCGAACTGCATGACCTTGTAAAGAATGCCCCACCTGTAACGAAAATAGTCTTTTCCATGTCTGGGAGCCATTTTGATCCGATTGTAACCCGTAGAAACCATCCATGAAGGAGAAAACCTATGTTAAGCGGTGTTATCCACCGTGACGCCAATACGAGGAAGCGGAAAATCGCCTTCTGACTTGTCTGCTCCGTATCTCAGTAATCTACACATTTTGCCATCCTTCTTAGGTGCGGGCACCATGTTCGCAACCCACCGTGATAAGAAGTAACGCTCAAACCGGCATTGAATCGCTCAATTTCGCTTTGATTTTCTCAGATATCTCGACGCATGACGAACCTTCTCGCTTCATGTGGGAGAAACCTTCTTCTCGCTTGTAGTCGTGTACCACAATGTCAATGTCTACACACTGCATGTCTTCGAGGACCAAGGAAAAATCTCGATATAGTCTCGCAATCTGACCAATCTTTCTTTGACATTGCTCTCAAGACCGCCTATTTTGATTTCCTTTCCGCTTCTGGTACCTAGATTCACAACCTCGACGCCTCGTGGATGTATAAACCTGCTCTTCCTGTTGTAGTAGCCGCAAGTTCTCCTCGGCACTTCACAATCTTCTTCACCTTCGCCTTCAGCTTGGTAGATGGATTATCGAGTCATATTTAGCAATATCGTAGTCGTTATCGACGATCTTGAGGAATCAAGTAGCATCATGGGTGGGTGTAAGAACACATAGCTTTTGAAAGGGTGATAAGTAAAAGAAAGAAAGAGCGCAGATTGAATGCAATAGTCCAATGATTTTATTGAATATGAAAATGATGATAATAACCTCATTAATGCTTCGGTGCCATGGGGCACCGGCTTTAAAATTAATTGTTTAAAGCGTAAAAGCGAAAGCATAACAAAAGGCAATCACTCCCGTGCCTAAAGGATTGGTATAACATCTTCGGCCCAATTGTTGAGTTCATATTGGAGTTGGAAGACCCACCGCCGATGTCAAGTCATCGTTGTTGTCTTCTATAGCATGAACTCCGCTTTTGGCCGACGTGGAAAGGAAGCTTCACGCACGTCATGCGTATCATCTCTCGACCTTGATAGTGAAGTTTCAAACCACTTGCCGACTTGAACGAAACATCGGGAGCTAACCCCAAATAGTGTAACCTCTTTCTTCAACCGCAGATTTGGCGTCTTTCAGTGAGGCCATCTTCGGTGAAACTCTAGTAACTTCAGGAGCGACAGGAGAGTCAACAGGCATGACTCGGGGAATTGCCTCGAAAGCTTGATAGGGAGTTTCGATGTCATACCCCAATTTTTGACCTAATATACCACCTTACATCCATCTTTGCATCACCACCTGTAATGTAATTAATCGTGTGTAGCTTCTACTGTCAAAATTAGGGTTTCACAAAATTTTTCATCTGATTCAAGAGGCAATCAATTAGGGTTTGAGTTTTATTCACCTCATTTGATCTATCTTGATCAAATCATCAACCTCTGATCTTCAGATATCCAACTTTTTCTCATGATCTATCGAGGATCGACCAATTAGGGTTTTCATCGAGGATAAGCAATCACTGATTTTCTGATCAATGAATGACTTTTTTGCTTGGAGATTGATATTCATATCCTCAATACAACATGTTGACCTAATTTCGATTCAAAATCACGTGTTCAAAAATTCATCACCACCGGATCATCCGATGAAATTTCATCTGCACTGAAAAGTCAAACTTTGACTTTTGGTCAACTTTTTCAAGACAAAACTTTTTCCATCATCAAAATACTTCAAATGATCCATCATGTTCATAAAAAATCAAGAAATTTGAAAAGTCAATAAAGTCAAAATTTTCAACACTTCGAAAAATTTTCAAGTGTTAAAATTTCACACTTTTTCCAAACTTCATGGCATTTTTCATATAGTTCCATTTGGAATTAGAAAAACTCAAAACATGAAAGTTGTTGCCTTGAAACGAGCTTTAAAATGTCCAAGAACTTGAAAATCCATGGAGTCTAGCTATACTTTGATTTTGAAACATAGAGCTCCAAAACCATGGATTTTCAAGTACAACTTTCAAAATTACAAGTCATTTTTGATTTTCTTTCTTTCTAGAAGCATGCCACCTAGCCAAGAGGGATAGAGCTGATAAAAATCAGTTGAGAGGTAATTATGATGGGATAAGATCAAGGTGAATTATTAACCATGGTTAAAAGGAAGCTTCCTTTGCATTTATTACAAAATGACTTTCTTTCCTCTAAGGCAAGTTGTAAATATCCAAGCCTATCTCTTTGCTTGCTAAATCAGAATTCTTGACCTATAAATAGAGGTCATGTTTGCCATTCCAAACCACACCAAAGCTATGCCAAAACAAGCTTTCTCACTTCTTTCTTAATTTTCAAGTAACATAGTTTAATTTGAGAATTCTTGCATTTTTCAAAATTTGTGAAAAACTATGAAAGATTTGGTGTCTAACATGTCATAAACATCATATGTAATTGGTTTGAAACTTAAAATCAACACAAGAAACACTAAAAGCCAGAATTGCATTTCATGTTTCCAAACTTGCCAAAACCGCTTTAACCTTCTAATTTGATCTTTCGCTCGAGTGTTGTGATTTTTTACTCAAACATCATCAACATACTCCATATGGATGATGCAGACCATTAACTTCAACCTGTAACACCTCTAACATCGATTTCGAGTTTCACTTTGAAGCTTATGCAGGTGGACTTGGTTGGAATGATCCAGGAAAATTCAGAATAAGCAGACCATCCTCACACGATCCTTGAAGTCCGCTGGTGATATAGGAATCATCAAAACAATTCTGGAAACACTCCATTAACGATTTCGATCTCAGCTTCAAGAGGTAAGAAACTTAACTTCGAACTCTTTGATTCTTGAATTACAGTTCAAAAAGCTCTTGGCCGTTTTGTTTCTACACCATCCCTGAAGCATAACCCTCAATCAATTGATCAATTCTTTCACCATACACGATTTTAATTAGAATTTTCAGAATTAGGGTTCTTCATGTTTCTGGGAAATTTAATCATGTTAAACTAAAAATAAATGGAATTAAATGATATCATCATGTTCCTGGGCTTAAAACGATCAAGTTTGATGTTTACATCATTCAATTTCATCAAGAAATAAGGATTTTAGGATTGGATGAAGATTGGAGAAGACGAAGAACACTGCGCGCGTTTTTTTCAAATTCAAATATCCAGTTTGTAATATAATTAATTGGTTTGAACACAATACACGGATGTATTGCCGCCCCAGCGGTTGCCAGCTCACTCTTAAGTCACTCTTGCCACGCCTTGCCCAATGGTCCCGGGTTCGAGTAGCCTTGGGACCATTTTTGCCAAACTTTGTCATTTTTTCTTCATATTTTTTGCAAACTTTGACTCTTTCAAAACCCAATCAAAACTCCTCATTTTGAGGTGATTTTTTGTACACATGTCAATTAACATACCTATTTTATGATAGTGTCAAAATATTTCAGAAAAACTTTCATCCGATTATATTTTTATCGAGCCGAAAATGATACATTTGAGTACTTTTTAAAGCACTTTCAAAGGCGTTTTTTCAAACTTTCGAAGCCCGATTCTTTTCCAAGCTTCTCATAAGTATATTTCGTCTTTCAAAAACACTTTCAAAATCATTTTTCAAAACTTTTCATCAAACTTACATCTTTTTCCATGATCGATCCGATTTGACGATAAAACCGAATTCGTTTTCTCTCGAATTTCTTAACCGATCATGGGCCTCCCTTACGGTGTAAGTCCCAAAAATTCTTTTTTATGTACAGACATATTTCCTTGTACATATCAAATTCTTTCATGTACATATTAATTTTCCTTGTACATATACATATTTTGTAAATGCTCAAGTACAGACAAACTTCGTCCATTTGTTTTTGTTTCGCTTGAATATACACTGAATACCATTGGTATTAAAAGGAGCATTATTCCCCGTGAAACTGATTTTAAACCAATGGGCCTCCCTTATGGTGTAAGTCCCAACCCTCCTATGTACATCCACATCCTCTTCGTACATACATACTAGTTCGTGTACATATTTACTTCCTTGTACACAATTCAAACTTGTAAATAAACTTTACATGCATTGTTTATATTTCCTTCATAAACTCTTGTAAATAAACTGTACATGCATTGTTTATATTTCCTTCATAAACTCTTGTAAATAAACTTTACATGCATTGTTTATATTTCCTTTATAAACTTGTAAATAAACTTACATGCTTGTTTATACAATTGTCAGTTATAACATAACAACTAGTCTAACTAATAGGTTCCCCACAAGATTAGCCTCCTCTGGGCTTTGTACAAAGTAACTCATCATCCGAGTTCAGCCTCCTCTTAGGCTTCATATAAGAAAACTCATTCATCTCGAGTTTAGCCTCCGCTTAGGCTTCATATAAGACAACACTTCGCTGAGTCAGCCTCTTGGGCTTCATTCAAAAGAACTCCTCATTGAGTTTAGCCTTCTCATCATACAAAGAAAGAGACCAGAAATCTCTTAACAGCCTCCTATTGGGCTTCCAATACAAAGAATCACCCGCTTAGGATAGAACCCGAGAGTATAATTTCCTGAAATTGCTTTAATCCTAAAAGGATGGTTTCGTGAAACTTTTAAAGCCAAAACCACCATACCTTATAGCTTCCTCGAGCTTCATACAAGGACCTCGATGACCCTCGAATGTCTCCTCTTGGGCTTACAATACAAGGACCCACGGGCTTCTTAAAAGCATCCCTTAATCCAATCAATTTCTCCTGAGATTTAGACGCTATCATCTCTATGGAAGAAGTATCTCATCTATCACATCACATACAATCAAAAACTTTTCAAACTCTTTTCAAACAAAACATCTCTTAATCAGTGGTAACGCTTGTACACTCAAGCAAAACACCCAATGCTTACAATTAAAAGATTCAATCATTTTCAAACATCTTTCTTAACTCGTAGTGGTAACGCTTGTACACTCAAGCAAAACACCTATAACTTAAGATGAAAGATTTCAATCAATCAACTTTTCAAATGTATGTGATGAAATAGATTAGATACATTTTTCATTAAGATGACATTTGCTTGTGTTCTTACTAACTTCCCGCTGCTTCCACTAGCATAAGTGGAACTACGATTGCTCGACTTTCTCAACATCCTTTGAGAATACGTAGGCACAAGGTCTCATCCTTGCAGCAAATTTCTTTCTCCCAAACCAAACAAACCATAGATCCCTTTAGATCCGAGCTACAAATGCTCGATTCCCATTAAGGGATATGTATGCAGAAGATCCCAATGATCTTTGCGAGCACAATAATAAAAAACCTAGGATCCCACATAATCTACGTTTCTTAAAATCCAAAGGAGAAACTTTCCCAATCATAGAAATAACAATTAAAACACACAAACATATCAAACATATTCATATATAAAGCTATAGATAACTATATATATTTAGGGTGCTCCATCTATTCCCTTTATATAACAAACCCCTGCCCGAATCTCCCCAATGCGCTGCCTAGTTCGGCTTAGTCGTAATGCATATCAAATCAATTGAGGGTATTGCAGCTTTCCCCTTTTTCATAATCATTTTCTTGTGTTGGAAATAATAAAGCTTGATGCTCACGGCATCTTTATAAACAAATCAAAAGAGTAAATTGTTTCGAGCCAAAGGATCCGAATTCGATTCGATTCTAGCCACTTTTAACGCGAATAAAAAATGGCGACTACTGGGAGTACGCTAAATTTGATTTTCAAAAATTGTGACTCTAAAGAGCACCAAGCTTTTTGTTTTCAAAAGAAAAAAAAGGGTTAAGCTTCATATGTGCATATGTTTGTTTTCTTTGTTTGTTTTCGCGATTTCATCTCGATGGAAAGAAATCCTAACCTGATTTAAGAAACATTTTAAGATCTAGGGGGGTATAGTCCTATTAACTTGTGAGAAGTCTCAAGATTTACGGAGTTAATTTGAGATCTCTCTCAAAGGAGGTTGTCTTGGGAGTATTTGTGTTTAGCAAGTATTTATAAGACATTTGCTTTCAAGAGAACTAACGGTCGAGTGGTCAGAGAACACATAACCCATCCCGCCATTTAGGATGTAGTGCAAAATTATTCGGCGTAAGCCTAGAATAATTGTCATGCGAGACTACGATCAGCGAAGTTTTTTTGAAAAATATTATTGGACTTCAAGTATTCAACAAATCCAATAATATTTCAAAGAGAAGCGTTGAGCCCAGATTATCGCAGAGAACCTGCTTCACGTATGAATAAGCCCTTAGAACTTACCCACGCTTGATTCTTATCGCTGGCCTCATGCTCGTGACTTCAACGCTGACCGTGTGTATAACTACTAACCATGTTTGTAGTATTCATGCATTCATTCAAAAACTTCATTTCTCTTCCCATTTCCAAAGAATTTAGAGATTTTTCTTTGTAAATATTTTAGGTTAGAGTGATGGACGCCGAGGAAGATTCACCAAGAGATACAGCTTTAGAATTCTCGATGTAGGAAAGTTGAAAGAGTTAGCATCCTTGGTAGAAGATCCTCGATTTTAAAACGCTATGGAACTCTTTTAACTATTCCGAACACTAACGTTGATGAAGGACTTCAAAACTTTCGCTCGCTTTACGATCCATTTATCGCTGTTTCACTTTCCCCGACTATCGCTGATGCCTACTTTGGAAGAGTACGCACACATCCTAGGTATCTCAAGATCGATAATGTGCCTTCAATGGTTTGGAAGCCATTCCTAAGTCACCAATCATTGCAACAATGACTCACTTAAAGAAATCGAGATAGACAAAAACCTAACTACCAAAGGAAAACTCTTAGGACTAACTTCAAAGTTCCTAATGAGAAGGCTCTTAAATTCTCCGGTTTAGTATGGTAGCCTTTGAAGCTATTTTAGCTTTACTCATCTATGGATTGGTGTTGTTTCCAACGCCCCAAGTTTCGCTGATATCAACGCCATAAGGATCTTTCTGATTGGAAATCCTGCTCCCACTTTGCTTGGTGACACTTACTTTCCATTCATCATAGGAATCGCAAGGAGATGGAACTATCATGTGTTGGTACCGCTTTTCAAATGGATTGTCTCACACTTGCCTAAATCTCCTATCTTCCGCGAAAACAAAGACGATTGGCATTGGTCAAGAAGACTCATGTCTCTTACAAACGATTTATATCCATTGGTATACCTTGGCATACAATGAGATGGAAATCATTGAAATCAGGAGAATTTGCCAACGCATTCTCTCATTGGTACAAAAGGAGGAATCAACTACAACCCATTCCTCAAGAGACGTCAACTCGGTATGCAAACTCTAGTAAACCTCTTGGTTTTACAAAGGAAAGCTACTTCTATCATGAAGGGAGGATTCTCAAGGTTTGAAAGCTAGAATGATCGTGTTGGCATCACATCCGAAGGAAGGAAAAGGTAATGCAAGGAATTGTGTAGCCATGGAAATCTACACTTTGGGTGAAGAAAAGAGCAAAGAAATTCAATGCCTTATGCTTATGAGGAACCTATGTTCTCAACAGCTTCCAAATCAACAATTTTTCCCGTCGAGACTATGGGAGAGTACCAAGAAGCTTTGGCTAAGATGAGGCTTGAGAAAGAAGTGGAAGACAAGTTCCTTAAGACTGATCTTGAAAATGAGAAGCTTAAGAAACAGGTCAAAGATCATGAAAAGGCGTTTTACTTCCAAGATGAATGGCTCATGGAGAAAGATGAGAAGATTCGTCAGAAAGATAACGCGATCAAAAGATACATCAAAGAAAGGAAAAGAAAGCTTGAGGAAATGACAACCAGTGATCCTGCTCCGGACGAGTTGAAGAAAGTCATTAGCAAGCTTAAAGCCGAGAAAGCTGAACTGAAAGCCCAATATGGGAAGGAAATCTTGAAGTTAAAGCTACATCAAGCCTTTGGATCTTCATCCGACGAGGACGATTAATTAGTTTAGATTGTAATTTTCATCATTTATTTTATCATTGTGTGAGCTATTCTCAAAAAACAAAATTGTTGTAATCTTCTTTCAATAATTAATAAAATAAGTGTTTTCCATCCAAATATTTGCGAAATTTCTTTAGCGTAAATTTTGGAAATCTTTCTTTACATTCATAATCATGCATCATACTTTGCACATCGAGTTTTTTGTTTAGAGTCTAATCTTTTGGAATTCTTTCCAGAAAGGAAAAGATCGCCAAGCTGTCGCGTCTTAGAGTTTCTCGACCACGTCCACAGCCAACTCGAACATACGATACACGTTCAAAAAGAAGGAAAGTAATGGAAGGATTTGAGCAAGAAAATGTTGAGCTTCAGAGTAGTTGACAACACTGCAAGAAGAGGTGGAGAGACTCACTTTGGTAAGTTCATTGGCAATCACAAGAAAGTCAGAAGCAACATTAAGTAGTCAAAATCAAGCAACGATTTCGTAGATCACTACTACTCCAGCTTCAACCGCTGCGCCAAGAGTTCACTCTTCAAGATGCCGTAGGTTATCCATGGGCATGCCTTTCAATTTCGGCATCGGATTTCGTCAACCGACTTCTCAAGTACAAACAACCACGCTTGAAGTACCTACTTTGCAAAACTCGACACTTACTCCACAACATGGAATAACTTTTCCGCAAGTCACTATGACGGTTTCTCAACCAATCATGACGAACTCAGCATCCGTAGTTCACACTATTGCAGACGAAGAAGTCCACCATAGTCCAGGCAATAACACGAATCCTCGTGGCCAGATGGAGACTCTCCAGGAACAGCTCCTCAAAATGCAGCTTGAGATTAAAACAATCCGTGGAAAAGAATTGTTTGGGAAGAACGCCCATGATTTGTGCTTAGTTCCTCGCGTAAGGATACCTGCAAAGTTCAAAGTCCCTGACTTTGAAAAGTATAAAGGAAATTCCTGTCCACAGAGTCATCTTACGATGTACGCCAGGAAAATGTCTACGTACAACGACAATCACCAATTGTTAATCCACTATTTCCAAGATAGTCTCACCGCGTCGCATCAAGTGGTACATGGGCTAGATAAAGCGAATATCCAAACATTCAATGACCTAGGCGAAGCCTTTGTCCAACAATACAAATTCAACTTGACATGGCTCCAGATCGGATCAACTCGCCTCCATGTCTCGAAGGAAAGAGACATTCAAAGAATACGCCCAACGTTGGAGGGAAATTGCTGCCCAAGTCAACCCACCGTTAGAGGAGAAGGAAATGGCCAAGGTTTTCTTAAACACTCTTGGCCCATTTTACTACGAACGAATGATCGCCAGCCCCCCGAGATTTCACCGAGATAAGCATGGAATGCGGCTAGAGGACGAGTTCGAACAGACGCCCGTCGTGAGAAATAGGATCCTCCAGTGGAACTAAAAGGATCGGAACCAGTTTTCCAAAGAAAAAGGAACATGACATAGGAATGATATCCCGAGGGAAACCACGAAAGAATGTCAACCGAAAACAACAGGTAGCTGCTATAGCACCCACTGTTAATACAAGTCCAAATACAGAATTGCTCCACGCTCCAACAAACTCAATAATTTCGACAACAGTGCTCAAAAGCAACAATCGTAACTGTACGCCTGTGGTCTCGCATTTGATCCAATTCCAATGACGTATACATAACTATATCCCGCATTAATAGAAAGGAATCTTGTGCAAACAAGGTCACCACCCCTTTACCGAAAAATTACCATGGTGGTACAAAGTACGATTTTCTTTTCATCAAGGGGCACCGGGTCATGATCTTGAGCATTGCATCGCCCTAAAAGCTGAAGTACAAAGGTTAGTAAGGTCTAATCTTCTTTCCTTTAGAAATATAAATCCAAATGTGCAAGCAAATCCACTTCCCAGTCATAGTGGACATACCGTGAATTTGATACTAAGGAATACAGATCGGTATCTTGTCACATATGTGAATCTGATAAGAGAAAGCTTGGTACAACTCCATGATACGTAGAGTACAATGGGCACTTTCACTAAACATGATTACGCAGCTTGCAGCATCTGCTTCAAGGATTGTCAAGGATGCCCAACCATAAGAGCATCCATCCAACGACTACTAGACAATGGTGACATACAGATCTTCAGAAACAGAAATGACTATGACGTGAATATGGTAGGGCATTTTCTGCATGAGCTTTTAGTCTCAGATATCAACTCGGAAATTCCCGAAGTAAACGTTATTATTCCCTGTTTCAATGTACCCAAGCATGTGGAGATTGAATATAACGGTTCAGACGTTCAAGAGTCTCCTTTGGTGATTTTCCTACCCGGTCCTACTCCATACAGTTCTGACAAAGCAATTCCCTATCAATACAATGCGACTATGATAGAAGATGGGAAGGAGAAGCCCATGCCAACTCTTTCAGCCAATGTCAACATAACTGAGATAGGACGAGTAACGCGAAGTGGACGAGTACATACTCCGCTGCCACCAAAACCGCCTGTTGTTCCTGTTGTTAGACAAAATCCAGTTAATACACCGCCCGAGAATCCTGCGAAGATTTCCGTTGATAATCCAAATACAAATATTGGCCCATCTGATAAAACCAACATCAACTCAAATTTCGATGAGATTTTGAAACTAATCAAGAAAAGCGAATACAGAGTTGTGGATCAGCTAACGCAGACTCCCTCCAAAATTTCGATACTATCTCTACTTCTGAATTCCGAAGCTCACCGAGAAGCTTTGATGAAAGTGCTAGATCAAGCTTACATAGATCACGATGTGACTACCGACCAATTTGGTGGAATTGTAGGCAACATAACAGCTTGCAACAATTTAAGCTTCAGTGATGAAGAACTTCCGGAGGAAGGGAAAGATCACAATCTGGCTCTGCATATCTCAATGATTTGCCAATCAGATTCTCTATCCAACGTACTAGTGGATACCGGTTCATCCTTGAATGTAATGCCAAAAACGAATCTCGCTAGTTTAGCTTACAAAGGAACGCCGATGAAGTTCAATGACATAGTGGTAAGAGCCTTTGATGGGTCAAGGAAATCTGTTATTGGGGAAGTCGATCTCCCGATGACAATTGGTCCGCATACCTTCCAAATCACTTTCGTGTCATGGATGTACCAGCGCCTGCTTGTTTGCTAGGAAGACCATGGATCCATGAAGGGAGCCATGACATCCACTCTCCATCAAAATCAAGTTCACAGAATGGAAAACTAGTAACCATCATCGGTGAACAAGCCTTACTAGTCACCATTTATCCAACTTTTCTTTCATCACACCCAACGACGCTGAAGGGACACAGCCAAGGACATCCGTAGAAGATGAATCTACAAGCAAAGCAGATCATCTATCTCCTCTTACAAAGAAGCGCGCAGATAGTGAAAGATGGTAATGTCGCAGTTGGGGACAAGTAATAAACCGCCAACAACGAGACAAAGGTCGGGCTTGGTTTTGCTCCAAGATTTCTAAAGACAATCAAAGGATGAAACACTTCATCCAATCGAGAAGTATTCCACAGTTGGGGGTTTCTTAAACCCTGTTCTTCAAGAGGTTAATGTTCTTACCAATGAAGGTGATGAAGACGTTCTCTCTGGATCTGAAGAGTTGAGCACTTATCTTACCAGCTCTGAATATGTGTCTCAGGAAGAATCGTACGCGCCATTCTATCTTCCTACTGATCAATTCAAAGGCATGTCCCTACAAAAGAATGAAAATCCACCAGTCCCTTCTGAAGTTTGGGATACCTTGGGAGAACCAAGTGGAAAGTTTGACTACATGGTGAAATACACTGTGCCTGAAAGCTCAAAAATCAGAATTGAAGATATCCAGCCCACTGGATGGGATGATCCTTTTGAGTATTCTAGTCAACCAGAAGAGGTGTACACATCTTCCCGATCTCAGCAACCAATTGAGGTTCCGAATGAAGATCTCGCTTAACGCACTGTGAATTTGTTAAACCAGATCTTAACTATCACTACATCAACGTAATTACTGAAGATCAGGGATACGATTCAGGATACGAATTGGAAAGTGTCGCCGACAATGAGTCTCTTCACTCAGAAGACTAGAGAGTACATCCTCAGAATTCAGCACGAATGCCCATAGAAAATACACATGCTGTATCCCATGCTTCTCGATCTGTCCATCAAGCAGAAGAAGATCGTTTTAGCAGCACAAAAGGCAAGGTCAACCGTTCAGAGTCTTCAAAGCCTGCTCGACCAACGACCAAAGTTTATTCGAGAATTAAGCCAAGTGGAAAACTACCAGAGTACCTCGACGTCCAAGGAATTCACTATTATTGGAAGCCTGTCGAAGTTCGGACTAATGTTCATAGTTCTAAGTAGTTTATCTTTGCTTTTGTTTTGAACTCTCGCTTCGACCAAAGTGAAGAGATGTTTTATAGGGTTTAGCTTTTAAATAATTTCTCTTTGTCTTGCCCAAGACGAATGAGTTTGTATTTTAGGGCCCTGTTTCATATTGTGAATCATAAATAAAATGCGTTGTTTTGATTCCTAACTTTGTGTTTATTTTGTTTTTACCCTTTCTTGGAAATGATAATCCTAAAAAACACAATAAAAAATCTTCAAAAAAATATAATCTGCATACCACTTTCACATTCACTTTTTCTAAAAATAATAATAATAATAATAATAATAATAAAAAGAGAAGAGTTAATTAATCAAACATAAATCAAATATGCAGATTAACAGATGGACAAATCCATTGAACGCAATAACTCTATGCTCTCTCCCAACTTTGAAATCCCAAAGAAGTCCGAGGAAGAAGTTGAAGAAGAGATCCCTGATGAGATTTCTCGACTACTTAAGCACGAGGAAAGAATCACTCAGCCCCACAAAGAGCCTTTGGAAGCAATCAACTTGGGTTCTGAGGAAGACAAAAAATAAGTGAACATTGGAGCTTTACTCAACAAATGACGCCAAGAGCAAACCTAGATCTTCTCAAAGAATATGTTGATGTGTTCGCTTGGTCTTACCAAGACATGCCGGATTAGATACCAAAGATCATGGAGCATCACCGCCATTAAAGCCGGAGGTCCGCATAAACAAAATCGAAGAATTCACCGATATGGCCGACAAAATCAAAAGGAAGTTCAAAAGGCCAACGCAGTTTCCTCACACCGAATATCCTCAATGGCTAGCCAACATAGTACTGCCTCCAAGAAAGACGGAAAGGTCGAATGTGTGTTGACTAACGACTTGAACAAAGCTAGTCCAAAAGACGATTTCCCACTACCGACATCGACATGCTAGTGGATAGCACCGCAAAATTCAACGCTTTTCCTTCATGGACGGTTTATCCGCTACAATCGATCGAATGGCTCCCAAGATGGAGAAGACATCCTTCATCACGCCACGGGCACTTTTGCTACAAAGTAATGTCGCTTGGGTTAAAGAATGCAAAGAACTTACCAAAGGGCGATGACTACTCTCTTCATGACATGATGCACAAAGAGATCAAGTCTACGTGGACGACATGATAGCAAAGTCTGACATCAAGAAGAGCATATAGAATATCTCTTAAAGTTGTTTCAATGACTAAGGAAATTTCACCTGAATCCTAACAAATGCACCTTTGGGGTAAGATCCGAAAACTCCTAGGTTTCATCGTCACCAAAGAGGTATTGAAGTCGACTCGACAAAGTCAAGGCTATTCAAGAAATGCCTACGCCACATACGTAAAATCAAGTAAGAGGATTTCTTGGACGGTTGAATTACATCTCCGATTTATTTCTCAAATGATCGCTATCAGGGCCGATATTCAAGCTTCTCCGCAAAATCAAGAGGTTGTGTGGATGTAAGATTTCCAAAAGTGTTTGACAAGATCAACAAATACCGCCGAATCCTCCAATACTGATTCCTCCAATCGAAGGAAACCATTAATCATGTACCTTACCGTGCTAGAAAATTCCATGGGCTGCATGCTTGGACAGCAAGATGAAACCGGTAAGAAGGAGCATGCCATTTACTACCTGAGTAAAAAGTTCACAGACTATGAAACTCATTACTCCATGCTCGAGAAAACATGTTGCGCTTTGGTGTGGGCTTCAAAACGTCTCCGCCAGACATGATCAATCACACGACTTGATAATCTCCAAATGGATCCAATCAAGTACGTCTTTGAAAAGCCTGTCTTAACAGGAAGAATTGCTCGATGGCAGATGCTATTATCTGAGTATGACATCCAGTACCGTGCTCAAAAAGCGGTCAAAGGAAGCATTCTCGCTGATCACTTGGCTTATCAACCGATCAACGAATACCAATCTCTCAAGTTCGACTTCCCTGACGAGGATGTTATGTACTTAAAGATGAAAGATTGTGACGAACCGCACCTCGAAGGTCCCGATCCGTAATCTAGATGGGGCTTAATTTTTGGAGCAGCTTAACGCTTGGCAACGGAATTGGGGCCCATCATTACTCCCGAGGGTTCTCATATCCCGTTTTCCGCCAGGTTACTATTTGATTGCACCAACAACATCGCAGAATATGAAGCTTGTATCATGGGTATCGAAGAAGTCATCGACTTAAGGATCAAGATCCTTGACATATATGGAGATTCAGCCCTTGTGATCAATCAAATCAAAGACAAGTATGAAACTCATCATCTTGGTTTGATTCTCAGAGATTATGCAAGACGTTTGTTGACTTTCTTCAACAAAGTGGAACTGCATCATATCCCTCGAGATCAAAATCGAATGGCAGACGCCTTGGCTACTCTATCTTCCATGTTCAAAGTCAACCATTGGAACGATATGCCTAAGATTCGTATCAGACGCCTTGAAAGACCTGCATATGTATTTGCAACTAAAGCAGTCTTCGATGATAAACCGTGGTTCCACGACATCAAACGCTTTCTTCAAACTTGAGAGTACCCACTTGGGGCATCGTACAAAGATAGGAAAAATTTAAGGAGGCTTTCTAGAAATTTCTTCCTAAATGAAGATGTGTTATACAAAAGAAACTTCGACATGGTCTTGCTCAGATGCGTCGACAGACATGAAGCAGACACGATAATCCACGAAGTGCATGAAGGGTCCTTTGGAACCCATTCAAATGGGCATGCAATGTCCAGAAAGATCTTGAGAGCAGGATACTATGGGATAACAATGGAATCTGATTGCTGTAAACACGTTAAGAGATGTCACAAGTGCCAGATCTACGCAGATAAGATCCATGTGCCACCGACTTTACTCAACGTTCTCTCTTCTCCGTGGCCTTTCTCCATGTGGGGCATTGACATGATTGGGATGATCGAACCAAAAGCATCCAACGGACATCGCTTCATTCTAGTGGCTATTGATTACTTCACCAAATGGGTCAAGCAAGATCTTACGCCAACGTTATAAGACAAGTGGTTGTGAGGTTCATCAAGAACAACCTCATTTGCCGATATGGAGTTCCAAGCAAGATCATTACAGACAATGGATCAAACTTGAACAACAAGATGATGAAAGAACTGTGTGAGGAATTCAAGATCGAGCATCATAACTCATCTCCTTACCGGCCAAAGATAAACGGCGTCGTTGAAGCTGCCAACAAGAACATCAAGAAGATCGTCCAGAAAATGGTCATCACGCATAAAGACCCACGAAATGCCGCCATTTACTCGATGGGTATCGTATCAAAGACGCACTTCAACAGGGCAACTCCTTTTCTCTAGTATACGCATGGAAGCAAAGGTTCTCGTAGAGGTTGAGATTCCTTCAATAAGATTTCTCATGGAAACTGAGTTATCTGAGGCCGAATGATGTCAAAGCAGATACGACCAGCTGAACTTAATCGAAGAAAAGCGCCTGACCGCTTTGTGTCATGGACAATTATATCAAAAAGGATGAAGAAAGCTTGACAAAAGGTTCGACCTCGTGAATTCAGAGAGGCGACTCGCTTAAAAAGATTCTGTCTTTTCAACCAGATTCTAGGGGCAAATTGACTCCTAATTACGAAGGCCCATACATCTTCAAAAGAAGCTTTTCTGGCGGTGCTATGACTCTCACAACCATGGACGGTGATGAACTCCCGATCCCGTGAATGCTGATGCACCAAGAAATACTTTGTCTAAAAACAAAAGAATGGTAAGTCGAAAACCGAAAAGGGCTTTAGGCAAAAAGAGCGATCAATGAAAACCTGAAAAGGCGGTCCAGGCAAAAATTAGAGACAATAAACAGAAATTATCCTGATAGATTGAAAACTTGAAAAGGCAATCTAGGCAAAAATAAGGATACAAAAAATGACAAAGTAACTGCAATCAGTCCGTATTGCGATCCAAGAATCTTCCATCAACGGATCTTCAATCAAATATTCTGAAGCAACAAGCACAGTTGGAATTCAAAGTTGTTAGGGATAATAGCGGTTATTTGCTTTCAATGTAGCTTTTTCCCAATAAATTATCATTTCCAACTCTTGTAAATAGTTCATGGAATCACGCCTTCGGCTAATTACCGTTCTATCAATATATTTGAGCCTTGTGCCTGTTTGTTTGCAATTCTTGCTTTATTCAGTTTTGCAAAATAACACTTTTTATTGTGAAAATCACTTTTTGAAACTAAAAAGTTTTAAATGAATTTTTACTTCAAAATTTTGAAATAAAAGCGAAATGTTCCTTTGAATTATGAACACAGAAGGGATTTCAATAGTTTTCTCCATGAGTGTTTCGATCTCCGAAAGATATAACAACTGCTACAGAAGTCTTCATCTCCTCAGCAGAGATCATCAAAGGACGGTATTCTTATCCAAAAAGAATTCCCAACTAAGTTGCCAATGAAATGCCTTTTTCAGAAAGTTTAAAGCATGCAACTCATGTTCATCATCAGTAACGTCTACACCATTGCTGCAGATTTTGCTGAGTATTTGTTCGAACTGTGACGTAGTCCTTTTCCCAAGTACCCTTTTTGTTTTCTTGTCAAGTATCGTCAGCATGCATATGACATTCATAACATTCATCATTCACACATAATAGCATCAATAATGCATTTCTGCATTCCTCAATGTTTGCTTCAATATCACTTGTTTAGATTGCATTTATTCATAGAATCAAGTGTGGATGTGTCATCTCTCCAGTAGGTTATTCCCCAAGCAGAGAAATACATCTTTTCTCTATCATGTTCCCCAGCTGATATCATTTCTCATTGGGAACAAAGTCTTGATTGACTGTTTCTTTCCAGTTCATTCCTGGACAGAACCCCGTCTCTGACCAACTCAGGTTTAGATTTCACAGAAAAATCTACCTGCAAACAATAAGCAATAGCCTTGTCCTCCAAGCCGCTTATTTCTTTTTCATCTTAAAACTTGTCATAAAGCGATTGTTCTTCTCAACAAGTTCAAATCATGAAAGTTCAAGAAATCTCCACAGTTGTCTTTCTGTCTAAAAAGAAAACTTGTGTCTTTTCAAATCAAAATGCCCGCATCTTCTCAAGAAAGAGATCCCCGGCAAGATTGTATCTGTGAAAATAGAGACTCATTTGAGATCTGTTTCCCTCATTGACTGATATTCACAAGGCTGAATACTCAACAATTTTCTCAAGAATTACCTTGTTATAGTTATCACTTCGCTGATAATTGGTAATATCTTCAGAACTCATTACCATAAACTATCACAAGGCTGATAATTGGTAATATCATCTTCACTTACCTTAAACATTGTCACAAGGCTGACAGAAGGTAATCTCCTCGTTTCCCAAAACGAAACAGATATTCACATACATTGTGAATCTATTTTCCCCAATGAAACATATTGCTTGTTTCCCAACAAACAGGATTCTCCTTTCTTAGACAGATTGAGTCATCCTCATAATCATTCCCCCATTATATCATTCTCTGATATCTCTTGGGTGAAATTTCTGCAATCATTTTGCATCACTCGCATTTTTGGTATCTTAGGTCCAAAATTTGCGTATTTTGATATTTAAGTCTCTTCACACCTATCAAAACGAAGATATTCATCTTCATATCTCAGGTTAAAGAAACTTAAATAGGGGCATCTGTCATACCCCAATTTTTGACCTAATATACCACCTTACATCTGCATCTTTGCATCACTAACAGTTCAGAACAGAATTAATCGGGTGTAGCTTCTACAGGTCAAAATTAGGGTTTCACAAAAATTTTCATCTGATTCAAGAGGCAATCAATTAGGGTTTGAGTTTTATTCACCTCATTTGATCTATCTTGATCAAATCATCAACCTCTGATCTTCAGATATCCAACTTTTTCTCATGATCTATCGAGGATCGACCAATTAGGGTTTTCATCGAGGATAAGCAATCACTGATTTTCTGATCAATGAATGACTTTTTTTTGCTTGGAGATTGATATTCATATCCTCAATACAACATGTTGACCTAATTTCTGGATTCAGAACATCACAGAAGTTCACAAAATTCATCAGTCAATTTCTGGATCATCTGATGAAATTTCATCTGCACTGAAAAGTCAAACTTTGACTTTTGGTCAACTTTTTCAAGACAAAACTTTTTCCATCATCAAAATACTTCAAATGATCCATCATGATCATAAAAAATCAAGAAATTTGGAAAAGTCAACAAAAAAGTTGTAGCCCTTGAAACAAGCTTTCCAAAATGTCCAAGAACTTGCAAATCCATGGAGTCTAGCTATACTTTTGATTTTGAAACATAGAGCTCCAAAACCATGGATTTTCAAGTACAACTTTCAAAATTACAAGTCATTTTTTGATTTTCTTTCTTTCTAGAAGCATGCCACCTAGCCAAGAGGGATAGAGCTGATAAAAATCAGTTGAGAGGTAATTATGATGGGATAATATCAAGGTGAATTATTAACCATGGTTAAAAGGAAGCTTCCTTTTGCATTTATTACAAAAATGACTTTCTTGCCCTCTAAGGCAAGTTGTAAATATCCAAGCCTATCTCTTTTGCTTGCTAAATCAGAATTCTTGACCTATAAATAGAGGTCATGTTTGCCATTCCAAACCACACCAAAGCTATGCCAAAACAAGCTTTCTCACTTCTTTCTTAATTTTCAAGTAACATAGTTTAATTTGAGAATTCTTGCATTTTTCAAAATTTGTGAAAAACTATGAAAGATTTGGTGTCTAACATGTCATAAACATCATATGTAATTGGTTTGAAACTTAAAATCAACACAAGAAACACTAAAAGCCAGAATTGCATTTCATGTTTCCAAACTTGCCAAAACTGCCTTAACCTTCGAATTTGATCTTTGGCTCGAGCAAGTTGTGATTTTTTGACTCAAACATCATCAACATACTCCATATGGATGATGCAAACCATTAACTTCAACCTGTAACACCTCTAACATCGATTTCGAGTTTCACTTTGAAGCTTATGCAGGTGGACTTGGTTGGAATGATCCAGGAAAATTCAGAGTAAGCAGACCATCCTCACACGATCCTTGAAGTCCGTTGGTGCTATAGGAATCATCAAAACAGTTCTGGAAACACTCCATTAACGATTTCGATCTCAGCTTCAAGAGGTAAGAAACTTAACTTCGAACTCTTTGATTCTTGAATTACAGTTCAAAAAGCTCTTGGCCGTTTTGTTTCTACACCATCCCTGAAGCATAACCCTCAATCAATTGATCAATTCTTTCACCATACACGATTTTAATTAGAATTTTCAGAATTAGGGTTCTTCATGTTTCTGGGAAATTTAATCATGTTAAACTAAAAATAAATGGAATTAAATGATATCATCATGTTCCTGGGCTTAAAACGATCAAGTTTGATGTTTACATCATTCAATTTCATCAAGAAATAAGGATTTTAGGATTGGATGAAGATTGGAGAAGACGAAGAACACTGCGCGCGTTTTTTTCAAATTCAAATATCCAGTTTGTAATATAATTAATTGGTTTGAACACAATACACGGATGTATTGCCGCCCCAGCGGTTGCCAGCTCACTCTTAAGTCACTCTTGCCACGCCTTGCCCAATGGTCCCGGGTTCGAGTAGCCTTGGGACCATTTTTGCCAAACTTTGTCATTTTTTCTTCATATTTTTTGCAAACTTTGACTCTTTCAAAACCCAATCAAAACTCCTCATTTTGAGGTGATTTTTTGTACACATGTCAATTAACATACCTATTTTATGATAGTGTCAAAATATTTCAGAAAAACTTTCATCCGATTATATTTTTATCGAGCCGAAAACGATACATTTGAGTACTTTTTAAAGCACTTTCAAAGGCGTTTTTTCAAACTTTCGAAGCCCGATTCTTTTCCAAGCTTCTCATAAGTATATTTCGTCTTTCAAAAACACTTTCAAAATCATTTTTCAAAACTTTTCATCAAACTTACATCTTTTTCCATGATCGATCCGATTTGACGATAAAACCGAATTCGTTTTCTCTCGAATTTCTTAACCGATCATGGGCCTCCCTTACAGTGTAAGTCCCAAAAATTCTTTTTTATGTACAGACATATTTCCTTGTACATATCAACTTCTTTCATGTACATATTAATTTTCCTTGTACATAATACAGATACTCTGTAAATGCTCAAGTACAGACAAACTTCGTCCGTTTGTTTTCGTTTCGCTTGAATATACACTGAATACCATTGGTATTAAAAGGAGCATTATTCCCCGTGAAACTGCTTTTAAACCAATGGGCCTCCCTTATGGTGTAAGTACCAACCTCCTATGTACATCCACATCCTCCTCGTACATACATACTGTCGTGTACATATTTACTTCCTTGTACACAATTCAAACTTGTAAATAAACTTTACATGCATTGTTTATATTTCCTTCATAAACTCTTGTAAATAAACTTTACATGCATTGTTTATATTTCCTTCATAAACTCTTGTAAATAAACTTTACATGCATTGTTTATATTTCCTTCATAAACTCTTGTAAATAAACTTTACATGCTTGTTTATACAATTGTCTAGTTATAACATAACAACTAGTCTAACCAATAGGTTCCCCACAGTATTAGCCTCCTCTTGGGCTTTGTACAAAGTAACTCATTCATCTGAGTTCAGCCTCCTCTTAGGCTTCATATAAGAAAACTCATTCATCTGAGTTTAGCCTCCGCTTAGGCTTCATATAAGACAACACTCCCCTGTTGAGTCAGCCTCCTCTTGGGCTTCATTCAAAAGAACTCCTCATTGAGTTTAGCCTTCTCTTGGGCATCATATAAAGAAAGAGACCAGGAAATCTCTTAACAACCTCCTATTGGGCTTCCAATACAAAGAATCACCCGCGCTAGGATAGAACCCAGAGAGTATAATTTCCCGGTGAAATTGCTCTTAATCCTAAAAGGATGGTTTCCCGTTGAAATCCCTTTTAAAGCCAAAACCAGCCATACCTTATAGCTTCCTCTTGAGCTTCATACAAGGACCCTCGATGACCCTCGATGACCCTCAGAATGCCTCCTCTTGGGCTCACAATACAAGGACCCACGGGCTTCTGAAAAGCATCCCCTTAATCCAATCAATTTCTCCTTGAGATTTAGACATTTATCATCTCTATGGAAGAAGTATCTCATCTATAACATCACATACAATCAAAAACTTTTCAAACTCTTTTCAAACAAAAACATCTCTTAATTTGTAAGTGGTAACGCTTGTACACTCAAGCAAAACACCCAATGCTTACAATTAAAAGATTCAATCATTTTTCAAACATCTTTCTTAACTCGTAAGTGGTAACGCTTGTACACTCAAGCAAAACACCTATAACTTAAGATGAAAGATTTCAATCATTCAGACTTTTCAAAATGTATGTGATGAAATAGATTAGATACATTTTTTATTAAGATGACATTCGTTTGTGTCTCTTACTAACTTCCCGTTGCTTCCACTAGCATAAGAGGGAACTACGATTGCTCTGACTTTCTCAACATCCTTTTGAGAATACGTAGGCACAAGGTCTCATCCTTGGCGAGCAAAATTTCTTTCTCCCTCGACCAACAAACCATAGATCCCTTTAGATCCGAGCTACAAATGCTCGATTCCCATTAAGGGATATGTATGCAAGATCCCAATGATCGCTATGCACAATAATAACAAAACCTAGGATCCCACATAATCTACGCTTCTTAAAATACAAAGGAGAAACTTTCCCAATCATAGAAATAGCAATTAAAACACACAAACATATCAAACATATTCATATATAAAGCTATAGATAACTATATATATTTAGGGTGCTCCATCTATTCCTTTATATAACAAACCCCTTGCCCGAATCTACCAATGCGTATGCCTAGTTCGCGCTAGTCGTAATGCATATCAAATCAATTGAGGGTATTGCGCTTTCCCTTTCCATAATCATTTTCTTGTGTTGGAAATATTAAAGCTTGATGCTCATGCATCTTTATAAACAAATCAAAAGAGTAAATCGTTTTGAGCTGAGGATCCGAATTCATTCGATTCCTAGCGTCACTTTTAACGCGAACACTTACCATATATTCTTCTTCACCATATACTGTAACAATCTTCCCCTTCACTGGGTACTTCAACTTTTGATGCAGGGTAGAGGTAACAACGCCTGCCCCATGTATCCAAGGGCGTCCGAGTAGGAAAGAATAAGCTGGACGAATGTCCATGAAAAATGAAGTAGAGTCAAAAGTCTGGGAACCGACTTTAACAAGCAGGATGAGCTCTCCAAGTACTATTCTTTTCGAACCATCAAAAGATCTTACGATTATGTCGTTGGGCTTCATGACCACTTTTTCAGCATTAAGTCGATCGAGAGCGCTCTTCGGAAGAACATTCAGAGCAGAACCGGTATCCACCAATACGTGAGACAATGTAGTGCCCTTGCATTCAATGGAGATGTGCAAGGCTTTGTTGTGTTTCCTTCCGGCAGGAGTTAAATCAGCATCAGAGAAAGCTAAACCATTGTTAACGGTTAGGCTAGCAATACAAATTTCGAATTGATAAACAGTAGTGTCTTGCGATATGTGATCATTCTTCAGAAACTTTACTAAGGCTTTAGCATGAGCCTTAGAGCACAACAGCAGAGCTAGCATGGATATCTTGGACGGAGTTTGTCCCAACTATTCCATGACATTGTAGTCGCTCTTCTTGATGATCTTCAGAATTTCCTCCATTGTAGTCGCTCTTAGTGTAGTAGTATCTTTCGAAGGAGAAATCTCTAGAGAAAATACCCTTCCGGTTCTGGTTACCTTGCTTGATTCGGTGATGTTGCTGATATTAGGATTGCTAGCTTCAACTGCAATGTCTTCAATGGTCAAAGTTTCTTGCTTGCACCATGATAATAAACTTCAGCTCCATAATTCCAAGGTATAGCTTTGTCAGAGGAATATGGAATTGGTCTGGGACAGGTAATAATGAGAGGTGCCACCCTAGACGTAGGATCTGCGGAGGTGATCCTTATTGTGTACACATCAACATAGTCTTCTGGGTAATCGTCTCCCTATCCGGTTTCCTTGATGTCTTCGATTGGAATCTTGTAACTTTCAGGAGCGGTATATTTCACCATGAAATAAAACTTTTCACTTGGATGCCCCAAGGTATCCCAGACTTTTGGTATGGCTACGTCTACATCTTCGATCTTCAGATTCTTAAAAATTTCTTCGCATAGATTCTCCACAGATGGAGGTTTCATAAATAGCACTTCTCGGTTGTCCATCATGCGTTGAATACGCCTTTTCAACCAAGCACATCTGTCAGATTCAGATGCACACCAACGAAAGTCATTAGGGCATCCTGGAAATACACCGACTTGCAGCAAATCTTTCTTGACAGTCATTAGAGGAATAGTCAGCTTGTTCACATCATAAACATAGGAGTCTTCATCATTAGCATTGGAACTTTTACCATGGTAAGGCATTGGTGCGTTGATCACATTCGAAGTTTCAACAAGAGGGTCGAATTCAATTTCCCTTGCTTCAATCATGTCTTGAATCTTGTTCTTCAGAGCCCAATATCTGTTGGTGTCATGCCCTTGGTTGTTGGAGTGGTATGCACACCTTGCGTTAGGATTTTACTTTGGAGAGGAAGTGTTGACGTGTTGAGGAGGATCCCTCAAAGTAATCAGCTCTACTTTCAACATGAGATGTAGTGCTTGCGATAACGGCATGTTGATCTTTGTAAATTGTCTTCTTGGCGCATTCTGGCTACGAGCGTTCTCTCGTTGAGGTTGCGTTGGTGTAGGATTGGTGATCATGACTTCCCCCACAGATTGAGTGCGATCAGTTTTGTCATGGCTCTTATGACCATACACAATATTGGCTTCTTTCTTACCACCAAAATATCTCTTCGCTGCAATTGAAGATGACTCTACTTGAATCTTTCCGCTCTTGATTCCAGCTTTGATACGTTCGCCCGTGAATATCATCTCGATGAAACCGGCCGAAGAGTTTCCAATCAGATGATTGAAGAATGGGCCTGTCAGTGTTCCCATAAACATGTCAACCAACTCCCTATTGGACAAGGGTTGTTGAACTCTGCCTGCTAGATCTCTCCATTTTTGGGCATACTCTTTGAACTTCTCGTCATGACCCATAGACATGCTCGAGTTGCACGCAGGGTGCCAATTCAGTTGTATTGGTACCGCTTGTAGAAAGCATCCGCTAATTCATTCTGTATGAATGTGGGTACTCTAGTGATAATACCACTCCAATCGAGTTCGATAAACTCTCTTGAAAGAAATGGATCCACGCTTCGCCTTCGTATGAGGATGGATCTTCCAACATAGGACTTCAAGTGCAGCCGCAAGAGATGCCATCATACTTAGAAAAGGTAGGAACTTTGAATTTGAGGGGAGTTACCACACCAGGAACAAGACTCAGATCATCAAAGTTCAGCCCTGACATTTTCAGATTTTCCACAGCATTCAGGCGGTCTTCAAGTTGCTTGTACTTTTCGTTGTCAGATGGATACTGCTCACTCACATAGTCCTCTTCTTCATTTTCAGACTCATGATGGCTTCCTTAATTGTTTTTGATGCTGCCTTCAGTTTCACCGCTCTTGTTTGAGAATTTGAGTTGTCTGATCACCTTGACTGGACCCTTGTGATGTCTTCCCATGTTGAGGATACCAATGGTCTTCTTCTTTCTGGTGATGAGCTTCTTCAGATCTTTCTGGCTTTGGACCAATTTGGTGAACATTTCCTGGAATTGAGCATTCTGAGCCTGGAGGTCTATAACAGTTTGTTCAAGAGCCATTTCTGCTGAAATAAATAGCGAGTGAATAAGAAAACCGGTCTTCAATGTACCTGTTATAAAATGTTATGCCATGATGCGATGCAATGCAATGTTTACAAGGACCTTAGGAATTTAAATTTGTTAAACAAGCACGAACAAACTTTTTATTAGATTACTTTTAGCAAGTACAAAAGAAAGTTTAAACAAATATAAAAAGATAATTTCTAGAGCTTAAGTCTCCCATGGGCGCTTCCTCTTTGTGTTGAAGTAGGTATTGATGCTTCGCTCTTCGTGAAGTAGCTTTGTCAACTCTAATACCTTCTTCTCGATTGCATGGCACTGAGCTTCAAATGTATCCCTTTCTTCTTTAAGTTGAATCCAGGATCTCTTCAGGTCTTCGAAATTAGTAGGCATGTTTGAATGGAGAACAGTATAGGGTTCGTCACCTATAGCAACAGGTTCCATAACCACTGGTAGAACAGCTGTAAATGGCATCATGAGGTTTTGAGCTCGAGCTCGCACCCATTTGACGTAAGGTTCCCAAGGAATGGAATTTTTGTGTCCCAAGGTCTTGGTATCAATCTTCTTTACCTTGCCCCAAGCGTGCATAAATCCTCGATGGTAGTTTTGGAGATCGTTGTTGTAGTCAAACACAATATCTTGGAGAAGCATATCATGAGGACCATCTCTTCGAGCATAACCAAACTGATGTAGAGCTAGAGAAGGGTTGTAAGTGATACCTCCCCTTGTGCCGAGGAGTGGTACATTAGGGAATTCCCCATAACGCTCAATGAAAGTGAAGTCCTTTTGAGAAAAAAGACACCTACGGATATCTAAATGAGAGAGTGACATCATCCTTTGAGACCACTTCAATCTTTTCTCGTTCTTCATTACTGATTGAGGAAGGTGCGAAATAAACCACCTGGAAAGTAATGGTATGTAACACATGAGAGTTCCTTGTCTTTTGATAGTTCGAGTGTGGAGAGAATGCAGAATGTCCCCAAGGTAGGCACTAGATTACGAGTGAGGGACATCTTGATGGCGTTCACGTCTATGAACTGATCTGGATTAGGAAATAGCACCAAGCCAAAGATTAGTAAAACCAAAATGTCTTTGAATGCATGGAAACTCATAGCCTTTAGGAATTCTCGAGCCTTCTTTATCAAAAACTTAGAAAGCAGACCCTTAACTCCGCTTCTTGTTTCCCAATTAGCTTCAATGTCTAATCGCTTTAGATGTAATGCTGATGTGATGTCTTCGTATTTCGGAGGTTTTTCTAAACCGGTGAATGGTATTTGATCTAGGATAGGTGTCCCAAGTAGCTTAGTGAACTCTTCCAATGTGGGAACCAACTAATAATCTGGGAATGTGAAACAGTGATGTTTCGGATCGAAGAACTGGAATACGACGTGCATCATATCTTCTTCAAAATCGGAGATAATCAAGTTAAGCAGATAACCATGTCTTTTGATGAACTGAGCATGATCGGGAATTTTTTAAACCAATTCTTTGAGTTGAGAAGGTATACCCACGAAGTTGATTCAAATAGTCTTCCTGGAAGCCATAACTCCTATAAAACAGAGCAAAGATAAATTCCTAGGTCCTTGAAATAGTTAGAAATGATATGATGTTATGATGTTATGATGTCATGTTTAAACAAGTAGCAAGCACAAGCAATTCACACAATAGCCCTAGGTTCAAGGCTTGCATGAGGTATAGGTGTCTACCCTACCAAAGTTTAAGTGGGTTCAACCTGTCCTATAATAGTAACCGGGTTCTAGGAATCTCATATCATTGATCTTTCTCGTAGGCTTTATTTCAATACGACTACCAAGTGGTCGACCGAAACATCCTGAAAGTCAAATCTTAATGAGCATATCATCGAGTATCAACCAACCTCAGTCTACACCGAAGTTGGCCATCTCACTACCTTCTAATGGCCAAGATGGGTCAATTAGGATTCTAAAAGTTGAGTTAGTGCTTATGACACCATGCAGACGCCAAATACTTTCCTCAACTGAACATGAGGAGCATCGGGACATCCAAAGTGTCGCACTAACGTAGCCATCATGTTGACCGTTTCGGTATACGCCTAACGGTCGCGACGATTTATTGCTACTTACCTAAGGAAACTTGGATCCGGGTGTAGGATCCCCCACAAGTATAATACCCAAGCAACCCTTAAAAGTAAATCATACAAAGCAAACAGAAAGCAATCAAGTGATCTAAAGACCCTAAGGTAGCCTCTCTTTAGGGTTTCCCCAGCAGAGTCGCCGGTTCTGTAACACAGTGGGAGAACTGACTTGTTTGTTTTGCCTTTTATCGCAAATGTTGCGGATAGCAAGAATCGCCACCGACTTTTCTTTTATCCAACTAAGGGAAGGCGAAAAGAACAGGAAAAGACTTTCGTTAGATTCTGAGTAAGGGAGGCAGTTATGAAAAGGGAAGGTATTAGCACCCTTTCCATCCGTAGTTATCTACAGGCTCTTAATTGCTTAGCTCACTTTGAAATTTGCTTTCTGTGTGTGTGTGTTTGAAAATGTTTTGAAAAAGGCATTTCACTTTGAATTCCTAATGATTCACGCTGGAATGTATACAAAGTGTTTTGAAAAAGATTTTGAAAAGTGTGAGGTGTAAAGAGTATTTTGATTGAGCAAGCAAAGAGACTTATTTTACCCACTCAGAACGGTCGTTTCCGTGTTATTTCACTTTCCTTTAAAATAAGGTTATCTATACCATTGGTTGATAACTATCCTTATCCGTTAGATGTAAAAGGGACATTCGAAGGGATATCAGATGGTCATAGAAGGCAACTTGTAGGGATACCTTAGTATATTCGTAGGGACGATCAGCACTTTTCGTAGGCAACAATCGAGGGACGAGATCATGTATTCGTAGGCAACAATCGAGGGTCATCGAGGGAATATGATCTTTTTATCGAATGGACTATGATGATTTGCTTGTAAGCGTCTTAGCCAAGATATCCCCACGTTCGAGGGACATGACCATGTATTCGTAAGGCAACAAGAGAAGATACCCTAAGGTGGTTGCATGTGTGAAAAGTGGGTTATATTCAGATATTTATCTTGTGATTAGTGATCTAGATTGATTAAGTTAATCTTGCCATACACGCCTAATTACTAGCACTTAATAGGTGCAGAAAGTAAATTGCGGAAACGTAAAGGTCCTACGCTATTACATGGCTTTGGGGAAGATACATAATATGGGAGTGTAGAAAGTAAAGGCAGAAATGTAAAGGTCCTACGCAATTACATGATAAAAAATTGCAACCTATACAACCTTTCTAGAATTTAAATGCGGAATAATAAATAATAGAAAAAAATGAGAAACTGTTAGTGCAAAGATGTTCTGAAAGTTAGTATAAAAGTTTTAGTTAGCAACCTTAATTACTAAAAAAAATATTATTGTGATTGATTTTAAAAGAAAATACTTTTTTTTGTGAAAATTTAAATAAGGATGTTCTGAACTTAAATCATAAAGTTAGACATTTTTAGGGTTTTTTAGAAAAAAAGTTTTAAAGGAAAATGCAAAGAAAATTAGTCAGTACGAAATTAATTAAAAAATAAGGGTTTTCGTCAGAGCTTCTGACAGAAGTTCTCTCCAGAACCTCTGGGAACCTATTTTCTAGAGCTTCTAGAAGCTGGCACGGAAGTTGCTTCTTTCTGGCACAGAAGCTGCTTCTTTCTGGCACGGAAGCTGCTTTCTTCTGGCACGGAAGTTGCTTCCTTCTGGACCTTTTGTTGGTGTTCCTTCTGGAGATAGCGCTTCTGGGGGTCCAGAAGTTGGAACTTCTTGAGATGGTGCTTCTGGGGGTCTAGAAGTTGGAACTTCTGGAGATGGTGCTTTTGGGGATCCAGAAGTTGGAACTTCTGGAGATGGCATTTCTGGGGGTCCAGAAGTTGGAACTTCTGGAGTTGACGCTTCTGGGGGTCCAGAAGTTGGAACTTCTGGAGATGACGCTTCTGGGGATCCAGAAGTTGGAACTTTTGGACAATAACGACAACAACGGATTTCACCTACGAAAACTACATCAAGTCATCACAATCTCACCTACTGTATTTAAAAGTACTATTATAGGCTAAATCATAATTCAAGCTTTCCAACGGTTCAAACGGCAACTAAATCGGAGTTACGGTCGCAAAGATATGACCGACACCGTTTTCCATAAACATATTTTATGTTCCTGATCAGTATGAGTCAATACATGGATTCTTGTATCGATCCATAAGGGACTTGTATTGATACAAAACAACTTGTATTGATACAAAAGCATCTTGTATCGACCCAAGTAACCTATGAGTCGATACATACGACATTCATGCTTTTGTTTTCTTAAATTCCATCAATATGAGTCGATACAAAATCTTATGTATCGATGCATACACAGGTTGTATCGACACAAGCATCGTATGAGTCGATACAAACCTTCACAATTGGCCCCATGAGTCGATGCAAGGCCATTTATATCGATGCAAGCTGTTTTCCAGCCTCTGGTTTTTAAAATCAATCCAGTTTGTATCGATACATACACACTTAGGTCGACTCATGCTGCGTACAAACACCCAAAAACCAATTTTCTTAAAATTATACGACTCAATTGGGATTTTTAACGATCAATAACAACAGCATGACACAACCTAGCAAAATTATACATCCATAACTACCTATTGCCCATCATATCCCCAATTATAGAGCAAGAACCCCACCCTTACCTTGGATTGAAGGTTGCTCTACGAATTCCTCGATCGACCCACTTTTCTCCGTCAAAATCCTTGTTCCTCTTTGGTCTACAATTCTTTTCACGATCTATTCTCCCAAAAGGAAAAACCTTATTTTCTACTGCAACCTAATTTCCTTCTATTTCTTTTTAATCCAATAATAATAATAATAACAATAATAATAATAATAATAATAATATTCCTTAATGGGCCTATTTGCTACAGCTCCCAAGTGCTTCATACAACCACACAACAAGCCAACCCAATACAATTAAATAAAAATAGTCCATTAATAATATTATTCTTAATATCATTCCTCAGATTAATATTGCTCAACTATCAACTTAACTGCTCAACCAACATATTAATCCAATAATACCTCTTATAATAATACCGACAAATCCAATCACTCCGAGTAATTCTCAAACTTGATCTAAATCCAATAATAAAATACTTCAATAATTTAATTAACTAATTAATTATATTTGGGGCATTACATTAAGTATTAAGCCCAATAAGACATTACTAGTTATTAAAGGTTAGAAGGAAAAAGATAATTAGTGTTGTCATTTGGAGAAAAGCGAAAAAGAAAGAAAAAGAAGAGAAGAGAAGAAGAGAAAAGAAGGTGAAACACTAGGAAGTCAAATCTTCAAGAGGTAAGGGGGATAATCTTCATTATTATGCATTTGTATGTTGTTGGGTAGTGATTAGTAACATGCTATAGGATTAGGTATCTTTGATTCTAGGTTTTTGATTCTCAAATTGAAGTTGTAATTTGGAGATTTTGATGAATAAAACTAGATTTGATGATATGAATAAGTTCCCTATAGTGTATACATGTTATATGACGTTTATATGAGGTTTAATAAGAATAAAAAATGGTTTAGGATGGATTTTCGTGACTGGGCAGAAGCTGTCACGTAGCAGATTTTTCTACATAACGTGAAGGGCGTTGAGCGCGCGGGGTGGCGCTGAGCGCAACTCACTGTGTGCAGAAAAATGATTATTCTTATTTTGCATGTTTTGGCTTATGGGATTGCTTGCTTATGATTTATCCTTAATTGACAAGATTTCTAATAATTGTATTGATGAGCTTTGGATCATGTTTGGATGCGATTTCGATGAATACATGTTACTAGAATTAGTGTATGTATGTTATGGTTTGGATGGAATGTTGTAAATAACATGTTTTGGCTTAAATACTATATGTTGTTTGTGATGTGTGATGATAGTATATGCTATGTGCATTGTTTGTTGTTGATGAAACATGATGTTGTGCAATTGGCGGATAATTCACATGAGTTGAATTATGGTGATATGCTTGAATAATTTAGGTTGTGGATAATCTTAATTTGCATATGTTGCTTGATGAATTGCACATGCATCCATTGGTTGACCTTGAAAATTGAGGTGGTGAAACTTTGGGTTCACATTTGGCTCGATTCTTGAATGGATAAGTAGCGTGAAACAGTGAGTTCACAATGGTGGCTTTGGTCTAAGATAATAAATCGGAAGCGGGGTGAACGAAATGTTCCCAATGGTACCACATGAATATTGAGTCACATTTCATTGTTGTCACATGAGTCTTTGATGAATATGAATTATGTGTATTGGCATTGTGATACATGTTTATGTGAACAATTGGATTGTTTGGATTGAAGACAATTGTGCTAATTGTAATAAATGTGAATATGTTATACTTGGAATGTTTGTATAATCATATTATGTTGGAATATTACTTGAAATGTGTGGAATTCATGAATATATGTTGTGTTTCTATATTGCTTCCAATTATATATATTTGGATAATGATGTGAATTCTCACCCTTCTGTTATGATGTTGACTCTATGTGGGTAACGTGCAAGTTCCGAGGATAGCGGTGCTTCGCACGAGACTAGTTGAGAAGTTTATCTATTTATTTCTTATAATAGGTAGTGAGTCATTGCTCTGGTCATGTAACACGGGGATTATTTGGATTTCTACTTTTATGAGATGTTTTTTGTAACACCCCAAATCTACCCGACGTTTATTATTTAAATCAGAGTGCGGAAAAGATAATCATACAAGGGATGTTACAAATTCTTCGCAAAACAACGTGCATTTAGTTACAACTATATAGATACATAACACTTAGATCAAAGATGAACTCATAATAACTTCTTTCCATGAAATCAATTAAACAGCTGAATTATAATTCCTCAACGGTAACAACAATACATCTGTTATTCAACCGCAAAACATTTCACCATATTATTAATATTATTTAACTTCACTTAGCATAATTATTCAACTAAACCAACTTCTAGAATCAACATGATCAAGTATTCACATTATTCATAAACTTCAACAATTTAAAAAACTACAACAAATTAAGCAACGTTCAACCCCCGTGTTACGATCGAGCAATGACATCAATTCGAACTAACAGCAAGTAACGACTTCATAATGCTACTTCAAACTTCCACAGCTATCCTTGAGTACCTACCCATTTCCCATGGTAGGGGAAATATCAGCAGAAGGGGTGAGATATACAACAATATAAACAAGTGTATGATAAATAATATGCTAGGATTAAATCATACAAAATTATCACATCGCAATTACCACATCACAACAACTTACCAATTAACAACAACACAAAACCACTACACCGTTAGCCACAACATAACCATCAATGTAACAACTTAAATCAACACAACATAATAATAACAACTTAATAGCAACACCAATTTATAACGACAACAGTTTATAGAAACAGTAACACAACGACAATCACTAAACAACGAATAATAACAACAACTTTAACACGCGACTCAATATGTGACTCAACTATGCAAATGCATGTGGTACCATTTGGAGCAGAACTCCCAACTTAAAATCATGCCTATTGAGGCATTCAACAAGGCATAAGCCTTCAACGTGGTGCCATCAAGGCCAAGGCATAAGCCTTCAACTTTCAACGTGGTGCCATCAAGGCCAACTTAATCATGCACTTTATGCTATGCGACCTCAACTTCAACAAAAAATACACGACAATGCAACAACAACAACAACAACAACATACAACAACAACTTAAAATATGCATCAATGCCATCAACTTAGATCAACACTGGTCATTCGACCCACAACTTAATTCAATTTAATCAACATTGGCCTTAGGCCTACAACTTCATCAAGATATCAACAACAAGTTAGTAACAACAACAATTAAAGCAAACACTACGACAAGTACTACAAAACTTAACTATTACGAATCTACGCTTAAAACGTCTTGTTTACCACTAACGCTACTTATTTAGTAAACATCTTCCACTAAATTAATTAATTAGTCAACTACTTGATTTTCCATTAATAAGATGCCCTCTATATTCGACATACACGACATCATTCCAATTCTTCAACCAACCAATAGTAACTACATGCATATACGACTTTCTCCAACAATTTCCAACTAATTCTGATTAATTTCGGACAACTAATTTTACCGTCTACTTTATTAACTCTGTTAATTCGGTATTATTTATACTCGTTGTTATCACTGCTCATTATCAACTAACTTCTACTAATTTCATTATACTAATTTAATTAATTCCCTGCAACAAACTTCCACTTCATACTTCTATTTTAACCGTTGTCGCACCCCAAAATTTACCCTCCTTATCATAAGTTTTCTTGGATTTCTTGCATGGGTATGAGTTCAAAAGTGTGGATTTCTTGATGTCTTGGTTCTAAGTTAGCTCGCCTTTTGGCCTGGTATATGATTGAAGTTCCCCATGTTTGAGATGAGCTGTAGTACAATGGTTGGAATTGCGATCATGACTTTCTTGCTTGATTCATCTGGTGTTTTGAGTCAAATTTGGAAATTGAAGTTTGAATTTGAGTTTGTGGCGGATTATTTGATACATTAACTTTTTGATTCGTCTAAAAACTTATATGTTTATGATGACATAATTTAATACAAGCAAAGTCTGAAACATCTCATCATGCTTTATTTCTTGTGTCAACCAAGATTAATTCAAACGTCGGTTCAATTGATTCAAGAGATTTAGAGCAATTAATTTGTTCGGGATTCAAAGTGTTTTGTACGCCTAAGTTTTATATTAATTTCAAGATACGAGGAGAATGTGAGTTTGTTATATCTAAAGATTCTAATTGGTACAAGTCCATCCAACCTTCAAGCCATCTTTTCATTTACAAGGTTCAAGAGGTACAAAGGAAAAGCTTGAGTATATTGTTTCGAGTTACTTCAATGTTGCGTCAATTCTTATGAGTTGTACAAATTGTGACATTTGCAAGTATCAATTCAAATTCTATTAAAATTCCAAATAATAATTCAAGATTGTTACAAGTAATGGTGGAATTTTACAAATTCAACTTCAATTCAAACTACAAAGCGAGGTTACAATTGTATCGATTCCAAACTACATAAGAAATTGATTTTGCTACAAAATTCTCAAGTTTCCTCCGAGCCTCTTTCTTCTTCACTCCGGCTTCATCATTGACAATCCTCCAAGTCCTTCCAAGCCTTGCTAAAGCTGCTACCCTGTTCGTGTTCTCTAAAGCTTCCTCACATGAAAAACAAAGAGAAATGTTTAGCAAGTGAACAAAGAATCGAAACATAAATATAAACTCAAAAACAAGCATTTCAAAGAGTTTCTATTCGGACTCATCATTAGGGTCTGTGTTAGGAATCAGAATTAAGGGTTTTCGGTCATTGTTCAAGCCATCCAAAAAGCCTCAAGAAGAATGCAATCATTGGCCAAAAAAAACCCCTTTTGCAAATCACAAAGTTACCTTTGGTTCACAAAAGGGAGGGGTAACTCAGAAAAAGCATCATTGTTACAATGCAGCAAAAGGAATCATGATTAATCCAACAGGCAGCAAGCAATATAGTAGCATTAAGTAAAACAAAATACATGGTTATCAGTAGCACAGCAGTTTGGCAAGCAATACAAGCAACAGAAGCCAGCAGCAGCAGGTAAAACAAAAGACAAGAGATATTCTGGTTATCAGCACCACAGAGAGCGACATCACAAGAGGTTATAGCAACCAATGCAAGAAATAGAGACAGGGGAAGCAGAAGAAAAAGAAAGCAAGCAGAGTATCTGTTCAAAAGCAGAGCATTTGTTCTTAAGACAAAGACCAAGCAGAAAAATGGGATACAAGGATAGCATCTGTTCTTCTCAAAGAAAGACAAGACCGGATATCAGTTCAAAAGATATAAAAAACATTCAAAAAAAGATATACCAGGGTAGCATCTGTTCAGGATACGAGACCAGAAAAGAAAAGGGAAAACTTTGAAGTTCCTCATCAGTTACCATTCAAACCACAGCCAAAAATAACACGAACCAGAAAAACCAATATGCTAGAAACACCATCGTTCAAACACCAGAGGTCCAAAACCAAAAACAGATAACCAGAGGCATAAACCGTAACAACCAAAAATTACAAACCAAAAACTCAGACGCTAAACATCATAAACCAGAACCCAGAAACATCAAAACGCAGGAGCCAAACGGATGGTATCATCAAACCCTAACAATCTGTCAAACCCTAACAATCTATCATCATCTTTCCTAAACTCATACCCTTCAATTTGAGAAAGAAGAAGAAGAAAAGAGTATCGGAACAAACTCACCCGGTAGGCTCGGACGCGACCACCACCATCACCGCTGCCGCATTTATTTCCGTGAGGGTTCGTTGAGGAACAACAACGGTCGCGACAACAGCAAGGCGGCGATCGAGGGAGGAACAAGAACGCAACATAGATCGAACCAACATGCAACCAACGACGGCGGCGATTCAAGAACATCGGAGACGAGAGAGTGAAAGGGATGAAACGATTATGGAAGCGTGAGAGGAGAGGAAAAGAAGATGAGAACGCGCAGAGAGAGTAACAGAGTATTTTGCCCATTTGGGTAATTTTCTTTTTTTAATTGTTATTTAAACCTTTTTAAGAAAAACAATTTAATTTCTTTTTTTCTTTTCATTTATTTTGTTTTGTTTAGATAATAGAATTAGGATTAGTAATATATAACTATTATTATTATTATTGTTATTATTATTATTATTATTATTATTATTATTATTATTAACCATATTATTATTACTACTAACTATTATTATTATTATTATTACCAATTTTTATTATCATTAATAGCTATTTTTATTATTATTATTAACTATTATTATTAATAACTATTTCTTAATTAATAATAATTATTATTACTATTCTTAACCAATAAAATAATTAGTATACTCCAAAAAAATATATATAAAAATAATAATAATAATGTTAGTTAGACATTTTTGCTTAATAGGAAATTTCTAGCATTTTTTTTCTTTTTGTCTATATTATCCTCGCAATACACCTGCGTTGTCACTACTTCCGTGTGCCTTGAGCTTCCGTTTCTCTGATCAACGACGCATCGCGCTTCATACGAAGTTTTCTGAAGGCTCATTGTGTACTTTATTTGGGCCCTAGAGTATCGTCTCTAGTTTTCTTTTTGCACCGCTCAAACTCGCGTCATACAGGCTATCTCTAAACCTTTACCCTTTTCAATTATTTTATTTTTATGAAAATAATATTTTGTGCGATGTACTAAGTAATAATTAGTTCTGATGGTTCTTATTTGATAATTTATCGATTAAACTATTAGTCGATTTCTTATCAAATAGGAAAGATTGTTTCTAATAATTATTTAAAGTTCCGATTGTATTGTGTGATGATTATATGTTTGTTTCGCATTTATTCACCATTGTACACTTTGCACACAATTAAAATTAAAATCAATTCGATTCCATCCTGATTGGCTCATATGCCAATTTCTTAAAGGGTCTCATAGTTGGGGATGGGCATGGCCATCCTCACGAGATTGATTAAAGCCCTTGTTGCTTTAATCAATCATAACCCGAAAATAACATTGGTCTATATACCAATCACCATGCACCAGGGTCTCATGGTTGGGGATAGGAGCACCTATCCTCACGAGGTTAATCAAGTCCGTATACTTGACTAATCATAACCCGACTCCATACTTCATCTCAGCACGTATCTCAAAACACTTTCATAATAAAGTTTCAAACCTCGATCCAACGTCGAGTGCATTTTCAAAACCTTTTTCATAATAAAGTATAAGTTTTTAAGTCGTTGGACGCTAGACCAATTGCTTGAAAACTTGTCCCAAATAAATTCTTTGTCTTTAAGTCTTTGGACACTAGACCAGTTGCTTAGAGACTTCTAAATAATGTGAAACTCATTTCACTTCACCTTTTCTCAAGAAAACCTTTTTGGGTGATAGATGACTCGTTCGAGCATTAGTTCCTCGGGTTTCTAGTATTTGAATCGTAAGACATTAGTCCTATTGTTCGGTACTTTTTCATCCACTCAAAAATCAATTCAACTCACTCAACTCCTTTCTCGCTCATATGCGATCATCAAACTCTTTTCTGACAAAGAGTGTGCAATAGTCATTTCAAACACGAACGTGGACTTAAAGATTTTCAAACAAACTAAACAAGTCCAAATTCAAGCATTTGAAATGTCTAATGCACGATTTTTCTTATAAAATCAATACAACAAACTTAAAACCTTTTTGAGAGGAACTACGGAGTTTTGACTTTCCCATTGTACGAGGGAATACGTAGGCACGCGGTTTCGAAACCGTGTCAAACTCAAAATAATAATAAACAAGTCCTTTTCTCCTTCATTCATAACTTAGCAATAAACACATACAAACACTTAGAATTAAATGGGTCCCATCGAGTACGATGGATGTAAGGGGTGCTAACACCTTCCCCTTACATAACCGACTCCCGATCCCATGTTTTTGGTCACGTAGACCGCCTTATCCGCATCTGTGGGGTTTTATCTATATTTTCCCGTTCCTTTTGGAACAAATAAAATTAGGTGGCGATTTCACTAGTTTTCTGAAATTTAAACGATTTTTGAAAATCGAGTTGCTTCAGTTGGCGACTTCACTGGGGACATTTTTAAAATTACTTTTGACTAAGCCAGTCAACCCTAGTTTAGTTCTTCGCATGTGTGTTGTATTTGTTTATTTCTTTGATGTTTATTATTTATTTATATGTTGTATATTATCCTGTTGATGTATGTTACATTATTGGGAATTTGTTGGTTATGGTTCATAGACAAGCCCAATACCCAGACTTTTAGGAAACATTAAGCTTAGAGTGGTTGAGTAGCTTAGGTCCACTAGACATCCATGTCTTTTGGATCGACGTGAAGACTACACCTTAGAGTTGGTCTTTTTAAGGGAGTTGTCGCACCGCACGCTAGTGCGGGACGACAATTTTTGGACAAAGGGCCTATAACTCTAAGTATTAGGATGTCCAAACCAAGACCGACCGCCAAAGGATTTTGAGTATCCTTTAAGAACCATTTTTCGAGTATACTTTTGGAGATATTATCTTCACGGGCGCTGCGTGATGACAATATTTGTTAAAAGGGATCTGAGACTCGAAAACATTTAGCAAAAACATTAGAACCACCTTGTATGGGAATTGTTGGGTGACGTCAAACCATGGCCGATTTACCTTTTTACGCATAACATCAATATGTATCGCATCACATTACATTCTTACATGCATTGCCATTGCATTGCATTCACAAATATAAAAATCATTTGCATTCACATTTGCATTCATCAACATGAATGCATTTTCTCCTTCACTACAAAAGCTCATGTCACCTTTTGTTCTTAGCTGATTTCCACTCACAAGTCCGATTTGGAACATAATCAAGTTGTGATAAGGAAGACCAAGGTGTGAAGACAGCTGGAAGAACTGGAGAACAATGTCCAGATCATGTCGATTCCATGTCAGGATTTACCGTTATGTCTAATCCAATGTACGATTCTCCTCTGCATGTGGATGATCCTATTCAACCTCAATTGGTGCTCAATGTTCTATCTAACGCAATCCCTACGGTCCAAAGACAATCAACTGTTCAAGAAGGTTGTATCCCACATCCTCAGGCTGCTAAGAAGCCTAGGTTTGCCAACTACGTGCAAAATCCTCAAGGAACGAATTCAATGGTCAACACCAGAGCTCCTCAAGATACTGAAGCCAAACGAATGTGGCTTGATCTGAAGGAACAATTGAGGGTATTGAATGGAAACGATACTATTGTTCTAGATGCTGCTGACCTTTGCTTAGTGTCAGACATCGTGATTCCACCAAAGTTTAAAATGCCAAACTTCGAGAAGTACAAAGGTGTTAGTTGTCCAGAGACTCATTTGAAGATGTTTGTTCGCAAGATGTCTGCATACGCTCATGATGAAAAGTTTCTCATCCATTGTTTCCAAGACAGTCTTAGTGGGGCATCTCTAGATTGGTATACGCAATTGGAGAAAAAGGATGTTCACAATTGGAAAGACTTATCTTCCTCATTCCTGAAATAATACGAGTTCAACCTTTCCATGGCTCCAACCCTATCCAATTACAGAATCTTTCTCTGAATATTAACGAGTCGTTCAAGGAGTATGCTCAAAGATGGAGAGAATTGGCTGCCCGAGTTAAACCACCAATGCTTGATAGGGAGTTGCTTGACTTGTTTTTGAATCGCTTACCTAATTCATACTTCGAAAGAATGATAGGTTGTACATCTTCAAGTTTCTCCGACTTAGTGATGGTGGGAGAACGCATTGAGAGCGGTCTCATAAGTGGAAAACTCCAAGATGCCTCGAGTAGCCAAGCTAATGAGGAAGAATTCTTCAGTGGTTCTCAAATGGAAGAAGAGGATTATGAAACCAATGCAATTTGGGAAGCTCCGCAAGCTCCACTTCCTGTACCTTATGGTCGACCTCCGCATGTAGCAGTTGTTCAATATCAGCAACCTATGCATCTCAGTTCATAGTACCAGCAACCGTGGGGCATTCCTCATGCAAAAAATCAAGTTCAAGGTCGTGGATATCAGAGTTGGCATCAGAATCCACGCGAGCCTCGAAGTAATTTAGAAAAAAGGAATGCTCCTCTTGATCCAATTCCAGTGACTTACAGTCAACTTCTGCCGTATCTGGTTCAAAGTTCATTGGTGGTTCCCAAGTTTCTTAACCCACCAAAGTCATTCCCTCCTGGGTATGATTTCAATGCGCGATATGGATATCATGCTGGAACATTAGGACACTCGACAGAGGACTGCAACGCCTACAAAGCCAAAGTTCAACAGTTGATTGACCAAAAGTATTTGACTCTTCAAGGAGGAGATCTGTTTGTGAATGGCAACCTCGTACTCAAGTAAGCACCGAGACCATTGAAATTCATCTGAATCAACAAGTCAAGACAGAGCTCAAGTCTCCTCAACAACGACAGTCTTTTATTTCTTTACTGCATTTTCATGTGTATCCTGTTTAATTGTTTAAACTTTGTTTTCATGTAGAAACTTGTTTGTTTTTATCTTAATGCAATGAGTATGTTTGTCTTGAAGTAATCCACCCGTTGTCACTCAATCCATTCGTTATCACTCTTTAAATGATTTGCGAGCATTTTGATACCAACGTTACCGAATCTTTCTCCTAGGCAAAGATCGGAGGGAGGATGACGATAATTGGAAGAGAAAAAACGCCAGGTCTCTAGTCGTATGCTTTCGAGTAAAAAAACCTTGCTGATGATGCGCAGGCTTTGTTTCAAATCCCTAAACACCGAATTTATAAGGGAGATAGACCCTCGTTAACCCCTTCGAGCCTTGAAGTAGGAGTTTCTTTTCTGTTCAGAAAAAACCCTCATTTTTTTCAACCCAGGGGCGGGTAGTGTTCAGTTAATCTGATAGGGCGTTCAGAACTCATCAAGAGAGTGTGCATCAAAGGATACAACAATGGCTATCCTTCAAAAGGTTGAGGAAGGTCAAAACCGCAATAGTCAACCTTCGTCTATCAACAATGTGCATCAAAAGAAAATGATACCACATGGTTGTCTCTCGCACATCAGAAGGACAACAACTGACGATACCGCAACGGTTACCCTTCATCAACCCAAAAACTCAAACAGTCACCATCACTTCTAACAAATCAAAGATTGTGTATAGATCCACGACTTGTTCAAGGAAAAAATAAAGAAAAGAAAAAGCCCGCTAAGTCGAAACTTGAAAACAAGTCGCTTAGGAAAAATTTAGGGAAATCAAAGAAAGGATTGCCAACAAAGAACAAGTTGTGTGGACAAATACTAAAAGCAAAAGTGAGTGGCTGTCGTGTCCAAGAAACCTCGTATTGGTTCCTCAACCATCATAACACCTTTCGAGAGATGAGTGCTCGTATCAGGATAGTTGAACTTAGGACTGAAGAACATCATGGAGAATGGGCGGGCACCAAATATTTTGAGCCTAAAAAACTTTTTTCAAAAAAAAACCCGTGAACCAGACCACGTTACAACCCTCAAAAGTCCTAATTGAAGCATGGGTTAATTCAAAAGCATACTGCGGAGAGATCGCGTTTACCTGACTCCTACGACGCGTGCTAAGTATCTGTGTTGGTATCATATGCTTGTCTTATCTTTCATAAAGAAAAGTTTTCAACGTTGCACTCTAAAAGTGTTTCGCTCACAAAAAAAGTCGTAATGTTTTTCATACAAAACTTCAAGACACATAAATGTTGCAATAAACATTCTTCTACATGTAAAACAATTATTTGACATTAAAGAAGTTCACATAATGAACATCAGTGAAAAGTTTAACTTTGTCCAAAGAAGAGAAACTTGATTACTCCATTAAGTTAAAAGTTAATTGTATCAAGAAGCGTGGCGTCTAAGGACTTCTTTGAGCATATCACAAGTTGTTTTCTCAAGATTCTGTTAACTTGGGGGCAATTAAGTCGAAATTCGATTCCTCAAACTTCTGCCAACCTGGGGACAGGTCCTTACAGAGCAATCAGCGGATGGTTTGGTCCTTCTCAAAGAGCGGATAACCTGGGATAGCCGTCGTTTCATGATTCAGTCAACCTGAAGCAATTACTTCGATACATAGGAGTCTCTCTAAAGCTCATCCTGGGGCAAGTCTTCCCTATGTTTGCATAGCCAATTATCCAAATGCAGTCAATATGAAGAAGTCACCATGACACATTGAAGTACCTCCAAAGAGCATATTGGTTCATGCTATTTCTATAGCACGGTGAAGTCGATCCTTCAAGATTCAGTCAATCTAGAGCGGTCACGTCGAGATATGGTAATATCTCTCAAAGGATCTATCAATCAGGGGCATCTTGCATTGGAATTCAAGATTCCGGGGCAAGATCTCAAATATCGGATCACTGTAAGTTGTTCCGGCATCCTCTCAAGGCAAATATCATCAGAGCCTCAACAGACAGGGGCAACGATTGTTATATACAAACAATCCCTTTCAGTACTTTCAAGCTACTCAAGGAAATTTTCTGTCAAGCGTCAACAGTTGTTGTGTTTAATTTGAGTGGCAGGGAATCATGCTGAAAACTTCCTTTTGATGGGAAAATTGTTTCAAGAATCTTTCTTGGTCCTAACTAGTCAAATAGTCAAAGCATCTTCATGCATTACCAATCATACAGTCAAAACGTATTGCATAAATCATGCATCGCATATTGTGCAATAAAAATTCGACCTTGTTGGTTATCATTAAAATCCTCTCGATGTTAATTTAAATGCGCTTCTCATCCGTAGTCGGTTCGTCTGATCATATCATTTAAATCGGTTCACGTCGGTAGTCGGTTCTCTCTTTGTTATCATTTAAATCCATTCCGTCGGTAGTCGGTTCTCGTCATTTTTTTTAATCCAGTTCTCGTCTAACTGTTATCATTAAACTTTAGTTTTCGTCTGGTGGTAAAAATTATTTCACCAGTCTCCGTCTGTTTGTTAAATTTTCTTTCGCCAGTTTTCATCTGGTGGTTTATCTTAAAATTCAGTTCTCGTCTGATGATTCACCCTTCAAGGCCGAATTTTATTTGGTACATATCAGATAGTCCATTCATGTATGCATTCATAAATCATCACATAAGTCATCGTCATGCATTAGTCATGTCGCTTCACTCAGACATATCATATACAATATATTCATGCATAAACCCCGACCAGGATTTGGGATCTTTTCAGAATAAAGTCAAATGCAAGCTTCGAAGGCTATTTCTCAAACGAAAACTTAGTTCTTCTCCCTAGCACAAGTTGAATGCTTATTCAAAAAAAAATCAAATGAATCGGCAGTGCAATCAACTATCAAGCTGAATTTCTTCCCCAGAGAAGTGATTGATTATCCCCAGTGAATTCTTGTGACAACAGGATTGTTCAAATTGGATTCCCCAGTGATATCTTCTTTCTCTTAGAAGTATCAGGAAATCATATACTATTTGCATTAAAACATAAAAAAAACCATCATGCATATCATACTCATACATTAGCTCTGGTTATTCTTTTGCAGGTTTTTCCAACTAAAACTGTAAATATTCTCGCAAGGATCAAAATTGAAGGATTAGTTCTCAAAAGACATAATTATCCTCTTTTCTATAACACAAGCAGCTGATGGTTTCTCCAATCGAGATTTCTTCCCCAGCAAAACAGTTGTATCTTTCAGATGGACTCTAACGTCAGCAAAATTATCAACCGGGAATCCCCAATGAATTTCCCACACGGTTTTCTTATAGAGTTTCCCCAGCGAAGCTTAATTTACTTGCAAGTGAGTCTCCTTCAGAAAGGATTATTACAACATAATTGTTGGTATTTTCAAAGATTTCTTTCGGACAAGAATCTTCACAACAAATCTTATTGGCAGTGGCTTCTGCAATTTACTCCTCTGAGCTGTTCTCAGAAAACTACATTGAACTGCTGGTGTGTTTATTTCCCCAGTAAGTTTTCAAATACTCAACAAATAAATATCCACCGGGTAGGAAGTTTATTCAATCACAGGATATTTCTCCAACTCAAAAGTTGATCTACATATCCACTTGCTACAACGCATTTGTCTATACAATGCCAGCAAATTGAAGCTCATTACCCTAGAAGTTTTTCAGTCGTAGGTGCTGAACCTGATTCTTCTATCACCGATAGAGCTATTTGCATACAAATTGAAGATCTTGTCAACTCGAAAGTTGTTCAACATGTCTGTACATGTTCAGTAAGATCTCTCATCAGCAGAAATGTCGGAAACAAGATTTACCGACTTCATAAACATCTATATCACACCAGTGTGCTGGATATTGTTTTGTTTATCCCCAGGGAATTGTATTCTTCGGTGCGCTACTGAATTTGTTCTGCTGGTAACTCGGAAGTTACACGGTCAAAGACATTCAGCATTCCATGGCTCCTCGCACCTTCGTGCACCAACAATTCTGATATTGTTCTAGCCATATATCTTCGTTAAGGTCTGCTGGTATTCCTTAACTCTTCGGGATTTTCTGACAAAATTCTCGGTTATATCTTCGTTAAAGTTTGCGGGTATTCTTTAACTCTTTGGGATCTTCAAACAGTTTCTCAACTTCATCTTCGTTAAGGTCTGCGGGTATTCCTTAATTCTCGGGAACTCTTTGATAAATTCTCAATCACATCGAACTCTTTATCTTATTTATTGCCGCTTGAGAAGTTCGGTTTTCTTCTCATAGTTTGTTCTTTAAGACATCCTGTGATGGCTTAATCTTTTATATTTCTAGAGAAGTTCGGTTTTCTTCTCAAAGCATTATCTTATTTCTTGTCGCTCAAGTTTTGGTTTTCTTCTCAAAGCATTAATCTTTATTTCTTGTCGCTTGAGAAGTTCGGTTTTCTTCTCAAAGCATTAATCTTTATTTCTTGTCGCTTGAGAAGTTCGGTTTTCTTCTCAAAGCATTATTTATTTCCTGTCGCTTGAGAAGTTCGGTTTTCTTCTCAAAGCATTATTTTATTTCTTGCCATTTGAGAAGTTCGGTTTTCTTCTCATAGCATTTTCTTGTTTTTTTTTTTCGCTTGAGAAGTTCGGTTTTCTTCTCAAAGCATTTTTGTTAAAAATTGTTGTTCATTGCTTATTTACGGCATTCGGTTATCCCCAGTATTATTGAAACCCCCGCATATTTCTCGATTGTTACTGTTTTTGTTAAGACATTTTGTTGATGTTTAACAAGTTTATTCTGATCAAGCGTTTCTTCCCTGACTCTGTAGTCGAGGTATTTGACCTAGTTTTGGTATCCCGTGTCGGGTAAACTTTTGGGGTTCTCTGGTATACAATCCTCTTCCACCTTGAACGTTCGAAAGTTGTCAATTTTTCTCACTTACTAGGTCTAAGATGATTGAATAGGGGCAACTGTCGCACCCCAAAATTTACCCTCCTTATCATAAGTTTTCTTGGATTTCTTGCAAGGGTATGAGTTCAAAAGTGTGGATTTCTTGATGTCTTGGTTCTAAGTTAGCTCGCCTTTTGGCCTGGTATATTATTGAAGTTCCCCATGTTTGAGATGAGCTGTAGTACAATGGTTGGAATTGCGATCATGACTTTCTTGCTTGATTCATCTGGTGTTTTGAGTCAAATTTGGAAATTGAAGTTTGAATTTGAGTTTGTGGCGGATTATTTGATACATTAACTTTTTGATTCGTCTAAAAACTTATATGTTTATGATGACATAATTTAATACAAGCAAAGTCTGAAACATCTCATCATGCTTTATTTCTTGTGTCAACCAAGATTAATTCAAACGTCGGTTCAATTGATTCAAGAGATTTAGAGCAATTAATTTTTTCGGGATTCAAAGTGCTTTGTACGCCTAAGTTTTATATTAATTTCAAGATACGAGGAGAATGTGAGTTTGTTATATCTAAAGATTCTAATTGGTACAAGTCCATCCAACCTTCAAGCCATCTTTTCATTTACAAGGTTCAAGAGGTACAAAGGAAAAGCTTGAGTATATTGTTTCGAGTTACTTCAATATTGCGTCAATTCTTATGAGTTGTACAAATTGTGACATTTGCAAGTATCAATTCAAATTCTATTAAAATTCCAAATAATAATTCAAGATTGTTACAAGTAATGGTGGAATTTTACAAATTCAACTTCAATTCAAACTACAAAGTGAGGTTACAATTGTATTGATTCCAAACTACATAAGAAATTGATTTTGCTACAAAACTCTCAAGTTTCCTCCGAGCCTCTTTCTTCTTCACTCCGGCTTCATCATTGACAATCCTCCAAGTCCTTCCAAGCCTTGCTAAAGTTGCTGCCCTGTTCGTGTTCTCTAAAGCTTCCTCACATGAAAAACAAAGAGAAATGTTTAGCAAGTGAACAAAGAATCGAAACATAAATATGAACTCAAAAACAAGCATTTCAAAGAGTTTCTATTCGGACTCATCATTAGGGTCTGTGTTAGGAATCAGAATTAAGGGTTTTCGGTCATTGTTCAAGCCATCCAACAAGCCTCAAGCAGAATGCAATCATTGGCCAAAAAGCCTCCCTTTTGCAAATCACAAAGTTACCTTTGGTTCACAAAAGGGAGGGGTAACTCAGAAAAAGCATCACTGTTACAATGCAGCAAAAGGAATCATGATTAATCCAACAGGCAGCAAGCAATATAGTAGCATTAAGTAAAACAAAATACATGGTTATCAGTAGCACAGCAGTTTGGCAAGCAATACAAGCAACAGAAGCCAGCAGCAGCAGGTAAAACAAAAGACAAGAGATATTCTGGTTATCAGCACCATAGAGAGCGACATCACAAGAGGTTATAGCAACCAGTGCAAGCAACAGAGACAGGGGAAGCAGAAGAAAAAGAAAGCAAGCAGAGTATCTGTTCAAAAGCAGAGCATTTGTTCTTAAGACAAAGACCAAGCAGAAAAATGGGATACAAGGATAGCATCTGTTCTTCTCAAAAAAAGACAAGACCGAATATCAGTTCAAAAGATATAAAAAACATTCAAAAAAAGATATACAAGGGTAGCATCTGTTCAGGATACGAGACCAGAAAAGAAAAGGGAAAACTTTGAAGTTCCTCATCAATTACCATTCAAACCACAGCCAAAAATAACACGAACCAGAAAAACCAATATGCTAGAAACACCATCGTTCAAACACCAGAGGTCCAAAACCAAAAACAGATAACCAGAGGCATAAACCGTAACAACCAAAAATCCCAAACCAAAAACTCAGACGCTAAACATCATAAACCAGAACCCAGAAACATCAAAACGCAGGAGCCAAACGGATGGTATCATCAAACCCTAACAATTTGTCAAACCCTAACAATCTATCATCATCTTTCCTAAACCCATACCCTTCAGTTTGAGAAAGAAGAAGAAGAAAAGAGTATCGGAACAAACTCACCCGGGTAGGCTCAGAAGCGACGTCGACCGCCACCATCACTGCCGTCCAGACGATTTCCGGCGGAGGGTTCTGGTTGAGGAACAACAACGGTCGCGACAACAGCAAGGCGGCGATCGAGGGAGGAACAAGAACGCAACATAGATAGAACCAACACGCAACCAACGACGGTGGCGATTCAAGAACATCGGCGACGAGAGAGTGAAAGGGATGAAACGATTGTGGACGCGTGAGAGGAGAGGAAAAGAAGATGAGAACGCGTAGAGAGAGTAACAGAGTATTTTGCCCATTTGGATAATTTTCTTTTTTTAATTGTTATTTAAACCATTTTAAGAAAAACAATTTAATTTCTTTTTTTTCTTTTCCTTTATTTTGTTTTGTTTAGATAATAGAATTAGGATTAGTAATATATAACTATTATTATTATTATTATTATTATTATTATTATTATTATTATTATTACTAACCATTATTATTACTACTAACTATTATTATTATTATTATTATTATTATTACCAATTTTTATTATCATTAATAGCTATTTTTATTTTTATTATTATTAACTATTATTATTAATAACTATTTCTTAATTAATAATTATTATTATTACTATTCGTAACCAATAAAATAATTAGTATACTCCAAAAAAATATATATAAAAATAATAATAATAATAATAATAATAATAATAATAATAATAATGTTAGTTAGACATTTTTGCTTAATAGGAAATTTCTAGCATTTTTTTTCTTTTTCTCTATATTATCCTTGCAATACACCTGCGTTGTCACTACTTCTGTGTGCCTTGAGCTTGCGTTTCTCTGATCAACGAGGCATCGCGCTTCATACGAAGTTTTCTCAAGGCTCATTGGGCACTTTATTTGGGCCCTAGAGTATCGTCTCTGGTTTTCTTTTTGCACCGCTCAAACTCGCGTCATACAGGCTATCTCTAAACCTTTACCCTTTTCAATTATTTTATTTTTATGAAAATAATATTTTGTGCGATGTACTAAGTAATAATTAGTTCTGATGGTTCTTATTTGATAATTTATCGATTAAACTATTAGTCGATTTCTTATCAAATAGGAAAGATCGTTTCTAATAAGTATTTAAAGTTCCGATTGTATTGTGTGATGATTATCTGTTTGTTCCGCATTTATTCACCATTGTACACTTTGCACACAATTAAAATTAAAATCAATTCGATTCCATCCTGGTTGGCTCTATTGCTGATTTCTTAAAGGGTCTCATAGTTGGGGATGGGCATGGCCATCCTCACGAGATTGATTAAAGCCCTTGTTGCTTTAATCAATCATAACCCGAAAATAACATTGGTCTATATACCAATCACCATGCACCAGGGTCTCATGGTTGGGGATAGGAGCACCTATCCTCACGAGGTTAATCAAGTCCATATACTTGATTAATCATAACCCGACTCCATACTTCATCTCAGCACGTATCTCAAAACACTTTCATAATAAAGTTTCAAACCTCGATCCAACGTCGAGTGCATTTTCAAAACCTTTTTCATAATAAAGTACAAGTTTTTAAGTCGTTGGACGCTAGACCAATTGCTTAAAAACTTGTCCCAAATAAATTCTTAGCCTTTAAGTCGTTGGACGCTAGACCAGTTGCTTAGAGACTTCTAATTAATGTGAAACTTGTTCCACTTCACTTTTTCTCAAGAAAACCTTTTTGGGTGATAGACGACTCGTTCGAGCATTAGTTCATCGGGTTTCTAGTATTTGAATCGTAAGACGTTAGTCCTATTGTTCGGTACTTTTTCATCCAATTAAAAATCAATTCAACTCACTCAACTCCTTTCTCGCTCATATGCGATCATCAAACTCTTTTTCGACAAAGAGTGTGCAATAGTCATTTCAAACACGAACGTGGACTTAAATATTTTCAAACAAACTAAACAAGTCCAAATTCAAGCATTTGAAATGTCTAATGCACGATTTTTCTTATAAAATCAATACAACAAACTTAAAACCTTTTTGAGAGGAACTACAGAGTTTTGACTTTCCCATTGCACGAGGGAATACGTAGGCACGCGGTTTCGAAACCGTGTCAAACTCAAAATAATAATAAACAAGTCCTTTTCTCCTTCATTCATAACTTAGCAATAAACACATACAAACACTTAGAATTAAATGGGTCCCATCGAGTACGATGGATGTAAGGGGTGCTAACACCTTCCCCTTACATAACCGACTCCCGATCCCATGTTTTTGGTCACGTAGACCGCCTTATCCGCATCTGTGGGGTTTTATCTATATTTTCCCGTTCCTTTTGGAACAAATAAAATTAGGTGGCGATTTCACTAGTTTTCGGAAATTTAAACGATTTTTGAAAATCGAGTTGCTTCAACCGCTATACTATTATTTCAATCCTGCTACTGACTCAATATATCAGTTAAATGTTACTCTGCTATTTCTTTCCAGCTGCTAAATTATCAACCTGTCATTTATTTATTTTCTGCAGTATAATTGCTACTTTATTAATATATTCTATTCGTAACAATTTATTCCTATCACTGTATTACTATTCCTGTCACGACTATATCTGTTAAACTATTGCTAAAAATTACGGAACTATCATTATTAGGAATTCTACTTCCAGCACTCATTATTTTCTTATTGTTACATGAATTACCAGAATTAAACATACCACTGCTATTATTCTCATTGCAATTGCTCTACCTGTTACCTCATAAGTCTGCTAAGAAAATGCATTATATATTATCAATTACTCTACTGAGATATTATTCAATTACTATAATTATTAATTATAACTATACAAAGGGAATCATTTTGCTGTCATCACCTAATCCACCAAAATACCAAAAGTAATTCCCACGCAGAGCAACCAAAACACAAGAAAAAGTGGCAAAGTGGAAAGGGTGGCGCCCACCCCACCCTCTTAGGGCGTCCGCCTCAGCCCTTCCTTTTTCCATGGAGACGTCCGTCTCCCTTCATATTAACAAGGGCATCCACCCCACCACTAGGGTGGCCCCCGCCTCAATTCAATCCCAATGATCAAATAATTTCCAGCAACATAATTGATTCACACCATTCCTTCGTCATAATTCCTCAAAATAATTCAACAGAAGTTCACAACCCAACAACAATCAATTATTAACAACAAAATTAGCATGCACAATTAACCGTCACATAGCCGAAGATGCCACTGTACTAACAACAATTCATGAGGTTCATATAATCCTAACCCCACACAGCAATACATCATATTCATCATTTTGCAACATCAACCACACACAATAAACCGAGATAATTCCATACAATTCCATCCCACATACGATTCATCATAAACCCGTTTAGAGAGTTAGAACCCCACCCTTACCTTAGATCTGACGGTTGTTCTAACTCCGATCGAATTCCCTATTTTCCGGTCGCATTTCGATTCGACTTTCTGGTCTATAATTCCTCTTTCGGCGGCAATTTCCTTCAAGCCCTTGTTCCTCTTTTCTTTCTCCCACGTACAACTTTTCCCAAAAATATTACTAAACCCTTATAATCCTCCTTTTATATCTCTTATAATTAAATCCAACTTATAATAATAATAATAAATAATAATAATAATAATATATTGGATCTATTATTCACGCCTCCACTAAATCCATTTTAATTAAATAATGATCTCATATAATAATATTATTTCTAATATTATTTTCTACATTTTCTCATCCATCGATTAAATAACACCAACTTGCAAATAACATTCTAATAGTAATTCTCCGATTAAACCAACTAATCAACTAATACCCATAATTCGGCTCTTCTCCGAATAATTCCAATTAAATAAATAATATCATCCTTAATGTGATTCTTTCGGTTTATCCGACTAAAATCCGACTTAATAATTCAAATATGCCTCTTAAATAATATTACCGACAAATCCAATTACCCCAATTAATTTTCCAACTTCGACAATTCCAATAGACAATTCCTTATATAATTTAATTAAATAATTAATTAAATTCGGAGTGTTACATTTTTTATGTATTCTCATATATTTTGTATTCGTATGTTGAGATACTATGTTGATGTGGCAGTGATGTCGATGTATGAATCTTTATGGCTTGATTATGTTATGGATTCATTGTTGTTTCATCCAATGATTATAGTATGAGATGTAATCATTGATAGTATTTGAGATATTAAATACTCCGCTATGAAATGCATAGTTTTATTTTAAAGCATGAAATTCAAATATGTGTCATGAGTATGACCAGGTGCATGTTAATGTTTATTTTGGTTTTCCTAAGTATAGAAAATAACATGTGACACCCTTTGTATGCTTGCATTTTATTTTACTCTGATTTATACCATGATTATTTGGGGATAGAAAAGGGGTGTTACGTGTAGGACTAGCTCACATAGAGTAGTGAGAAGTTATATGTACCATATATGGGGAAAGTTTGAGATCACTCCTCATTTTGGGAATGAGGTATATATAGAGACTCTTTAGGACTAGTGTAGAGAATCAGAGAACATTTTATCCTAGTTTTGTGAACAAAATATGTGGTCGTATAGGACTTACTCTCCTCGAAAACATGGGGGAGTGATTACCCCTTATTTTACTGACCCTGGGTCATTTATGAGTGAAAGCACAACCCTTCCCCCCCATGTTCAACGCGAGGGGTGTGTTAATTTAGATAGATCAAGCCCAATAGGGTGACTTCTCGCCTCATCCCGTATCAAACAGTCTAAGCCTATTAATTCAACATATCATAAATCCGAATGATTTATGGTTTTACAGTGTAGCTCGTCTCCGTCAGTGTGTTTAGCTCATCCTTTTTCTTCCTATATATTATCCCTTTTTATGACTCAATAAAATTATCTATGAATAAGTTTTAAATGTGATGTCAAAGCAAAATCTAGATACAACAATCTTAGATTGTGGAAGGTGGAGTTACAAGCAATTTTGCATTAACAAAAGTGTGTGGAGGCATTAAAAGAAGATATCGCGATGGCATTGTCTTGTGCCTCTGAGATGAAATTCTAATGAAAGTTACAAGATAAAATATTGTGGCAAAGATGTGGCTGAAGTTTGAATCATTGTATATGATCAAATCCTTGACTCATAGGTTGTGCATGAAACAACAACTTTATTCATTTTGGATGGTGGATGAAAAATCCATTATCGAGCAATTCACGGAAATTTACAAAATTATTTATTACGAGAAAAATATTTAGGTGAAACTTGATTACAAGGACACTATTTTTCATTGTTGAGCTCATTACCTAGATCATTTGAGCTTATTGGGGTGAAACTTGATGATGAAGATAACTAAGGTTTGGAGTTGAAAATTATTAGATAGGTTGTAACTGATTTACCCTAATATCATTAGTTATGCATTGACAACAAGATCTCTTCTTACTCATCATATATGTGTTTCCCCACTCTATTTTTTCTCAAAATAGTTTTTTCTTTCCAACTTTCTATTGAAGTGTCACTAAGATAATATAGAACAAAAAAAGAAACTTTGCACTGCCCCATACCACTTTAGTTAAACAAATATCAACATCATTCCATCCACGAATCGACCCCTGGAACTTCACCATATGACCTAACCAATGCCAAAGATGAGAAGTAAAAGTGCAGTCAAAGAAAAGATGGTGAGTTGATTCTTCTGCTTTTGTACAAAGATCACAACGGGAAGGAAAAGCAAAATTACAACGCTCCTATTGCTCGTCCATAGAGACATTGTTATGGAGAAGTTTCCAAACAAAACACGATTTTGAGGGTGGAATAGACTTGGACCAAATCCACCTCTACCAATTATTGTGAGTACCTTTCGACCTTTTAAAATCATAACAGATTTTAGAAGAGATATTAACATTCAGAGAATGGATCCAAACCTTCGAATCTGAACGGAGATCAAAAGCGGTATGATAGAAACAACTCTATAACTAAAGAAGAGGAGGAATAGGAGTGTGAGATTTAGAAAAATCCCACCAACCATTTACAACAATGTTAATGTGAGGAAAAAAAACACTTCTTTTATTTTACTTTTCACATATAGATAATAAGTAGTTTTACACACAATTAATTATAAATTTTTATTAATTAAAAATAAAAACAAAATTACCTTTTCTTCATTATTACAACAATTTCATAATTTCAATTAAAAAATATATATTTTAAATAAATTTAAATTTTATTTTCTCTTTATTAATTGTATCTACTATCTAACATATACTAAAACATTGCCCAAACTACCTAAACTACCATTTTCTAAAAAATATTTTACACTATATTTTAAACATTTTAGTAATCAATCAAAATAACCCTTAACTTTTTTAATTTTTCTCATTTCATGCACCAATTGTCAACTTCTCATTGGTCCAAATTAAAAAACTATTTTTTTCATCTTACACTCCTTTCTCTTTTCCCTCTCTCTTCTCTTACAATTAATTATTTTACAATTAAATATCTCATTTTAAATTTACATTTTAGGACATATTTTATCTTTTCTATTTGTTTATTATCATTGAAAATACTAATTAATCTATTATTTAACTTTAATAAAATTAAAAATATATTTTATGAAATTGAATTATACTACAGATCATTCACACAACAAACTTTTAATCTTACGAGTCACTATCAAATTATTATCACTATTTTCAAATGTTAATTTTTTTCTTTCTCCATGTTACAAGTTTTTTTTTTTAAATTACTTAATACATTGAGTTTATTTTAACATTACGTAATTCAATTTAAAATCACATGTGTATCTAAATAAATTAGTTGTTCAGTTTACCATTATATTTTGTACAATCATATTATTTGTTGTAATATTTTGATTTCATAATTTTTCATTGTACTTTCCTGTTAAGTACTAATTAATCTATTATTTAATTTTAATAAAATTAAAATTTTAATCTAACATATAATAAAAGATTGCCCAAACTACCTAAACTACCATTTTCTAAAAAATATTTTACACAAAACTTTGGATATTTTAGTAACTAACAAAATAACTTTTAATTTGTAAACTTTTCTCATTTCGTGCACCAATTGTCAACTTCTCATTGGTCCAAATTAAAAAACTATTTTTCTCATCTTACACTACTTTCTCTTTTCCCTCTCTCTTCTCTTACAATTAATTCTTTTACAATTAAATATCTCATTTTAAACTTACATTTTAGGACATATTTTATCTTTTCTTTTTGTTTATTATCATTGAAAATACTAATTAATCTATTATTTAACTTTAATAAAATTAAAAACATATTTTATGAAATTGAATAATAGTACATATCATTCACAAAACAAACTTTTTATCTTATTGGTCACTATCAAATTATTATCATTATTTTTAAATATTAATTTTTTTCCTCCATGTCACAAGTTTTTTTTTTAAATTACTTAATACATTCAGTTTATTTTAACATTACGTAATTCAATTTAAATTCACATGTGTATCTAAATAAATTAGTTGTCCAGTTTACCATTATATTTTGTATAATCATATTATTTGTTGTAATATTTTGATTTCATAATTTTTCATTGTACTTTTCCGTTAAATACTAATTAATCTATAATTTAACTTTAATAAAATTAAAAATCTAATATCTAACATATACTAAAAGATTGCCCAAACTACATAAACTACCATTTTCTAAAAAATATTTTACACTATACTTTAGATATTTTAGTAACTAACAAAATAACCCTTAACTTTTTTAACTTTTCTCATTTCATGCACCAATTGTCAACTTCTTATTAGTCCAAATTAAAAAACTATTTTTCTCATCTTACACTACTTTCTCTTTTCTCCCTCTCTCTTCTCTTACAATTAATTCTTTTACAACTAAATATCTCATTTTAAACTTACATTTTAGGATATATTTTGTCTTTTCTATTTGTTTATTATCATTGAAAATACTAATTAATCTATTATTTAACTTTAATAAAATTAAAAATATATTTTATGAAATTAAATAATACTACATATCATTTACACAACAAACTTTTTATCTTACGGGTCACTATCAAATTATTATCATTATTTTCAAATGTTAATTTTTTTCTTTCTCCATGTCACAAGGCTTTTTTTAAATTACTTAATACATTGAGTTTATTTTAACATTACGTAATTCAATTTACATGTGTATCTAAATAAATTAGTTGTCCAGATTACCATTATATTTTGTATAATCATATTATTTATTGTAATATTATGATTTCATAATTTTTCATTGTACCTTTCCATTAATTACTAATTAATCTGTTATTTAACTTTAATAAAATTAAAAATATATTTTATGAAATTAAAAAATACTACATACCATTCACACAACTAACTTTTTATCTTACGGGTCACAATCAAATTATTACTTAATACATTGAGTTTATTTTAACATTACGTAATTCAATTTATATTCACATGTGTATCTAAATAAATCATTTGTCAAGTTTATCATTATATTTTGTATAATCATATTATTTATTGTAATATTTTGATTTCATAATTGTTCATTTTACTTTCTCAATAAAGATGAATTTTCATATATATATATATATATATATATATATATATATATATATATATATATATATATATATAAATTATTTTCAATATTAAAATAAATTTACCCGTATAAGGAGTATGGTTCTCTGACTAGTTTAAGAATATAAATTTAAATACATTAATAGTGCTATAGATCCATCCTTTTTTATTGAGTAGTGTTATTTGAACACTCAATATTTGACAACGTATTTGATACCGAATATTAATGTCTCTATCTCTCCTACTTTATTATTTTATACATTTATACGAATTTTAATAATACACTACAAAATCTAAAATTTACACTAGACACTTTTTTGACACCCAAATTTCGGTGTCAAAATAACATTTATCTTCTTTATTCATGGTTAATAGTAGTTTTGCTTAAAAAATAATTATTTAAATTATTCTAGATAATTTAATAAATTTAATTATATTTTAAATTATTAACGAAAATAAATCAAAATTGATGATTTAATCAACTAACTAAAATTAATTTTAAAAGTAAAATAAGAATGCGTGTTTAATGAAGATTTAAAAAAATGTATTTTAACGCTTTCAAATCTAATCAAAAAAATTCTCTATTCTATTTCTCTTATCTCTCTTAAATAAAATAATACCTCAATTTTATTCTATTTCTCCTATTTTTCTCTCTTACTAAACTCTCTTTCACCTCTTTCTTCTCTTTTTTTACTACAGTGTCTATCTGATTCATTGAACCGACTAATTCAATTTAGTGATCAGTTCTGATATCAAATAATTTCAATCTCCTCTCAATTACAGTTGTGGGAGATCAAATCATGATCTTATCAATCATATTTTTATCTGTGAATGGTGGAATTGTGGAAGGTGTCGCTCTGATTAGAGATGTTGTGTTTCAACATTTTCAGTCAGACTACAAGGCAGTGGAAGGTAAGTGGCATGGGATAGATAACTTTCCATTTAAAATTCTTAGTGGGGAGGAAATGGCTGATCTTATTAATCATTTTCGATGGAAGAAGTGAAACATGCAGTGTGGGATTATGATAGTTATAAGAGCTCGCGACCTGATGGTGTGAGTGTCAGGTTTATAAAAGAATTTTGGGACATTTTGAAAGATGATTTGTTGAGATACATGGTGGAGTTTCATCGCAATGGAAAGCTTACAAAATGTATTAATAACAACTTCATTACTATGATACCTAAAGTTGCTAGTCCTCAAGGGGTTGTGGATTTTTGTCCAAATATCGTTAGTAGGGTGTTTGTGCAAAGTTATGGCAAAGGTTTTAGCTAACACATTACGAAGGGTGATTGGGGGGATGATTTTTGATAATCAATCTGCTTTCATATCTGGAAGACAAATCTTATAGGGTATTCTAATAGCTAATGAGGTGCTGGATGAAGCTAAGAAGAATAAGAAAGAGTTATTGTTATTCAAAGTGGATTTTGAAACAACTTATGATTTTGTTGATTGGAGTTATTTAAAAATGGTGATGGATAGAATCCATTTTCGCGTCTTATGGGTGAAATGGATTAATGAATGTGTCTCGACGGCTAAGGCATTAGTATTAGTTAATGGTAGCCCAACTGATGAGTTTAGGTTGGAGAAATGTTTGCACCAGGGTGATCCGTTATAACATTTCCTCTTTTTGATTGTGGTTGAAGGTTTCAATGTTTTGATGAACGTTATTGTTCAAAGAGCCATGTTCTCCGGGTATCGAGTGGGAAATGGAGTAGGTGAGCCATTTACTCATATATAATTTGAGGATGATACTATTTTGATAGGGTCCGAGAGTTGGTCTAATGTTAGAGCTCTAAAAGCAGTGTTGTTGTTGTTTGAATCTATTTCGGGATTAAAAGTCAATTTTCATAAGAGCATGATGGTGGGTGTGAACATTTCTAATTCTTGGTTGAAAGAGGCGACTATGGTGTTAAACTGTAGACTGAGAGTTATTTTGTTTATGTATTTGGAGTTTCTTATTGGGGTAATCCAAGGAAGTTTAGTTTCTGGCATCCAGTGTTGGAACAACCAAAAATAGGTTAGTTGGATGGAAATGTCGTAATTTTTCATTAGGTGGTCAATTTATTTTGTTAAAGTTTGTTATGACCTTGATTTAGGTGCACTTCATTTCTTTCTTCAAGTCTTCTGCAGGTATCATTTCTTCTCTCTTTAATCTTTATTTAACTATTTCTTTTGGAGAAGTGATGAGTACTAAATTATTGTGAATTTGAGTGTGAATAATTAGCTCTCATCGGCTTAATTCGTTTGCTTTTCGTCAATAAATATCAACTTTAGTATATATTCGGTATAGTTTACGTTATAGTGTATATATTACATTATCGTGTAAATATGATTGAGTTTAATTATTTTTATCTCATTTTTGTAGGTATTCAAGCAATGATATTTTATCATTGTTAGATATAATATTGAATAAACTTTCCAACCCTTTTATCCGTGCGTAAATCAAAGTTACGGTTGTCAAGTTATGGATGAAATAAGTGTTGAATTTTTTCAATTTACTGTCAGGCTCTCCCCGAGCTCGTTGGGCGAGCCAAAGGTGACTAGAAGCATGGAAAATGCAGTTTTGAGCGTCGGGCGATACCGTATGGGCATAAACACATTTTAAGGGGAAAAACATAATTTTTTTAGGTATGGATTGGGTATTTTTGAGTTCCAGCACCATCAACCCCATTTTTTTTGTTGAGAGAGGCTAGAAAACATCAATTAGGGTTGCATCTTAATTATCGAAGGTGGATTTCTCATCAACCGGCGCTGACAACCCACGAGATGTTTGCTTCATTTCTCTTCTTTATGTATTTCACTTTTGTTAGGTTTTTTTACTCTTACTTTGAACATATGTATATTTGTTTATTATGGTGTTGCATAAGGCTTGCATTACAAATTAGTCTTGATATCTTTCTTGATATTTTTGCATTTATGTTTGGGTTTGGATTGCTATAGACATATACCTCACAAATCTTAATTAGAGATGTATATATATTAGTTTCTAGATTTTATAGAAATATTTAGAGCTAATATTCACTTTGGGTGCTAATGCTTAAAGTCTCTGTGTTGTTGTAGCGCACAAGACATTGTCGATAGAGTAATACAATTGGTCTCGCGACTTGGCGTTAGACATAACCATTATTGTGGGTACATCTTGTGGTGTTCGTGATAATTTTGACGAGTAGATTCGGTTGAGTGAAATTGATCAACAGGTTTAAGTTTGTGACGAGTAGTATAAATTCATGTCAGATAAGTTTATCCTTTTCAAAGAATGTGTTTATTTTATTTTGAATAGTTTTTACCCTTTCATTACAAACCATTTTAACTCAAACTCATAAACGCGAGAAATTGTCGAACGACTATTCAGTAGCACTAATACTTATGGAGACGATATGATATAACCTATAAAAATACTTACTTTTGCTTTCCGTTTTATCGATTCAGAAGGAGGTACGAAAGATAAGAGGAAAATGGCTTGGATTGATTGGGATACAATATGTTTGAGTAAGGAGAAGGGTGGGTTGAGAGTGAGAAGGTTAAGGGAGTTTAATGAGGCCTTATTGGGGAAATAGTGTTGGAGGATGTTGGAGGATAGGAGAAGTCTTTGGTATAGGGTGTCAGTTCATCGATATTGAGAGAAAGGGGGTTGAAGTATGGGGTAGCCGGGGGTCTCTATGGTGGCATAGTGTAAACAGAATTAGACTTGGGAGTGATATGATTGATAACGAGTGGATGCTCAATAATATTGAGATTTCAATAGGTAATGGGAGTAAACTCTCTATTTTGGAGGGGTTCTTAGTTGGAAAGAGGGGTGTGAATGACTAGATTTAGTAGGCTTTATGAGTTAATTGAGTTTAAGGATGCTACAGTAGCGTATAGGTATTCTTTTGGGGTGATGAGTTGATGGTGTGGCTTGGAGTTGGCGTAGTAGGTTGTTTGCGTTGGAGGAAGAGTTGGTGGGAAAGTGTATTTCGTTATTTGATTCAGTTATTTTGCAGGAACCGGTGGACGATACTTGGGTATGGAGACTTCATTCTTCAAATTGTTATAATGTGAGTAGTGTGTATCATTACTTGACGATGACGGGAGATGTCCAACATCTAGGTGATTCTCAAGTTTGGTGGACTAAAGTGTTGTCGTTAAAGGTAAATCTATTTGTTTGGCTGTTATATCGTAATAGACTTCCGAGGATAGATAATTTGGTTATGAGATATATTATTATAGCAGACGCACAAAATTGTTCTACAACGTGTGGTCGGAATGAGAATCGAGATCATATGTTTATTCAGTGTGATTATTATGGTAAATTTTGGTTGATGTTGTCTAGTTGGTTAGGATTCTCGTCGGTTTTTCATGCCCATTGCAGGGATCATCATGATCAATTTGTGACATTGGATGATTGGTCGAAAGCTTGTCGGAACATTTTTTAAATTACGTCTTTAAACACACTTACAAATAAATAAATAAATAAATTTCAAATCATTTGATTTTACTATTAGTGTCGGTATATCCAATTTTTTTTCAAAATGTATTGTTATTGGATGAAAAATTATGATAAATCCAGATAGTAAAGTTCGAATACAGGGAGGGAAAAGACAGGTAAGAGAGTGGATTGTTGGAGAGATATAAAGATAAAGTCAGGTTATAGTTCCTTCCACAAAGCCAATAGATCCATACCCGACATGGATTATGGAGGGAACTGCAACTTGCCTCTATATCTCTCCAACAATCCACTCTCTCACCTCTCTTTTCTCTCCCTTTTTCTCTGTTTTTCAATTCTTTCTCCACAAGAAATGCCTAAAATTAGACAAAGCTTGGGAGGAGAAAGTTAGAGAGTCTCAATCCATCCATACCCTTGAATACATAAGGGAACAATTTTTTTTCTTTTTCTTTTTTACACAAGGTAACAATTTTCTTATCCACCACAAAAAGTATGATATAATATGTAGCAATCAATTAGTTAATGTGAATTTATTTTATTATATTTAATTAATCATTTGTTAAATACTTTAAACATGAGATGTTTTTTGATGAACTTTACATTGTGGTTAACAGTATTTAAATTTTTTCTTAATTAATTAAAAATTCTTCATTTGATTAAAGGAAATAAGTGTTAGATAGACTGACGAAAATTTATGCCTTATGACATCATTGACATGAGGTCATTAGATCTTACCGAATGAATGCCTTTTTATTTATTTGACTGTACATCTTTAAATTGTGAATCTTTTTGGGTCCTGATTTCTCACATGAATTGAATAGCACTGAGTTTGAAAAATAAGATGTCCTTATGAATTTAAAAATTATATAAAAAAAATTTATTGATAGTAGAAATCTCTCTCACACACACACACATATATATATATATATATATATATATATATATATATATATATATATATATATATATATATATATATATATATATATATATATATATATATATATTATATTAAATAAATAATTTAAATATATATATTTTTAAGCAACAAAATATATTTTAAGCAACAAAAAGTTTTTCAAGTACAAGACATATAAGAAGAACTAAAAAACTATTGTTACATCAACATCTCAAACTTAAACACAATCCTCCAATATTGATAATCCAAGCTGAACAATGTAAAATAAGATTTCAACCACCAAAACAATTGTAATTTTACCTTGTTACGAACAGACATCAAAGAAAGACTATTAATTCAGAAAGACTATTAATTCCTAAAAACGTTAATATTTTGAACTTGTCAAATAATTCACACAGTAGTTACCTAAATGATGAGGAAAGTTTTTTTTACGTGATAGAGACATATCAGTCAGAGCAGCCAAAAAAATTATCATGATGATCTCTGATGTTTCTCGGGAATTATTATTATTATTATTATTATTATTATTATTATTATTATTATTATTATTATTATTATTATGTTTTAATCTCGTTCAATTTGGTGATCTTAGAATGTGTTGATTGAGCCTAATTCGACCCTACAAAATTGGCTTTTAGGGTGAGAATTGTCCTCGCTTATAAGCACATGTTCAAGCCATATATTTTTTGATGTGAGACTCTCTTAACAGCCTCTCTCACGTCCAGGGTGAACGTCTAGAGTGTGGAACTAAATGGTGGGTGGTCTAATAGCAGAGTGGCCCAACAGATCTTAAACGGACTCTGATACCATGTTAGAATGTGTGGATTAGGCCTAACTCGACCCTACAAAACCGACTTTTAGGGTGAAGATTGTCCTCACTTATAAGCACATGATCATGTCATATATTGTCCAATATAGGACTCTTAACACCCCCTTTCACGCACAGGATGAATGTCTGGAGTGTGAAACTAAATGGTGGGTGGCCTGATAGCGGAGTGGCCCAACGGATGTTAAAGCGGGCTCTAATACCAACTTAGACTGTGTGGATTGGGCCTAAATCGACCCTACAAAACCGGATTTAGGGTGAGGATTGTCCTCACTTATAAGCACATGTTCAAGCCATATATTGTCCGTTGTGGGACTCTCTTAACACCCCCTCTCAAGCCCAGGGTGAAAGTCTGGAGCGTGGAACTAAATGGTGGGCGTTCTGATAGCGGATTGGACCAACGGATCTTAAACCGGGCTCTGATACCATCTTAGAATGTGTGGATTAGGCCTAACTCGATCCTACAAAATCGACTTTAAGGTGAGGATTGTCCTCACTTATAAGCACATGTTCATGCCATATATTATCTGATATGGGACTCTTAACAGGTGAGTTCCTTATATTCAAAAAGTTATTCGACTAAGTTTCTTTCTTTTTATAATGAGTTGTCCACTCCGGTGATGTATGTAATATAGGACATTCTAATTTTAATAAACTTAATCAAAATGCACATAATACACATAATGTGTCCGATTGGATTTTGAGGTAGACCATTGCAAAGTGGAAAAAATATTTTTGAAATCAATACATCATATTATATACACTTGTTATAAGATGACTCCTTTTAGAGAAGCAAATCCATTTTCCTTTAGTGTCAGACCGCTAACACAAGGAATAAGATATTCATGAATTGCATAAAAATATTATTTTTCCCGTATAGCATTATGTATGATTTCTTATATGCCTTGAACTCTTTGAGAAGTTGTTGGTAAACAAGTATATGATTTTCCTCTCCTCTTCTAGGCAAAGCTGAAATAACAATTATAGCAGTTATCGCCACCCTTAACATCTACAATTCGTTTAATATATTTATGCATAAAAATCACAATATCTTCAATGTGTTTGATTTTTTGTAAATATGGTGAAGGGAGATGGTTTTCTAATGCGAGCACCTTTGAAAAAACTTTTTGAGATTTTGAAGTTGGAGAATTCGAAAAACGCGTATCAACATGTTCAAAATAGGAAGGAGACTACTTTATTGAATTGTCACCTTGTTTTGATTTAACATTCTTAGGAGTGCCCTTTGTTTTTACCGGTTTCGAGGTGGTTTCAAATGTGTGGTTTTTGGATAGATAATCTTCCTTGTATTCTCTTTGATGTGCAGTTTCATGTTGTCATCAACTTTCAAAAATATATCTTGAATAACTTCAAATTTGGTCATGATAAATATATTCAATTTACCACCCTTCATCACACCATTGTCACCAAAACGGGGTATTTTCTAGTGCGTGTAAACCTTATCTATTTGTATGGGTCTATCTGTAACACCCCATTTCTACCCAACGTTATTTTAAATCAGAGTGCTAAAATTTTAAACTAAAACTTGAGGCATTACATTTATTCAACTCGAAAACAACATTAAAATGATTTACTTTTTGGCGGATACGTAACACATAAGGAATAATAATAATTTCACTATAATTAAACCTCAACAATTCATCTTTGAATAGTCAACCGCAGCGGAATTCTCAACATAATTAATTAACTTCGGCATAGCATCTTTTGAAACAATGGAAAATTATGAGTATTAATCAAAACCACAACTGAGTTCAACGGAAACAATTGCATAACCATAAACAAAACAAAGCGTTCATTTCTCCCCCGAGTGCTACGTATCAGAGCGACGACGCCATAAGCTACTAATCCTCCTACTCTTCATTACCTGCACGTTACCAATATAAAGGTAACGGCCAACAAAATAGAAAGGGTGAGATATTGAATAATATAAGCGAAAGTACGATAATTCATATGCTAGGTAAAGAAACATACATTAATTACTACTTTAATCAACAACATACGATATCCACACAAAACAACATATAATCAACAACAACTTAAAATGCAACTCAAATGCGACTTGACGAATGCAGATGCATGTGGATCCATTTGGAGCAAAACTCCCAACGTAAAATATGTCAGGTTATCGAGGCATTCAACAAGGCATAAGCCTTCAACTTACAACGTGGTACCAATCCAGGCCAACTTAATATGCACATGCTATGTATCATGCAACAGATGAAATCCCAGCAACAACTTAAATAACGACAACCGAAAATCATGCACTAATGACATCAACTTAATCAACAACTTCAACATCAACAACCAAATAACAACATTCAACAAGATGCAACGGTAAATTTTATTCAACAACTTTATCTTCAGCTTTTGCCACATAATTATACGGTTCTTAGATCATCCAATTCGTACATAAACAACACGTTCTGGCTGTATCAACAATCAAGCAACTAACGCGAATTTCAACAAAGTGGCACCGTTTTAATTAACTACCTGTATACCCGAACTATCCCGTAAAGTTTCGTCCAATTCCGATAAACTATTTTCTCCGCTTAATTCGACTGACAGTGTTATTTTCTGCTTTGTTTTAGTTTTTCTGCAACATTAATAATTAGTCCTAATTATTCTACTAATTAATTCTGACAGTTTCATTAAATATTTTGCATTATTATGGCTCACTTTACTAATTATTCTACACTGCTAGTTACACTTTGTGCTGCTAAATACCACTCTACTGATATAATTTTCCACTGCTGTTTGAGTATTTCTGCTACTGCTAATACTATTTTCCCACACTGTCATGTAATTCTTCAGCTCTTATTATTATTATTTCATCATGCTAGCAGTACTGGTTTATGTTCAGTTTCACTATAATATGCTAATGTTAATACACTACATCCTTCAGCCACGAGAACAAGTATGGAATTGAGACACCCACCCCCACACTGAGGCGGACGCCTCACCCCCCATTCACCCATGGAGACGGACGTCTCCCTCTTCCTTCATGCCCCTGAGGCGGTCGCCTCCTCCCCTCTTTCTCCAAGGGGGCGGTCGCCTCCCTTCCTTCTGCCACATGAAATTCTTCTTCCTTTTCTTCTAGCCACCGTATGATCCCAACACAAAATTGCAACAATTGTTCATGACAACAGTAACGATATAACATATGGCAGATCAATTCAACACAACAAGCTATTCAATTCATTCCAGCAACACAAATTTTATCGATCAAACACGATTAACAGTATAATTAAGCAGCCCTAAACCCCACATAAAAATTATCCTACGATCGATTATAAAACCCGAACCCCACCCCTTACCTGTGGATTGATGGGAACTCGGAAAATCGATCGGAATAACGGAACTCTCGGACAGCAACGATCCCTCCTAGCACCTTTGTTTCCAACTTTTCTTCTTTTTCTCACTTCTGGTCTTTCTCCACGGCTAGGGTTTTTGTTTTGCAAGCAATATTAATTCCTTATTTCACTAGGTTAATTCAATATATAATGGTTCTTAATAAGATTTGGTTTATTAAATAATACTCTCCAAAAATACTAATTTTCTCTTATAATTAATATTCTACATTTAATTTATTAATTCCAAATAATAGAATAATTCTAATATTATTTTTATTCTAACTACTTTTACCCGATTATTAATTTAACAACTCTACCGACAATTCGACTTAATTACTAAATTAATCGGACAACACTCTACATTACTTAATTAATTTATTTTAATTAATTACGGGTGTTACACTATCAAGTTTCATCTTCTTTGATAGTAAACAAGTGTACAGAAGATCGTACGTATCCATAAGTGTACAATCACACTTTGAGTTGTCATAACCTACTTTCTCTACTCGTTTGGCTTTGTGATAAATAAAATTTAATTTCGCTGAAGACATATTGTCCACCAACTATGAATAAAGATTTTTTTTCTCTGAATCTATGATATAATATCGTAATACTGCGACCAAGTGATATTTGTATCTTACTATACAGATTTTGGATCATTTGGTTCATGGATTCCCAACCTCTACAAAAATCACCTTTACTATTTTCCAACAAATTCTTCAATGTAGCATAAGCATATTCAACTTTGTTAGTTGTTGTATTTCCGAAGTGTCTAACGGTCTAAGCACAAACAACCTTCTCTTTCACCTGGTCTAGAATTATACTTTCAACATATTTCAAGAAATTCAGACATTTCTCACACACCCTTTTGAAATGTATTACAAATGTGACGTATAACTCTTCCATAGAAGAATTTGTTATAACATTCGAAGTATTTATTATGCTTTTTGAATATCAAACCACTTTTTACCATTTTCTCTTCTTCACCCTTTACTTATTTTGTTCGTACCATAGACTTAATTGTACTCCTCATTTTTCTTTATGTGATATCTACAAAGTAATGCATATGAAGTAGAAAACACATTTGCAACTGTATTCATCAGTGTGGTATCGTGATCATTGACAATTTCTTGTGACATGTTTTCTTGCTTCTTTAACATGGTATGACACACTTCTAAAGTCCAAGTAACCTTGGCCTCTTTTTCACTTTCCAAAAATAGAAACCAACTGAAAAAGTCATCTTCGTAGAAGTCACACCAACACTTTCTAGAAGTGAAAGTGTGTACTTGTTGGTCTTATATATTAAATCAATTATGAGCACTGTGAGAAATATGTGAAATAACTTAATGTAATCTGGATGAGTCCAAAATATATATCAAATGGTTTCTCCATCCTCGCACACTTTATATCTAGATAGATAATGATCATCATCCAAAAGCTTCAATATTGTTGCATTTTAGTTCTGGGACCTCGTATCATCTTGTTGTTTCAAGCATGACCATTGTGTACTTGCATAATATTTGAAACATCACGAGGTCTTTTCTATTATAAACTAATCCAAGTAGGTTGTATCATGTTCATTGTCATGTTAGAAACAAGATCATTCTCCTTAAAATTAAAATGACATACAATAGATTGATCGAATTTCTTGTAACACAATTCATGATTATGTGTATTATAAATCACATTAAATATCCATGTAACATTCACTTTAAGATACCCGCGAAACTTAAAAGGACACTCACTTTTTTTTTAATCAATGCCATCCCATTTCAACTTTTGGATAGATTTTTTGTACTTGCAACTTTTTTCACTTCTCATTATCGCAAATGTCAGTCTTACATCGGAACCAGAGTCTGAGCTCATGATTACACTGTCAAACCCCATATTTGTAGCTTATGTGTAGACCCATTGAACTATATGTTCACGAACAACAAACTTCTAATTATTTGTAAACTATTTACCAACGTCTAACTCGACATTAACCAATTTAACATCTATAAACACAATAGCATTTAATACAATGTCGGGGTGCATCATCGCTCTACTAAATCTAAGATCAATTACCAAACCAACTTACTATTAACTATTGATCTTAATAAAAAGTACAGTACTTTAAATTGAATTGTATTTAACTTTTTGTTAGCAATTAAAAATTCTCCATTTGATAAAGGACAATAAGTGTTTGTTAGAGTGAGGAGTCAAGTTGTTCTATTTCAATTGTTTTTCTAAAACCAACTAAAACATTGAGATCATAAAAGAAGAAAGAAAACTAAACTAGATTGATATTATTAAAAAACATTGATACTTCCAGGAATCTCAATTAAAATGGCACCATTAATCTAAGAGACAGCAATAGTAATCTAGATAAATATATTAAAAAACACAAAAAAGGTGAATACGGGAAGACAAAACATCTATAAAAACAATATTAATTAAATCTAAAATTAGAAAAACCACATCTACACCAGCAAAAATTCAACTTAATAAATAAGACTTAAAAAAACTAATGTTAGGTAAATTTCATTTCTTTCATGGGTAAACACAGCCTGCTCTTCAAATATGCTAGAGAAGATGAAATTTTAATTTAAAAAAAAAAAAATTTACACCAACATCCTAAGTGTGTTAGTACTTAGTAACTTATAATATACAGTTAAGGACTTCTGAATCAGAAAATAATTTGCTTAGTTCAAGCATTTCATCATCTGTCCAATCACCTTTCCAAGCTTCATATTCAGATGGAGAGAGTTCCATGGATTGTCCATCTGGGACTTCGAAGGACGTATTGCTGTAAAGCTTTAGAGATGGATTGTTTCTGAATAAAAAATGTATGCATCTTAAGACTGTTTCTCGTACATGCGAAGTTAGTTGTCGTTCTAGGAATGAAACAAGAAAATCCACCTGAATCCAAGCATTTAGAATATTATTATACATAGAATGCGTGTAGACTTCGGAGAATTTAGCTTCTTTAAAATGAATAAAGTGCAAAATGCGAAAATCAGAGATTACTATTTCAACAAACTCGTGATTAGTTATGCTATAATTTCAAATATGAAGGCTAAATCGTAGTATAATAAAAAACGCACGTACATGATTGGAGGTAAGAAGTGTAGAAATGGATGCCAACTTTGAAAGTGAGAATAGCATGATAACAAGAATATCTTCATTTGAAGTATTCGATATCAACTCCAGACCTATCTGCATCAAATAAGTCATCACCTAAGAAATAAGAAAACAGTAATAATATGTGATAGTTGCAAGAAAAAAACTAGGCAACAACCTTATATGCTTTCTTTGCAACTGAATATGAGCATTTGAATTTTGCAAAAATCCGTGCTGTAGCCAACTTTATAGGCAAGGATGCTGCAGGTGAATTCATAATGTTAAACAACATCTCCAATGTAATACATGCAAAATCATTGGATATCTCACAAAAGCAACCGGCAGCAAACAATGATCCTCTTACCTGTAAAAACCCAATACAATATATCATATTCATTGATGCAGATAATCAATCAAAAAATAGCGTCTGCAAAACAAGGAAAGAAATTAAGAAAAGAAAATTAGAATACTTACACAATCAACCTCCTTGTGTATATAATGAAAAATACAATATAATATCTAAAAATATCATCAATCCACTCCAATATAACCTCGGACCTCACATCAAAATTGTAGTTTCTCAATTGCATAATTTTTAAAATACAAAGATAAAACACACGACAGGCTATTTAAAGTGACATAATAATGTGTGAGTGTAAACGGGAGATGTTATAAAGAACTATTTATACATAGGCATCTAGAACAATAGCAAAACTACAAGACACTAATCTTACCTCACAATCATGAGGAGAAACAAGGCTGGAAAGTACCAAGTATCGTATCTGAGCATTGTCATTGGCGAAATCAGCCCAGCAACCAAACAGAACTAGAGCCAGTGTCTTGGACTCTGAATCTCCACTATTGAAAACAGATTTTACCCGCTTCAACAACTCCAAGTGGTTAGCTACTCTGGTCATTGACAGCAACCCTTTACACTGCTTGTGCTTCCTGTTATCATGGTGCTTTCGCTCGATCAAGAAAACTCTGACAACAGAAAGCCTGATTTCTGTGTTGCCTCCCCTAAAGGCATCAGCGAGACGTAAGAGGATAGCATTAGCAAATAGCTCACCTTCACCTGGCACAAGGTCAAACATGTCATTGGGAACAATACCAAACTCAAGCTCTCTACTCCAACGCTGAAGATAGGGCCCCATTTGCAATATGGCTTTGACAGGTACACCTGATGAAAAATGAGCCTCAGTGAAGAACCAAACACAAAACATGGATACAAGACAGAAACATGTAATGCAACACACACGCACACGACACAATCTTTAACATACATGTTCCAACACACTGATTGAAATTTATATTTGATCCCACCAAATCATATGGGTTCCATATAAATTTAGTGGGATCCATATAAATTTTATCAAATAAACAAGTGTTGAAGAGTGTGTTAAAAATAATATTCATAGCATTATCATATACTCTAATAAGATCAAATAATATAGCGTAATTTTATCAATTTTTAGTCCCGACCTTTCATAAAAACGGGTGCTATTAATCCTTAACATTTAACAAAACCAATGTTTTTAGTCCCTCTTTAAGGACTAAAAGTGTTGGGTCATAGGACCGTGTATGAGTCTTCTCACTTAAAAGTGTTCAACCTCCACTATTCCAAGCAATATGGGATTAACAACTCACACTTATACACAAAAAAAAGGACCTCCTTTTTTAAAATGTAAGGACTAAAAATGGTCAAAAACACATAATTAGATAACTCACATGATTGAAGCTGGAAGCAAAAGCCAACCAATCAAAATCACATCGGAAAAAAAAAAACTTATATATACAGAACAAACTACTGCAACAAACCTATAAAAAATGCACAATACATCATTAAAAAAGGTGCCTCTTCCCATCAAAAGAGTGTTGGATTCTTGTTGAATCTTGTTGAAGCCGTGCAAGGATTAATAAAACTGTTCAACTGAACACCAAATGAGGTGTTTGACACGTGTCATACACGTTAGACAGAGTACACGCTTTAGACCAATGGCTTTTGTCCTTGATTGTTGAAAGGTATGAGAAATGATCAAAAAATACAACATATGACAGAAATGGCTTTTACGTTTTACCTGGTTTACCAGAACGAAGACCCTTCTCAAGTTGGATGCTCCATTCCATGGCACAAGCAGCACAAGTTGGTTCCATGGTAGATTCTCTTGTAAATAAAACTGCAAGGAAGAGGCAAGTGAACTCAATGATTTTTTCAAGCACGCAGTTTCAATAATTGAAAAATTTAAAAGTAGGGACTGGACATATTTAACTCCATTTACTATTTAGCTAAAGCACCCTCCATTTTAAGAAAATCTACTTAGGAGCAAAAATAAAACAAATGAGAAATAGTTTATTTTTTTCCTTTTGAAAAAATTCACATGGACAAAGTTTGTAGCTGCTCCAAAGAGTCACATGCCCATTTCATTACTTGCAAGTTGCAACCTATCAATAACCTGATGTATAGTGGTAGAAATTAAAAAAATAGTTTTATAGTGAAATCAAAGAACTCCAATGTCCAACACACGACCCTGCATTCTTCTTTACAATCGAGTATGAATCCAGATACCCCAAATTTTGAAATGAACAACCAACCCCACTAATTGTCAAAACCAGAACGCCAGTTACATTAAAAGATCAGCAATGATTGTTTTGGGATTGGGAAAGTTTGTCTCAGGCAATACATTTGGTGATGAAAGGGGAGTTGGATAGAGCTTGACATGTTTGCTGTAGTGTGAGGTTTCAAGCACACATGATAACTCTAAGGAAAATACTTTTCATTATCTTTATAAAACTAAGAGAAGAATGCATATCAAGGTCTAAAAAACATTTTATCAAACAGGTAACATGCATACTGAAAAATAGATAACAACTATAATGTAACACAAATCTAGACTTGCCTTGGACTAAAGAGATGTCAAGATAGAAGTTATCTCTTGTGAAAAATATGACTCCACTTGATGGGTTTCACAGAAGAGAAAATGAAAGAAGAAACCCGACTCACGTCGACGCCAAACAGATGCTTACAATAACTAGAACTTCTCTTTCAGAATACATAAACGGGAAAATCTGAAAGGGATTTTCAACGTTTTGGGCAGCTGTCAGTCAATCACGGCGGGGTTTTCCGGCGATGTTGGTTTCACAGGCAGTCGTGTTGAGTTCACCGCGACCAGTGTTGTTTGTGATACAAGTGCAAAGCGGCAGCATTTGATTTTTTTTCTTCTTTTTTTTCAATTTCTCTTATATCTTCTAAATTCTAACCAATTCTTACTAAGTTCATTCAATTTTAATTTCTTTTTTATTTGGATGAAGTATTAAAATATTCACTGTTAATTTTCTAGAATCATTTTCATAAATTTTAAATTTTGGGTCAAATTTAAAATATGAAAAATAGGAACCAATTTACAATATTTGAAAATTTTAAAAGACCAATTTGAAAATTATTTAGAGATTTATTTACAATTTTTAAAAAAAATTTAAGAATAAATTTGTAATTTTCATTAAATATGAGGATTGTTTTGTAATTTTTTTAAAAAATAATAATAAGCAATTTAACATTCATAGTATGAGGCAACGTCAAATTCATAATTTTTTGGTGTCATTTGAAATTCTTTAAATTTAACTTGAATAAAATACTTCATAAATTTATATAATTTTAACAATTCTTCATATTTTATATCTAAATAATAAATTTTGATCAAATTATTTTAAATTCTCTCGTAAAATTACTTTCCCTTATTAAAATGCTTCACCCAAACACTTGTGTTTGGGTGGAGTAATTACGAATTTTTAAGGAATTTAAAATTCTAAACAATTCAAATGATTCGATTGAAATTCATTCAATTTTAATTTTTGTTTTGTTTGGATGGAGTATTAAAATGATTCATTGTTAAATTTTTTGGGTTATTTTCATAAATTTTTTAATTTTTGAGCCTAATTTAAAATATAAAAAATAGAGACCAATTTGCAATTTTGAAAATTTTAAATGACCAATTTGTAAATTTTGAAAAAATTTAGGAACTTATTTGCTTTTTTTTTTTTTTTTAATTTTACGGGTTAATTTGTAATTTTTGTAAAATATAAGGACTATTTTACAAATTTTGAAAATTTTAAAATAAACAATTTAACATTCAAATTTTGTACCAATTTCAAAGTCTTTACTTTTTTGTGTCATTTAAAATTCCTTAAATTTGATTTGAATAAAATGCTTCATAAATTTACATCATCTTAACAATTCTCCATATTTTTTATCCAAACAATAGATTTTGATCAAATTTCCCTCAAAAAATTAATTTTCCTCATTAAAATATTTCATTCAAACACACTCTAGTGCGAGACATACAAAGATCTTAGGTTTTTACCTCAGGATCCTCTTTATATTCATCTTGTTCTCCATAGAGATTTTGTAAAAGTATGCCTCTATTTTAGAAAATTTGACCTCGATATTCTTGGAAGTAGGGAATTCTTGTGCATTGGTTTCTTCGGTAGGAAAGTTTCAATAATGGCTTGTTGAGAGTCTTTGAGTTCTTCTTTAACATCGTTAAGGTTGTTCATGGTATGGTTCAGTGAGAAAATTGTACCGAACAAAACCAAACCATAGTAAAAGTTCGCTTGATCTTAACTGAGTTGTTTCAATTTACTCAGAATCGAACCAAACCAAAATTATTGGTTTGCTATCCTGTTTCAAAATTCCAAATCATATCGAATCATTAGAAGATAATTTTTCTTGAATCAGACAATTTATTAAAGAAATAGATCGTTAATCTATTTTTCAAAAAAAAATTAAAAAAAAAAATAAACTTAGTATTTTTCATTTTCAGTTCTGTTCGATTTCAATTTCAGTTCGAATAATATGGTTTTGTTCACTAACCAAACATAACAATTTGGTTATTTTAACCTCCGTTTAATTCGGTTCGAAGATTAAATTCAGTTTATGATTTTTTGAACAACCCTAAACATCGTCATTGTCCCAAACACAATAATTATCATCTTTACCTTCTAGAGATTTTGCCCCATAATTTTTCCTACCAATGTTGAGCTGATTAGGACTTTCAAAATATTACTTAGAATTGTTGTTGAAATTGTTATCTCCTACTTTTGTTTATTGTTTAGAATTTGAATTGTTGGCTTCTGAATTTTCATATTGGTTCTAACTCTTTTGCTTCTTTAAGCAATAATTTGGATTTCTAAGGCCACAACCGAAAATGATTATGATTTTAAAACCCCGAGAAGATAAGAGAAATTCAAACAGAGGAAAAAGAACGAGGGCACAAGTCGGGTGGAGGAAGTAACACAAAGAAGAAATGAGAATAACCTTCAGAAGCAACAAAATAGATAGGAAAAAGAAACACAATAAAGAGGCAAACCAGATGACGAAACCACAACGTTATACCATAGTTGTAGCTCGGATATGACAGATATTAATAGGATCCAAAAGCGTTATAGGAGGAGAAATAAAACATCAACGCACCTAGAAGAAAAGAAGAAAATCAAAATAATTGATTTATTTCGTTTGGAATTCTTGTAGTAATCTTGGAGCTCATTATTTAAATTAGAAAACGATCTAAACTCATAGAATTAAACACAAAAATAAAACATGTATATGTTCAAGAGAAATCGCCAACACCAAATATATTAACTTACTAATTTTTTTTACAATAATTAAACCTAGGCACATAGCTAGTATCTTGAGAAAACTAAATAACATTTTTCAAAACTTTGTTCAAATCTCTTCAAAACAATAGACAAAAATATCTTATTATAGGTTAAGTATCACGGTAAATTTGTCGAAATTACAATAAATCATTCTAATTTTAACAAATTTGTCATGATACTTAACACATACTCAATCAGATAACTTCAACCGCAGTACAATTGCTTCTTGCAATGTTTTCTAGCAGCAAATCACAAGTGAGCAATGAAGCCTTAGATCTTGTTGGCCTAGTAGTTTCATATACTTTAGGCAACGGTTCCAAAAGTGACCCATCACACTTTCCAACCCACTTAGCTTGCATATACTTTTGTTTCCTCCATGGAGCTAAATGCAATTTCTTCTCCTTCATACATTTTTTAGCAGCTGAACACATTATCTTAACCAATACTCTTAATCTCTCTGATTTTCCAACAAATACTTCTGGTAATCGCTTCACTAATTGATTGTACTCTTCACTCCCACGTGCCATCTCAAATTCACCTCTAAAGTTCAATTCAATAATCACTTTTATTACACCTCTTTTAGCATTTGATGAATTTTCTGTCACTTCCACATATGTATGCTCCCCTATGTTCAAATAAAAGAAAGGAGAAAAAAATATATACATCAGTTATTCAATAAATTTAAAAATAATCCACAGAAACTGTCTCACTATTTTCTTAAAACAAGAATAAAATTGCATAATTGCGTACCAGATGGAATCTCTGATGAACTTTTCCATTTAGATTTGCAAATTGAAGAATTGTATCCGAGATTCAGTAATTTATCACAAATTTTTCTAAGCAAACAACTCGGACAACTCTTAACTACCACCACCGGTCGGCGGCACAAGCATAGCATCTCAGACATGTTCAATTCTCTCATAATCTCCTTTGTAGCTTGCCTAATTTTTGCCTCACTTGAGCTACTTTTGCACAAACTTGCCTTCACAAATAGAAACAAGAAAATGAGCACACATAAAAATTGAATCATGGTTCATTAGTGTATATTTTAATGAGACTAAATTAAATTAAGTTTGTAATACCTTGAGAAGTTGATCTTGTTCTTCCCAAAAAACACTATCTTTTTCCATGGTACAAATGTTATCATCTTCTTCTGAATTTTCGTCGAATGCCTCGGCGTTGCCGGAGTTGGATGAATTTTCCGATGAGTCTTGGAATTCCTCCCAAAACCCAAAAACAGTGTCGGCAAAACTGACTTCATCGGAGCTCCGGTGAACAGATGCCGGAGTAGTGAATAATTGTTTATCCATGAGTTTATAATATAATGATTATAATGAAATGAATGTGAATTGCTATGCCTAGATCACACTCTATATATACATGTATTATGTGTATATATTAATCTCACACTAGTTAGTAATTTAAGTATAGATTCATTAAAAAATTAATAAAGTATAGTATTTTTATTTTATTTGTCATCTGGTGTGTTTTATTATGAAAGACCTTTTTGATGAGATCGGTTTTGAATGTCCGCATATTCCATCCATAGGGTGTGGTATGTTCTCTTATGGAGCATAATATGGGAATGATTACTCTTGATTCTTCAATTATGAGATATCGCTCGCATTTTTATTTTTACTTATCAATTGAATTGATTTAATGAGATATTATTTTTGTATTTTTTTTAATTGGCTAATAGGTCGAATGGAGATAAATTACAAAATTAAAACTAAAGTACTCAAATAATTAAAAAAGTGTTTTGTTAATTACTTCATATTGTGAATGTTACTATCCAAGAAGACAAGTCCTACTTGCAATATTTTACTTGATAAAGTGCTCTTGCTGGTATTTTATGTGATAAATAAACATTTGATGGCAATGCTTTGCATATAATATTTTACTTGATAAAGTGCTCTTGCTGGTATTTTATGTGATAAATAAACATTTGATGGCAATGCTTTGCATATAAAATGTGATTTGATTTAGTGGATAAATGGATTAAAAAAAGTTATCTTGCCAATGCGATTTGTTCTCTCGGTTATCATCGTTTACACCTCACTTTTCATCATGCATCGTTTTTTATTTTACTTTTATTCAACATTAGATTAAAATTCTTAAAAAACATTAAATTAATTTTTTTAAACATTAAATTAAAATAATAACTGAAGTCGCACATCATTTTTATTTAGCACTTCACTGGCCAATAAGTAGAAGAGGTTCAAAGGAACAATTCTCTTTGATCTGGAAGTGAGTTCCATTAAAAGATTAGGTGGCCCAAGATGATAATATGGTATCCCCTTCACCAAGGAATATCCTCTTTGGCTCTTTTTAGAAATAATGGGGTGTCTTCTATTACTGATGAAGGTTTTAACCGCCTTAGCTTCTTGCATGACCAATTCAACCTTTCGAAAGACCTACAGAAGGAGAATAAGATGGATGTGAAGGGACTATTAACCTTGGTAGAGAACTACCATTTAGAGGTGCTCTTTTGGAGCGAGTAATGTTTGAAGAATACAATCATGAAGAGAAATTACTAAGGATGTTGGAGAAGATGAAAAGTAGTTTTGACCATACCAAATACTTGATTTAGACAATAAGAAGTTATCCTCTTTAAAAAAGAGCATTTAGACGCCCAATGCTTGTTAGAAATGAAGGGAAATTGCGAGCATAAACGCAACAGAAAAGAAAAAAATTTCTTGATGAATACTTACAAATGGACATGATCTGCAATAAGATGATTACCTCTTAGGGAAATTAACCCTTGATTATGAGTCCAGAGAGTGATCATGAGCATTGCAAGAATGACAACCCCTCTACTTAGCCCACTTGAGCAAAATGTCTTCAAAGTTGGTGCTTGCTGATTTAAATGGAGACTTTGAGAAATAGAGAGAAAGTGTGGCTCTAGGTTTCTCAACTACTAGGATTTCACATACCAAATTTTAGTCATGCATAAATATTCCAAAACAAATTTTCTATTTATATAATCTCTTGTATGGGTTGCAAGATGAACAATTCCACTTAAGCACACTCTACCTTATAGTGTACATTATTTCACTAAACTACATCGTACATTATGATATTATATATTCCACTTAAATACTCTGCACCTTATGGTATACTGAAGACTTCCCGGCAAGTGTATCAATAATGTCGCAGTAATAAAAATATCGATCCACGAAGACTTCTATTTAACAAGAAAAATATTGTGACAAGTAAATCATGTATAAAATGGGGGATTTGTTGAGTTTTAATGCGAAAAATATTAAAAGATTGTCCTGACAATAATACAAACGCGGTTAAGTTTTGTTATAGAATCCCCTAATTCGTCATTGTTGATGTTCGATGCATTTCATAATTAATATTGTTGTTATTATTCCACGGCAGATTAACAAGACCACTATACCCAATCCATTGGTGTATAGCTCACTAATCTATACTCAAAGCTTCCTATCCATAGTCTGTAACACCCCGATTCTACCCCACGTACTTATTTAATTTAAATTAGAGTATAATAATTTCAGGATGTCACAATTCTCAACGTAAACACATAATCATGTCATTTTCATTCAAAACGTAAACAAAATGCGTTAACTAGCAGCAAAATTAAAATAGTTTTTACAAAACAAAACATAGCATCTCATGTGTATTCAACAAACATCAATTTTCAACATAAAAATAACATAATAGAAACAACGCGCATTTTCCCCGAGTGCTACGTATCAGAGCAAATGACACCATACTCGAACTAACGGCTACTAACTCTTCATTTTTCATTACCTGCATGTTACCAGTATAAAGGCAACGACGAAAACAAGTAAAGGCTGAGATATAAACCATATAATTGAGATTATGATAAACAATATACAGTTCTAAATCATATAATATCACCATTTTGTAATCACACGACTAATCAACGCTAACACGCAATTATTCTGTAACAACATACGATCATTCACAACAACGTAATTCAATACAACAACGTATCAACAGCAACTTATATTCAACAGAAAGTTATATTAGACATCTATAATAACATGTATCAACCGGCAACATGAACATCAACGACAACAACTTAAACAGCAACAACAACGGCAACGACAACTTAGTCAACAATTCGAATGCGACTCAACTATGCAAATGCATGTGGATCCATCAGAGTACAACTCCCAACGTAAACATCTTCCAGTAATTCTGAGGCATCAAGGCGTAAGCCTTCAACGTAAACAACATGCCCATAACGGCTCGACGTGGTTTTTCCCCTCACGGCTCAACATAATATGCAAATGTATGTATGCGATGAAATTAAACAGCATACAACAACAACAACGTAATCCACAACGGAAACCAACTTACAACATATTCATTTTGCCCCTTACGGCCAACGTAATCAACAAAACAACAACCATCAACCTTAGTTATCAAAGCCTCTACAACAACGTTCAACAATAACGACAACAACGGATTCACTTACGGAAACTACAATAAATCATCCAAAAACTCACCTATTATACTTAAAGACATTATTATAGGCTAATTCATGATTCTAGCTTTCCAACAGTCCAAACGGCATCAAAATCGGAGTTACAATCGCGAAGATACGACCAAAACAATTTTCCAGAATTATTCCTCTATTTTTGTTCAATATGAGCCAATACAATACTCCGTGCATCGATGCAAAATCCACTTGTATCGACGCATACATCGTATGAGTCGGCTCATAGCTTTTCAAAATTCTGTTTTTCCACTTTCCTTCAATATGAGTCAATGCATGGCTCTCATGTGTCAATCCAAAGCCATCTTGTATCGATTCAAGACTTGTATGAGTCGATACAAGCAGTGTAATTTTTCCCTATGAGTCGACCTAAGACCCTTTGTATCGATGCAAGAGTTTTTCCAGCCCCTGGTTTTCAAATTCATCAAACTTGTATCGATACATAGGTACATGTGTCTATTCATACTGCATCCTAAACACCAAAAACCAGATTTTCACAATTGCACACGATTCAATTGGTTTAATTTCAATCCGTAACAACAACAATTCACATGACAACAGAATTACGCATGATTTTTAATTAGTATTAGCAACATACACATAATAACAACAATTACATATTACTTTCGATCAACAACGACAATACCTACGAAATAACAACGTTCCTATAACATAATTTGGGATTTTCTACAGTTAATAACATCGACATGACACAACCTAGAGAATCATACATCCCAAACTACGTATTGCCCATCATATCCCCAATTATAGAGCAAGAACCCCACCCTTACCTTGGATTGAAGGTTGCTCTAAGAATTCTTGATCGTTCCACTTTTCTCCGTCAAAATCCTCGTTCCTCTTTGGTTTGCAGTTTCTCTTTTCACGTTCTATTTTCCTAAAAACCACCAACCCTATTCTACTGCAACCTGATTCTTTTATTCTTTTTAATCCCATACTAATAATAATAATAATAATAATAATAATAATAATAATCTAATCCATTGATCAGAACTAGAGACAGTCGGGCGGTTGATGATCTTCTGAGAAAGTTGATGAGAAGAGGGGGTGGTGTACCTGCAAGGCACTCCGATGCTAAAGTAAGCAGGTGATCGAATGAGAAGGCAAGAAATATTTGAGTTATTAGGGTGAAAAAAGTGATACCTTTCCCCTAAAGACATGAGGGTTTATATAATGACATAGGAGGATTCTCATTGTTTACTATATTTGAGCCGAAATATACGGGTCCACAAATATAGCCATCAGGGCTGACTAGGTCAAACCGGGAAGGTGCGACTGTTACTTACCGTTATGTTGGGAAATTAGCACCTGACGGACATCCGGGGAGATAGCTGTTAGCGTCGTTCTGTTCGACATATGTCGAGCATGTCATGGCAGAAACGCTCGCGAGGAGCACCTGCCCCAATGTGTTCGGGATATCCAGAGCAGTAGCCCCCCAAGTCGTTGCGTTTGCTCGTAAACGTGACGACTTGATGTCGAAAGAGGATTTGAAGTCGTTATACTCGAGGAAGCGAAGGGATGTCGAGGAAGCGAAGAGTTAGAATTTGTATCGCTTCGCTTACGTGGCCTTGAAGCGAGTGAAGTGACGGTTGGCAGACCTAAGGACTATGGTATAATGATGGCTTTCTTAGATCTCTGCCTAGGCCCAGACCCATGCGTACGCAAGGGGCTTATAAAATTCGAAAGTTAACATCATTTATAACTTTTTGCTTCTCACACTAGCGCGTTATTTGCTCTTACTTGCTCGGCTTGATTGTTCACTAATCCGAGGGCAACTTTCATGGTGGTCGACATCATCCTCTGCTTATCAGATCATCCGTCTTGTTCAAATTTATCGTCTATTCTACTCATAAACGATATGTTCTTTGACTCCTTCGTAATAATTCTGATTGTTTGAATCATACATGTAGAGATACATACGGTTAGGGTTTGCGTTTATAGCATTTTTCTGGTGATAAACGATTGCTCTACCTCATATCGGTGGTTTTTGTGCCACCGGAGAAGCTATGAGTACTTGGTGATCTAGGTTGGAGTGTTCCTCATCTTAGGGAGGGCTTTTGGCCGGGGATATGATCCTTGTTCATTAAATCCCTTTCACTTGACAAGTGGTGGAAGGGTGGTTTTGACGTTGATGTCGAGCTCACTTGTTCCTCCTACTTTTCAGGTGCTACTATGAGCGACAATGAGAATATCCACAAGGATTCTGTGAATTTGGGGCAATCCCCTTTTGGATCCACTTCTACCGAGGGGAGTAGCGACATCCTCTTCGTGCCTGAAGTCGAGGAGAGCCCCCCGACGATGGAGGTCGAGGAGGTTGATGAGGATGATCCAGAGGTTTGGGCCTCTACAGACGTGGTGAAGCGTGGTACTCAATTCCTGGGTAATCCCAACGGGGTGTTCTCCCAAGTGAGCTCGTATGCTTCGCCCGGGAACCCCGAGGAGATGGCCGACGAAGACTGGTCTGTGCATATACCCGCCGGGATGGTCGAATATGCTCGAGATACGAGTCTCGTTTCATACCTGTTTATGACGTATGGTTTCGGGAATTGGGTTTTAGGGTGCCTTTTACCGATTTCCAAGTGGGAATCTTCCGCCATCTTCGATTGGCTCCGTCTCAACTTCATCCAAATGCCATAGCATTCATCCGAGCATTCGATATTGTGTGCGAATACTTGGAAGTGGGGGCCGTTCTCGAGTTGTTCTTTTATATCTTTTGCCTTCAGAGAAGCTCGAAAAAGGTGGATGGCAAAGTCCGATGGGGGCTAGTGTCATTGAAGCATCAAAATGGGATGATTTCCAAGGCGTTCTAGGAATCTGTCCGCTGTTTTAAGGATAGATTCATGCTTATTCGTCTGGTATCTGAACGGTCGATTTGTAATGTGTTTCGGGAAGTACCGGTGCTGCGGAGAGATGGTACCCTGTGCTACAACGATCGAGGAGATCAGAAGTATCCGCTCGTCCAGAAGTTCAAGTTCTGCTGGTCGAAGAAACATTTCGACAAGACCCCAGACTTTTACATTTGGGCTCTAGGCGAGCTAAGTGTTGAGGACTTGGCTGGTTTTGAGAGATTATCCTCGTTCGTTGCGGGTTTCCCCCGTGTTCGTCGTATGGGAAAAGGGGGAAATCGCTTCTAGGCAAAGACGGGGACAATATCTCCGAGCCTGGTCTCATAAATGTCAGAGATCTCCTTGCCTCCGAGGATCCTAGGGAGTACTTGGGTAGCTATTTTGTTCCTTTTATTTTGCTATGTCGTGTGTGCTTAGTTCTTTATGCTAATTTGTTTGTGTTTGTTTGTTTTGCAGATAGAATGAACCCGGCTATAGAGCGTATAGCAAGACAGGCTATGAGGAGGAAGGGAAAAGAAGGCACCTCCCCAACGAAACCGGGAGCGGTCAGTGTGGCCGGGTCTGGCAAATCATCATCTGGTCCTACAGCGGGGACTTCATCTCCCCAGCAGGTGTCGTTTATACTGAAGAGGACAAGGGCTGAAATAGATCTGACTAAAGAAAAAGAGAAGGGGAAGTTTGTTCTTCCTCCCTGCTGGCACGACAGGAGATACTTCGAAGCCTCCATTGTGGTCCTTCCTCATGCTGAGAAGCTCAAGCTCGAGGCCCTGGATCACCCGTCAAAAACAGCTGTGTTGGCTGAGGATGTCGGGGCACTGATGAAGATCCTTGAAATGGCAGCTGCTTATTCTGAACAGAATCAAGTTCCAGGCGCTGAGTTTCTCCAACTGAAGACCAAGCTGATGGAAGTCGAGAGAAAGACGGAGGAGGATCGAAAGAGATGGTCGGAAGAGCGTGGGGCACTGGTCGACCGATATGAAGCGGCCTTGAAACATGGTCGTGAAGCCAAGGAGGAGCTAGCTCGCTTGTAAAAGGAGATGACCCTGGGAGAGGGTGAGCCCGCAGAGTTTTCTGACGTGAGAACCCGGGCAGAGTTCATAAGTCAGATTCATCAGGCTTATAATAATGTTGTGGTCGCCTCTACGGCTAGTTTCGACAATGTCGTGTCGCAGATTCGCGTCTTGAACCCCGAAGTGGAATTAAGGATGGACGGATTGGGGGTCCACTACTTTGTTGATGGGGGAGAGATAAGAAAGGCCGACCTCCTCATGGACGACATGGTTGTCGATGAAACTCCTCCGTAACCAATCCTTAGGAATGCTTCTGGTCAACCTGCTGAGGGAATTTGATTTTTGTTTTTTTAAGTTTGTCTGGGCGAGGCCCACTTATGTAATGTTTTTTGACCTGTGTTGATCATTTTTCTGATTAAATTTCTGTGTTGGGGTGGAGTCCCCATTTTGACTCCTAGACAATTCCGGTCTTTGTGACCCTATTTTATAAGAGTTTGTTGTTTATTTATGGAAATATGTTTTGCCAGTTATTTTTTGGAAGGAACGCTTGTTTATTTGTGCATGGTTTTTTGACTGTGGGGATACTAGCCAAAGTGGGCCAGCTATTTGCTGGGCTTGGTCTGGGACCCAGATTTTGATATAAAGCCTGAGGTCGGTGAAGCAACTCGATTTTCAAAAATCATTTAAATGAGTTTTCAAAACAACAATGAAATCGCCACCTAATTTTATTTGTTCTAAAAGAAGAACGGGAAAATATAGATAAAATCCACGAATTAAAAAGGATAAGACGGTCTACGAAATTAAGAGTTGTAGGTTCGGGAGTTGGTTATGCAAGGGGAAGGTATTAGCACCCCTTACATCCATCGTACTCGATGGTACCCATTTAGTTCAAAGTGTGTTTGTGTGTTAGTGTGGAATTTTACGATCTTCTAAGTTTTGAAAGGAAGAAAAGAAAGGGAGAAGAAATGTTTTTATTATTTTGAGTTTGGCACGGTTTCAAAACTGTGTGCCTACGTATTCCCTCGTGCAATGGGAAAGTCAAAACTCCGTAGTTCTTCTAGAAAATGATTGTTTGTTGATTGATTTTAAATGAAAAGACAAGTCGTCATTTTTGAAAGGAGAAGACTCGTCTAACGTCCACAAGGTGTGATAAAGAATAAAGGACTACGCACCAACATGAGGGAGGGTTTGAGAACACCTCTAGTACTCAAGTGGAGAAGTCGAAAACCTTGGGAATAGAGGAAGAAACATCTCAATTATAAATGAATCATGTCTAATCTTGAAAAGGGTTTAAAGGTAAAAGGTGCTTGGACGCACAAAAGATATTGAATGTGTTGGAATTGATTTTAAATTGTGGATGACAAGTACCAAAACGTTGGGCTATCCTCTAATGATTCAATACTCGAGATTGGTGATTGAGGTCAACCGATCATCTCTCATCCAAAATCTTTATTATGAAAAGAGTGAGGTGAAACAACGTTCACTTTTATTAAGTGTATGGAATAAAGTATTTAAGTCATTGGGTTACCCTCTAATGGCCCAAATACTTTACATTTTAATTAAATCGTCGGGCTATCCTCTAACGATTTAATTAAATACCATAGCACTAAGTTTTTTTGTGGAAATTCATTTTTTCGAAAATAACTCGACGTTGGATCGAGGTTTGAGAAGAAGACTCGACGTTGGATCGAGTTTTATTGAAAGTGTTTTAATTTATTGGTGAATGGAGAAAGAATAGGATCGAGATAATTGTACATCACAAGTAAAATCGACAAAGCCCATACAAGGTGGCCAACCTAAATATAAAACAATTAAATTACATGTGTACTAGCAAGGTGGGCTAGTCTACTAAGACGACCAATTTGAACCATTGATCGAAATAGGCTCACTATAAAAAGGCCCAGGATCAAGCGTACATGTGTGCATGTGTGGTCATCGCGACGCTTCGTAGCTTTGTCGACCTACGGGTTTAAAACTGATTTACAAATATTAGTTAAAAATGATATTTTTTGGTTTTGTGTAAGTGACGGTTAAAATAAATAATAAAGTAAAGACAGTTAAATAAAAATAATGTAAACTAAATTATTACAAGAATTATTTTTGGGAGAGGGATACATGAATTATAAATAGGGATTAAACGGTAAAATAAAATAGAAAGCAGTAAATTAATTACAACGCAACAAGGGGATTGAGATACAATTTTTTCGAATGGGGATAAATTAAAATTAAAGATAAAACAGTAAATTAATTATGTTAAAAGCATACAAACAGAAATTAAATATGGTGAAACTTAAATATCGATTATTGCATTTTATTTTATTAATTAGAATAGATTATATGAACTAAATCTAAGAAATCGGTATACGAAGAAGATTACGGTAATGTAATTCGAAAGTTATTTATGAATGAATGGATAAAGCATAATAATAATATGTATATAGTATATTTACAGTATAATAATAAAAATATTATGTATAATTAAATTTACAATATCAAATATAAAGATAAAAATACTAAGTATTATACATATATATTACTAAATATTAAAGAGTAACATAAATATAAATAACAGTATATAAAAAATATGTACAAATGCAACAGTGTAAAATGTATGCTTGAACCACCCTCGGATATCTTCACGAATAACAAATTCGTTAGTAGCATGAGTGTGAGATGAAATAGAAATAAAATGAAATTGCAATAAAAATTAGTATACAATTAGTAATAGAATCGGACGAAGTTAGTATAATGTACATGAACGGAAGGACTAAAACAATTAAATATGAGAGTAATTCGATTCACAAAGGAACCAAAACCAAAGAAACTTTCACTATTATTCAATTTAAAATCGAAACAAACTAAAAAATTAAACCGAACAAATCCGGGCAGCAACTATATATACTTAATAATGCTCAAGAATTCATCTCAAAAAGTGTTCAAAACAAATTAAAATGCAACGATAGAAACAAACGGATGCCTCATAGTTTCTCGGTTAAATTCACACGCAAGTAAATGCGGTATCATTGTCAAACCATCATCGAAGCTATACTATTACAACCATCAACCAAAAGTGGTGCCAAAACCCACATTCTTATCGAATTCGCTTAAAGAAAGAGTGGCCACAAGGCTGCCCCATAGCTTCTCGGTTAGATTCACACACGGTTAAACGCGACCAATCATCAAACCATCATCGAAACCACTTCTAAATATCATTCAACCATAATCTCTACTCGAAATTAAAAAGAGAATAACTAAATACACGGTGTTTCAATATGTTTCTCGACTAGATTTACACGTGAATTAACACGGCATCATCATTTAGCCTTCATCGAAACTACAGTGTGATTCTTATCACCAATTCAAAAGAAAACAAAATATCATGGCTTCCCGTGATGGTTTCTTGGCCAATTTCTACGCATACAAAAATGCGGAAACAGAATTGCCTTCATCGAAACTATACAATTTTCATAAACTTCAATTAAAATGAGAATAACACAATAACACGGTGCTGACCCCAATAATTTCTCGTTCACATCACCCACGAATAAATGTGTTAATGTTGAACCCTCATCGAAACTAATCATGGAAACCACTTTGAACTTCAATTCATATTAATAAACCAAAACAGCATGATATCGATTTTAATAACAAACCAACTCGTAGTCACAAAATATAACATCAACTGCAATTGAGAACACCTTATCACATACTTACAACCGAGAAACTTGAAAACTCAAACCAATATCAAACTGAACTTACAACCGAGAAACATAACAGATTGACACATCAAAACTTAAACACAACATAAAGTCACAAATCCAACTAGTCACAACTTCAACATAAATTAACACAAATGGACATAGTATAATCATCAATTTACGATTCACACACAATATACTCAAATACCATTTACAATGTTTATACAAAAAAAAACAGCAAACTAGCAGATGAAATGTAGGGAACCTTTAGTAAAATGCAATTGGATGCAAGCAATCACCGAATACAACGAAATGCAATACTAACCAGAAAGATTTACAAGTCGAATCGGAATATAGTCCCTCTATTCGCAGTCAAAGCTGGATCCAGAAGTGACGTTTGAAGTACGAAACTGATAGAGAGAGTTGAGCAAATTACTGCTGTTGATTCCGGTAGCTATTACGGCGAGGTGACGGCTGGTGTTACGGATGGAGAAGAGAAAGGTGACTGTTCCGGTGACCGTGAAGGCTGGGAGATGTTTGGAAATGGAGCGTGAGACGAAGATTGGACGGAACAGAGGGTTTGGTTTCGGTGGTTGAGGAAACCGTGGTCACAGGAACGGCGTAAGGTGGAGTTGCAGCAGAGTGAGAGTTGAAGGTTGAGGATGATGGAACGGTGAAGCTGGTTAACAGAACAGGGACGGAGCTGTGAGAAATGATGAAGGTTTGGAAAGCGGAAAATGGGTGTGAGGAGACAGCGATGGCTGAGAGAGAGAGTTGAGGTGTAAACGGTTGGGAACAGAGGGAAGTCGACGGAAAAATGGAGTGAACGGTGAAGGTTTGGAATCTGTTTCCGGCGAGGTGGTGTTGTGACGAGATGAACGGTGAGAGGGGAGGTTGGAGTGAAGAGAGGGATAAGGTGATGGGTTGGATGGAGAGACCGTGAGTGCACGGGGCTTACGGCAAGACAGAGGGATTAGTGAGAAGGTGAGGGTGGTCCGGCGATTGGAGGAAGGTGAGACGGTGAAGAGGATAGATGGAGGTCGATGGTGTATGGATGGAGAAGAAAAATGAGTTTTTTCTTATAATTTGATTTTTGTTTTTTTCGTAGCCGTTTGTTGTGTTTCTTTGATCCGTCCCCCTTTGGTCTCCAATTATAACACATATATATATATATATTACAAAAACTAGGTTTAACTATATTTTAATAATACCAAAAATACCCTTTTCATGAAATGGGCCACACAAATGGGTTGGGTAGAAAATAAAAAGCCCAATAATAATTTGTTTTGATTTTTAGAAATAAAAAATGGACACTTAGAATTGTCAAAAACGGTAAAAGTTCGGACAATAAATTATCCGAAAAAATAAAATGAGTACATTAAAATAAACTACGGGTCTTATAAATTAAAGAAAAATTATTGAAATGGTTAAAATCGAAATAAAATGATAATAAAGAATATCCGATTTTAAAACGTTTACGGTTAAAAACGAGACTAAAAAATGTATCAAAAAATTAGGGAGAGCACATTTTCATGATCCACGCGACACGTAGATTCATAAAGCAGTGAGTAAAAGATAAAAATTTGAAATATTTTTCCCGCTAATTTTCGCACAGTGTCGAATCGCTTTTAACAGTCTGTTTATAAAATCGAAATATTGATATCATCGACATATAAATAATTTGAAACAATGCAATAAACAGGCAGAGAGGTAAAAATGCATGAAGTGAGATAACAGGTATTTTACAACTAAAAACGATGCAAACATCAATTTAAACTAACTTTTGGTCAATTTAAATACGACGAAATTATGCAAATGCAATGTGTGAATGACTGTTTTTTTATTTTAAATATAATGCGAGTAGAAAAATAGCAGGGTAAAATTTGGGGTGCAACAGTCGGTGGCGTGAACGTCCCATCGCGAGCTGGGTGTTCTACCGGGCGAGGTACTTTGGCGGCGGGGCTCGTTTGAGTCTCCCGCACCGAGGCGAGGACCTGGTTCGTTATGAAGGACCTAGTGTCCCTTAATGTGCCATGTTTCCACACAACGCTGGTACCGAGGCGAGCGTTTGGTGTCGAGCTTTGGGTGTAAGAAAGTGATTCCCTAACATATGTCGACCGTTCAACTATAGTATTGCTTAATTTTTTCAGCATTCCATGATCGAGTGAGGTGTTCCCCTTGTAGGTTTTCCAAGTAGTATACCCCTGCCCCCTTTTTAGCACGGACTCGGTAAGGGCCTTCCCAGTTTGCTGCGAGCTTTCCCTCGGTGGGGCTCTTCAGGTTTCACTTAAGGACTAAGCTTCCGACGTTGAATTCCCGAGGAATGACCCTTACGTCATATTGGAGGGCTATTCTTTGTTTGAGTGAGGCTTCTCTAAGGGCATCCCCTGTTCTTATTTCCTCGACAAGGTCGAGCTCTTCTCTTAAGGATTGGTCGTTCATCTCCACGTCGAGGGGAGATTCGACTCTTTGCGACGGTTCATTCAACTCAATTGGGATGACAGCCTCAGTCTCATATGCGAGCTGAAAAGGGGTTTCCCTGGTAGATAAGTGCGACGTCGTCCGATAGGCCCAGAGCACGTTGTGCAATTCCTCGACCCATTTCTTTTTTGATTCGTCCAACCTTCGTCTTAGTCCGTGCAGTATGACCCTGTTGGCTGACTCGGCCTGCCCGTTTGTCTGAGGCTGCTCGACCGAGGCGAAGTGCTGCACGACGAAGTCTTGGAAATTTTTGAATGTGAATTGCGTTCCATTACCGGTAACGATGGCTTATGGGATGTCGAATCGGGCCAACAGGGTCATACTGTAACACCCCCTTCTATTTACCCGCGTTTTATAAATAATAATCAGAGTATTTAATCATAATCCAGAAGGCGTCACAATTTAAATAACGTAAATCAATCAATACAGCTGTCATGCTTTCACTGAAGAAGACTTATTAAATAAATAAGGCAAAAGTTATGTTTAACAGCGGAAATGTAACATAACCAAAAATTCTGAATACCTCCTTCACAGTATTCCAGGATAATAAACTAAAACATGATTCAAAACATTTAAGGAATTCCAGGATATTTAATCAAGACACAATTCCAAACTATTAAGAGAATATCCGTTTAAAGGATTCAAACAACCGTTTTCCCAGTGTTACATCTACCAGAGCACGACACTGACACGCGGACTAATTAACTGACTCAATGCTAGAGCTATCCTCACCAACTCCAATGCAACTATTCACTTCGGATCTGAAATTGTTGAGTAAGGGTGAGATCTCAATTCAATATAACATGCATTATACGTTTTTAGAACACAACAGAATAATCAGATGCGTTAATCCATAAATCGAGCACAAATCATAGTCAATTCACCAGGAAATTCACACAATGAACATGTATATAATCAAACAATGGAAATTGCAACACTGGAAACCATCCTAGCATGTTACAATCCCATATGCAATGCAGACTCTATGCATGTGGTACCAAAACGTGAACCGAATTCACACACACCGCTCCGTTTACATGTGGAAAGACAGTGTAAATTCATGATTCGCCCATAGCTATTGGGTCAAGAATCCAGCCTCACTACCTCAACCTCCGGGTAAGTCTATTGGCTCAACCAGTTCACTTCCGCACAATGGGAATGAACCAAATCAACAAATGTATATGCATGCATCATAAAAGCATGCAACATTAATTCTCAGATCATGATATCAATATAAATCACGTCATATCAATTCACCAATGCATCTCATTCAATCAAAATGAATATCAAAATACAGCATTGTAAAGATTAATCTCATTCGGTAACTCAGAGCATTCATAATAGTTCCCCATTATCCTTAACTACTCACTCTTTTCAAAAATCGGGAGCGCGACTATTTTTAAAATAATTTAGCAAAATAATGTTTTTCTCTTTTCAAAAGGTAGTATTTTAAATTTAAGAAATAACTGGAAGCGGCACTCAAATCGATTCTGGTTTAGAAAATATGAATCTTTAAAGTTTTGGAAATTTTGGAAAAATGTACATGGAACCCGGTTCCTACCTATACAGGAACCGGTTCCTGAAAGTTTCAAAAATGCGCTCCCTGGTTTTTGTATGGGAACCCGATTCCTACCCATACAGGAACCGGTTCACAGTGTAAAATCCCGTTTGCCAATTTAACAGGGAACTCGGTTCCTCCCAGGGCCGGTTCCCGTCCTATAATGTTTTACGCAACTTTTGACAGCATTTTGTATCCTTAATCATTTCCAAACTTACTGATACGAATTGGTACATTAGGGACACCATTTCATCATCATTTCACACCATTATAACATCAAACAACATGGTTTATTCATCCCTATCAATTATTGGACATACTAATGATCCTAATTCCAAACACCGACACAATATAGGGTTTATTACTATAACTTATAATCATCAAAATTCAAACTTCCTAGCATACCCAATTATCCCTATGATTCCCAAAACCCATAAAACATATTAACCGAACGAAACCACCCTTTACCTCGCGATGATTCTTCGATTTCTCTCGGCGTCGGTTTTTCCTCTCTTTTCCTCTTCTCTCCAATTCTACGTGAAAGTAGTTTCTCCAAAAAAACTATTTTTCCTTTCTTTTCCTTTTTATATTCTTTTTAATGTTCCTTTATTTATTCCAATAAAATAAAACAAATGGTAATTAGTAAGAGTAGTGTAATTTACTCCTCACACCCCTAATTACACTTCACACCTCCATCTCTTCTTTTCTCCAATTAATTCCATGAATTTTTGAAAATATAAATAATCAAGTCTTTAATTAATTAAATAATTAAATTCCTATTTATTTAATTTCTGAATTAAATCGGGGTGTCACAACTCTCCCCCACTAAAAGAGTTTTCGTCCTCGAAAACATACCTTAGACGAAAAGTTCGGGATACGAGTCCTTCATCGACTCTCCGCTCCCAAGTTACATTTCCTTGTTTGGTCCTCCCAAGCTACTCGTACCAGTGCTATCTCTTTACCTCGTAATTGCTTCACTTTTTGATCCTCAATCCTTGCGAGCCTGCTTCAGATCAAATTATCCCTTTGAACATCATCTACGAATCTCATGAGACGGATCCGCAATGTACCTCCTCAACTGAGATACATGGAAAACATCATGCAAATTCGCAAGTGACGGCGGTAAAGCGATCTGATAAGAAACTTTCCCAACTCTTTTAGTAATCTGAAACGGACCAATAAAGCACGAAGTCGACTTCTTTGACTTCAAGGCTCGACCAATACCCGTCATTGGAGTAACTCTCATGAACACATGGTCTCCTTTTTCATTCTCGGCCACCAAAATAATTTCTTCAAATCATGATACATTTTAGCAGCACCAGGATGAATACTCAATCCACTACGATGTCCTTCTTCTAAAATACTCTTTCGGATCTCAGCAACATCCGGAACACACACTCTATCACCAAATCTTATAACGTCATTCTCATCAATTCGGAACTCACCTCCTTGACCTTGGTTAATCAATGTCAGCTTGTCCACTAAACCAACATCAGACTTCTGTCCATTTCGAATCTCTTCCAAGATACCACTAGTCAGCTTCAACATGCCTAATTTCACACTATTCTGAGTAGTTTCACATACCAAACTTAAGTCTCGATTGTTCCACCAATTCAATTCATGAACCATTAACATTGACATATGCGGGGACTTCACCTCAATGCATCTGCCACGTTTGCCTTACGGGATGGTAATTCAAACCGAAATCATAATCTTTGAGAAATTCTAACCATCTCCTCGCCTCATATTCAACTCCTTCGATCAAAGAGATACTTGGGCTCTTATGATCCTTTGAACACTTCAAACCGTGAACCATACGGATAATGCCTCCACAATTTCAACACAAATGACCGCCAACTCTAAATCATGAGTCGGGTAATTCCTTTCATGAGTCTTCAACTGTCTTGAAGCATAAGCCACAACATGCCTATCTTGCATCAAAACACCTCCTAAACCCATCAAGGACGCATCACAATACACCACGAAGATTCTTCCGGATTGGCAAAATCGAATCGAACACTAGTCGACCTCCTCTTCATTCTTGGAATCCTTTCTCACAATCTATATCCCAAACAAATGTTTGACCTTTTCTCGTCAACTTAGTCAATGGTAAAGCTAACTTCGAAAATCCCTCAATGAATTTCCGGTAATATCCTGCAAGACCAAGAAAACTACGAATCTCTGAAGCATTCTTGGCTTCCTTTGAGATACCGCTTCTACTTTTGTAGGATCAGCAATACCATTCTTGGAAATCACATGACCAAGAAAACTTACTTAACAACGAACTCACATTTAGACAACTTCGCATACAGCTTCTTCTCCTTCAACAATTCCAATACAATTCTAAGATGCTTTGCATGCTCCTCATCATTCTTTGAGTAGATCAGAATGTCGTCAATAAACACCACCACAAACTTGTCAAGATACGGATGAAATATCCTGTTCATATACTCCATAAGCACACCAGGTGCATTAGTAACTCCAAATGGCATAACAGAATATTCATAATGCCCATACCTCGTTCTAAATGCAGTCTTCTGAATATCTCCCGCCTTAACACGAATCTGAAAACGGATCTATCCTAAATGGAGTCTTCTGAATATCTCCAGAATACCAAAACGATACCCTCAGTGAGTCCTCATATACCTTATCGTCAAGAGACTTGCACAAACTGCTAGACAACGGATCTATCCTAAATGGAGTTCATCTTTGATGAGTTCAACCATGACATTGTCTACGTGGTGTCACGATCTCGCCTCTATCCAACGCAAGTAAGACGGGCCCCAACCACAGGAGTTCAAAAATGCCATCTTGAATGTACACGCCCACCGGGTGAAAGCCTAGTGACATTTTCTACATGACGTCACTAGATGGTAAGTAATCCTGGTGACGTAGCCTACGTGGCATCACACATTTACCAATACCAAGAATACATATGAGTTTCTAGTGTTAAACGACTCTAGACCTCACTAGCACATTGCCTTTGGTAGCTCAAGTGTAAAGATGAAATAAGACAATCAAGGCATACCAATAGTCGATAAGTAAAAATAGGATTAACCACCTGATAGTATGGTTCTACTCCGATTCAAGCATATATCACATACACATAGTACATAGGATTTTCCTAAACTGAGCATCATACCCAAGTTTGCCCTATCAGTACTTTTCATCAACTTGTACATAAAGCACACATGATTTGCCTATACCGGGTATCTTATCTAGGTTTGCTTTGTCATTACTTTATTGTCAAGCGCATACAAACACAATCATCTGAATGTTCAATCGAAACGACGGGAAAACAAATCACATAGTATCATATGCGCATACATTTTAAACGAAAGTAATCATATAATTATCATGTCATATATCAAACGTAATCGACCTGAACGATTATTTAAATATATTTAGTCACCTATTTATGCATAACATCGATTGACAGTCATCAAGCAACTGGTCCCTGAATTTGGGACCAATATGCATTTGGGGGAAGAAACAATTTAATTCTTCCCAGGAGGGCGCACTAAGCGGGATCACGCTGCTAAGCGGGATCCTGCGAATCCATATTTTTCCACATTCATTGGGGTGCGCTGAGCGCGACCCCGACCGCTGAGCGCGGTTTGTGTTCTGAAGAAAAACCAAAACATAAACAGTTATGTTTTGGGGTTTCTAGACTCTATTTTTTCACTACTAATCAACCACCCATGACATATAATCAAGAAAACAAAGCCATATCACACTATCTATCCGTGGAAGAATATGCATGCATCACAATTACTCTCAAAATCCTAATTTTCTTAAAACCCCAATTCACAAAGTCTCTAACTAGAGACTCACCTTGGTAGGGATGAAGAGATCTGCGAAATTCAGAAATAATGGTGAAGATTTTCGGACTTGAGGTGCATGCAAGAGTTAGATTTGAGCAAAGGATCTCCTTCTTCTTCTTCTCTATTCCACGGTTCTTTCCTCCTTCTCTCAAAATTATGTTTTTGGATTATAACAATGATGATGGTTTAGCCAAACATGCCCTTCTCGCCTTAGCCATCTACCAAATGACCAATTTGCCCCTTAACTAAATCAAAATGTCCAATTTGCCCTTCTAGTTGGATTATAACTAAATGGGGCTTATGTTCTTATTTCTTTACGGTGAAAAATGATAGAATGAGATATTACATAATATATGTAATGACAGAGTGTCATCACGACCCCAAAATTATTTTGTTGCTTGTCCTCTAGTAATTTGCTTGCAACTGTAAATTCCAAACAAAAACACATAATACAATGCAACAATTGAACATCGCCATAATTATTTTTACCTGATCACTATTCTAGATTCTAACTTTAATCTAAAAAAATTACGAAACCTCTAAAACTTATAGAAAGTACTCAACCTGTCTACATATTCATGATCTTTTAGTTGAGAAAACAATTTCACAAATTTCTAGTGAACAGACAAAAAATATATGCATGATCTTTAAGTTAATGCAACAATTAATATCATAAAATATTTAAATCGTCTACACGATTTATATATTGATTCACAAATATCACCTTATATATGTTATATAAAACTGATTTCACAAATAAAATAATTCCGCATCATAATCCATCCAGGATGACCCAACCAATTTTGGCAATAAGATTCTTAAATTTGATTTGTAAACTTCTGGTTTGCAGTTATGCTTGTATTTTAATTATTCTAACCAATTTCAATATTGAATATATAATTGAAATTTTATCGTTATCAAAATAAAAATAGATATTTTAAACAAATGATTAGTTTTTTATTTGATTTAGATCTTATAAATTAAATCTAAAGAATTAAAAACCAATTATTTATTAATTATTTAATAAAATAAAAATACCAAAAGTACATTTCAATAGAATAATACAAAAAATAAATAAGAATCGGGAAAAATAAAAACATTAAAAATATGTATAGAAATAATATAGTTCAATAGAAACTATTCAACCATAATTGTAAACACAATTTAGTCTAACATTTCAATTTTAATATATATAAAAAATAACGGATAAATAATTAATTATACAATATTTATTTACTCTATTTTAATAAAATCATTAAATAGTATTTAAATTGATTTTATTAAAATCTATTGTGTTTAAAATTATTCATCATTTATAAGGTCAAATTACTACACTATAACTTATAATAATAAAAATCATAATTTTAACGCCAAAAAAAAGAAGTAAAAGTCTTAATCATAAAAAAAGAAGAATATATTATAATCTAATATGTGACATTTAATATATATTTTTTAATAATAAAAACCTGAATGACAATTATGACTAATATTTCAAGATATTCTTGAAAATATACTCTTGACTGTCTGATTCTTATAAAACTTAATCAAAATTCTTTATCAACAACCATAAACAAAAATTATAATTCTCTAAAGATGTTTGAAATATAAATATAAATTTTTATAGAACAATTTCTTAATCATCATCAAGGATGATATATAAAAAAAGATAGTTCGACAATCTTTCAACGAACACCATTATTCTTAGATGATAATGTAATCCTTTGGAGATGGTATAATATTTTTGTTTGTTTTTATGAAACTATACTTCAGAAATAATTAACTCTATTTTAAATAATTAATTATACAACATTTATTTACTCTATTTTAATAAAATCATTAAATAGTATTTAAATTGATTTTAATAAAATCTATTTGTGTTTAAAATTATTCATCATTTATAAGGTCAAATTTCCACACTATAACTTATAATAATAAAATTCATAATTTTAACACCAAAAAAAGAAGTAAAAGTCTTAATTACAAAAAAAGTGTTATTATTATTACATTATTTTATTAGTGAAATAAAATCTAAAAAAACCATAAATATTATTTTTCACTTATAAGAGTATATTATAATCCAATATGTGACATTTAATATATTTTTTTTAATAATAAAAATCTGAATCACATTTAATATATTTTTTAATAATAAAAATCTAAATCACAATTATGACTAATATTTCAAAATATTCTTGAAAGTATATTTTTGACTGTTTGATTCTTATAGAACTCAATCAAATTTTTTTATCAACAATGATAAACAAACATTATAATTCTCTAAAGATGTTTGAAATGAAAATATTAGTTTTTATAGAACAATTTCTTAATCATCATCAAGGATGATATATAAAAAAAGATAGTTCGATAATCTTTCAACGAACACCATTATTCTTAGATAATAATGTAATCGTTTAGATATGATATAATATTTTTGTTTGTTTTTACGAACTATACTTCAAAAATAATTAACTCTATTTACTTTATTTTAAATAATTAATTATACAACATTTATTTACTCTATTTTAATAAAATCATTAAATAGTATTTAAATTTATTTTATTAAAAGCTATTGTGTTTAAAATTATTCATCATTTATAAGGTCAAATTACTAAAATCTACAATGACATTCTTTCTTCGGACCAAAAACGAGGGCGAGTAGAGAGACAAAGATGGTTGATTAACGATTTCCGACAAGCTGTGCAAGATGCAGGTTTGATAGATATTGAAATGGAAGGACATATGTTCACGTGGTTCAGAAGCTTGGGTACTAATAGAGAAGTAGAAGAAAGATTAGACAGAGCCACGACTAACACCGACTAGATCTCGATGTTCCCGAAAGCAAAACTTAAGTGCCTTACGGCAACGTCCTCCGATCATTGCCCTATATTTTTAAACTGTGACGCTGCTCCTGTTTTAGCAGCATAGAGCAATCGTTTCAAGTTCGAAAATATGTGGTTGCTCGAAGAAGGTTTTACTGAATATGTCCAGTATTTTTGGTATCATTCTCAGGCTGGTAATATTATTGAGAAATTGGAGGACTGTGCAGCGAACTTGCTGCATTGGAAGCGTGAAAAATGGCAGCAGAACATCAAGGAAATTGATAGATTGAGCAAGCAGCTGGATGCAGCCCATAGGCAGGTAGGAACTAGTGATATCCAACATCTCAATGCCATAAAAACAAGGCTTACTCAACTGCTTGTGAAAGAGGAATCGTATTGTAAATAGAGGCGAGCACACGGTATAAAGGCGACTTAAATACCGATTCTTCCATCGTCAACTTCGTTAGAAAGAAGATTCTGATAAAATCTATCATCGGCGGTAGGGATGTTGTTAATTCTTCAGCAGGAATGTGCAAATTGGCTTACGATTACTTCGTAGACTTATTACAGAAACAACAAAGTTCCCGCGAATTTGTTATTTAATGCTTGAAACCTTCTATTTCCGAGGAGGATAATATAATGTTGACTGCTTCTTTCTCCTTCGATAAATTTACAGAGGCAATTTTCTCTATGCAAGCTGACAAAAGTCTGGGCCCGGATGGTTTTAACCCGGGTTTCTATCACCATTTCTGGGAATCATGTGGTATGGAAATTTTTCACACTAGTTGCATGTGGCTTGAGAGTGGCATTTTTCCGGTTATTCTAAATAAGACAAATATTACTCTTATTCCCAAAGGTGATTTTCAAACCACCATGAAAGATTGGAGACCGATTTCTCTGTGTAATGTGTTGTATAAAGTGATTGCAAAAGTGATTGCAAAAGTTCTTGCGAATCGTTTGAAGAATCTTTTGGGAGAGTGTATATCTGATAACCAGTCAGCGTTTGTTCCAGGCAGATCTATTACGGATAATACTACGGTAGCTATTGAGGTTGTTCATTATATGAAGACAAAAACTAGAGGGAGAATTGGTGACTGTTGAACGCCTATCAAAAAATTCCGATTATTATCGACACAAAAAATGAAGTCGCCACCGAGATTTATTTATTCCAAGAAGGAAAGGGGAAATATCGAATAAAACCCACGAAAGAAAAGAATAAGACGGTCTACGAGATTTAAGAGATGCAGGTCCGGGAGTCGGTTATACAAGGGGAAGGTATTAGCACCCCTCACATCCATCGTACTCGATGGTACCCATTTAGTTCAAAGTGTGTTCGTGTGTTAGTGTAAAAATTTACGATCTTCTAAGTTTTGAAAGGAGAAAGAAAGGGAGAAGAAATGTTTTTATTATTTTTTCTCGCCTTTAGTCGTAAGACTTAGTGCCTACGTACTCCCTCGTGCAATGGGAAAGTCAGAGCGCCGTAGTTCGGCTAAAAATGATTGTTTGTTGATTGATTTTAAATGAAAAGACAAGTCGTCATTTTTTAAAAGAGAAGACTCATCTAACGCCCACAAGGTGTGATAAAGAATAAAGGACTATGCACCAACATGAGGGAGGGTTTGATAACACCTATAGTACTCAAGTGGAGAAGTCGAAAACCTTGGGAATAGAGGAAAAAACATCTTGATTATAAATGAATCATGTCTAATCTTGAAAAGAGTTTAAAGGTAAAAGGTTCTCAAACGCACAAAAGACTTGAATGTGTTAAGATTGATTTTATGTTATGGATGACAAGTATCGAAACATTAGGCTATCGTCTAACGATTCGAATACTAGAAATTAGTGAGTGAGCTCAACTAATCATCTCTCATCCTAAAAAAAGTTAATATGAAATAAGTGTTTCGGGTGAGATAAAATATTTAAATTATTGGGCTATCATCCAACAATCTAAAGACTTTAAATTTGATTAAGTCGTCAGACTATCATCCAACAATTTAAACGAATGTCACTCCACTATCTTAATACGGATAGAAGTATTTAGTCTATTGGGCTATCATCCAACAACCTAAAGACTTCCAATTCAATTACATTGTCGGGCTATCATCCAATAATTTAATTGAATACCGCTCTAGTATTTTGACATGGATAGAAGTTTTATCTTATTGGACTATCATCCAACAATCTAAAGACTTCAAATTTATTTAAACCATTAGGCTACCATCTAATGATTTAAACAAAAATCATCCAAGTTTATTGTGAAAACATTCAAAAAAAACAACTCGACGTTGGATCGAGGTTTGAGAAAAAGACTCGACGTTGGATCGAGTTTTATTGAAAGTGTTTTAAATGCTTGGTGAATGGAGAAAGAAAGAAATGGGTTATGATTAACCAAGCCACAAGACTTGATCAATCTCGAGAGAATAGCCAAGCCTATTCCCTACCATGAGACCCTAATGGAAATGAGAATCTTGGTATGTGGACCAAGGCGCGAGAGATGGAGGAGAAACGAGTAATTGTGAATAACAATAATATAGCAGATAAAATCGATAAAGCCCATACAAGGTGGTCAACACAAGCATAAAGCAATTAAATTACATGTGTACTAGCAAAGTGGGCTAGTCTACTAAGACGACCAATTGGAACAATTGATCGAAATAGGCTCACTGTAAGAAGGCTCAGGATCAAGCGTACATGTGTGCATGTGTGGTCATCGCGACGCTTCTAAGCTTTGTTGGCTTACGGGTTAAAAATGATTCACAATTATTAGTTTAAAAATGATATTTTTGGTTTTGTGTAAGTGACAGTTAAATTAAAATAAAATAAATGTGAACTAGATAATTATTACAAGATTTGTTTTTTTGGGGAGATGGGTACATCAATTACAAATGGGGATTTAAACGATAAAATAAAATAGAAAGCGGTAAATTAATTACAACGCAACAAGGGGATTGGGATACATTATTCCGATTGGGGATAAATTAAAATTAAAGAGAAAACGGTAAATTAATCATGTTAAAAGCATACAAACAGAAACTAAATGCGGAGAAACTTAAATATCGATTATTGACCATTTGTATTTTAATAGATTAGAATAGATTATAGAAATTAATTCTAAAAAATTGCTATACGAAAAATTATTGTAATATAATTCGAACTTATTTACGAATGAATAGATAAAGTATAATAATAAAAGTAATATGTATATAGTATATATAACACTAAATATAATAATAAAAATAATATTTATAATTAAATTTACAGTATTAAATATAAAAAATAAAAATACTAAGTGATCGTCCCTATGAAATTGCTAAGGTACCCTTACATGGTTCCTTCTATGACCATACGATAACCCTTCGATTGTCCCTTCACATCCAAACAGATAGAGTTACCTACCAACTAATGGTATGGATAGTGCTACCCTAAAGGAGAATGAAAAATAACATAGAAACGACCATTCTGAGTAGGTAATAAGACTTTGTTGCTTGCCCAATCAAAATACTTTTTCACACCTCACACTTTTAAAAAACTATCTTTTCAAACACTTTGTATACATTCCAACGTGAATCATTACAAAGTTAAACATCTTTTAAACAAACATTTCTGAACACTTCGTATACATTCCAACGAGAATCATTACGAAGTCAAAACGAAATGCGTTTTTCAAAATACTTTTCAAACTACACAAACACAAAAAGCAAATTTCAAAAGTGAGCTAAGCAACTAAGAGCCCGTAGATAACTACGGATGAAAAGGGTGTTAATACCTTCCCTTGTCATAACTGCCTCTCATACTCAGAATCTAACGAAGGTCTTTTGTTGTTATTTTCCCCTTCCCTTTATTGGATAAAAGAAAAGTCGGTGGCGACTCTTTCTATCCGCAACATTTGCGATAAAAAGCAAAACAAACAAGTCAGTTCTCCCACCGTGTTACATTAGCCATCCGAGCAAGAATGAGCAGAGGAATGTTTGCGTTGGGGGTGCCCCGATGTAGCTCCTCTTTGTAGAAGGCCAGTGGGTGAGACTTTCCTTGGATTTTATCGAGGGTGGCGCCCAGATTTGAACTTGTTTTGATAAGATCGTCAAACATTTTTTTAATTGAACCGATGGAGTTCTTGGTGAATCCTCCACCGGCGATGACCATGGCTGTTGGGAAGGACTTCCAGGGGCTGTGAGCGAGGAAAACATCCAATGTTGAGGGAGTTTCAATGCCTACAGCCTTCGCGAAGTCGCTGCGAGGGTGTAGTCCTCTTTCGAGGAGATATTTTTTCATATCGTCCGTCGTTGAGACTTGGACGACTTCTTGATTGAACCTCTCGATGTATGCTCGGAAAGATTATTCTTTACCCTGAATGATGGCTTTCAGGGATGCCTCTGATTTTGGGTGGCGTTAGGAGGCAGTGAAATGTCTGGAGAATAGTCTCCCCATATGCTTCCAGGAGGTGACCGAATCATCGGGCAAGCTTTTATTCTAGGTCATGGCCCCTTTCCTCAGGGTCGTTGGGAACATGCGGCATTTGATGGCTCCTCAAACTCCTCGATAATCGAGCAAGGCATCAATGATATCGATATGTTTGTTAGAGTCAGTGGTGTCGTCATATTGTCCAAGCCTAGGAGGCTTCTCTAGACCAGATGAAATAAGGATATTTGTGATAGTCCGACATAAAGGGCCATGATGCCCGTCTTCATCGCTCCGGTCGAGAGAGAGGGAGACAGAATGACTGTTTCTTTTGTGGCGGGGGATATCTCTCTCTTGTCTTGGTCTGGGAGACGGAGAACGATCGCGGGAGCAATGCGGTTCGTTCTTTGTATTCTTGTGTGAAGGAGACCCCCGATTTTTCCAAGGAGGGGCGTGTCTTCTCTTCTTCAAGAAAGATCTATCGGGTGATCTTGATTTCAAGTAGGTCTTCTTGGCGAGGGGTTGTGGGAAGTGGCCGTTTTAGATCTCTGAGGTGGAGACGATGGACGGTTCTTTTCGAGAGCCTCGATACGTTGACCCTGCTAGAGGAGGAGACTGTTAGTTTGATTAAGGGCAGAAAGAATAACAACTAATGTTGAGTTCGTGTTGGTCGGCAGTGATGCCGAGGGTTGAGGGATGACGAGATCATCAACTTGGTTCTTGGATTTCTGGTTATCCAAGAGGGAATCTTGGTCGCTAGCAACATCAGAATCGGGGGAGGCGTCATGTCGTCCCTATGATCAATGGGGTCCTCGAGATGAGGAGAGACATCATTCTTGTCCGTCTTTCGGACAGGTGAAAGAACGGTCTTGCCGAAAAGGAGTCAATGTTATCAGCCATCTCGTTGGGAGTTTGAGAGCATTTTTGGTCTTCTGATATTGGAATGACGACGGGGAAGATGTGTTCCCACAAACGGCGCCACTGATCTGAACAAATGATCAGAATCGGAGACGGTCGGAACGGTTGAAGATCCTTTGAGCAAGTTGATGTTGAGGATGAGGATGGTGTACCTGCAAGGCACTTCGATGCTAAAGTAAGCAAATGTTTAAAGAAAGAGAGAGAGAGATTGTGAATATTAGGGTTTTGAGTGTAAGAAAGTGATACCTTGCCCTCAAAGATATGAGGGTTTATATAATGATCTTAGGAGGACTCTCATTGGTTGCTATAGGGTTCGTGTTGCCCCCGTGAATATAGTTGTTCGAGCTGAATAGGTCAAATCGGGCGATGATGCCCGTAACTAGCCGTTATGTCGAGTAGAAGAGATATAACGAGCATAGTCCTTAGCGAGGTAAACAGCATATCTGCTCGACATCGCACATGATGTCGTGTGGCTAATGAAACGGACAGATGGAAGTTCTCAGTATGTTACTGGATCTCGGTGGGGTGACCTGCCCGACAGACATTTCGACAGTCCAGAACACAATAGATCAATAGCAAACACACAGTGTGTAGCATTTTCTTCAACAACAAAAAAAACTAAAAGTGATGGTTGAATTTGTTAGTTATCAATGTGCCCAATTTATAATATAATTTTGTTTTAGAGAAAATGAAATTATTAATAATTTGGTCAATTCATTAATAATAGGTAGATAGTAGAAGTTTAATATTGTTTATAATTTTAATAAAAATGAATTTTAATTTTCTACTTTTGAATTAAGAACTCATTTTTCTAAAATTAAAAATGAAATTCTAAGTTGATTGAAATGATTGTCTACCCACTTTGCAACTAGAGATTCTAAACATTACTAAAAACACTGCTATATAGCTAGTACTTTTTATTATTATAATTTTGATATTGTTACAAACAGTAAAAAGTTCATTATGACGCTTAGAAAATGAAAATTATGTTTTGTTAATAGAAAAAGGGCAATAATGTGGTTGAAAAAGTGCATAAAGCAACAAGAGTTACCACATATTTTATGTGTATGAAAAGTTACGACATGCATTTGATGGGTGTTGCTCCTCCTTTATATTATAAACTAACTACGTCACTCGTTTGTAATTTTGTAGTATTACTTTTTTTTCACCAAACAATGTTTTAAATGGTTTTAATCATTCATGGTCTTTTTCATAAAAATAAAATGAAATCATTCATGGTCTTTAACACCTAAGTGATATTCATCGGTTGCTTTCCATCACTCACTGCATTATTAAGTTAATTATAGTTTATAATAACTAAACACTTTGGTTTGGGGTATGTGACTCGGACTAACACTCTCACACCATACAAAAATTTCAATATAGATTTGGATTTAACAAGAGGAATACTTATCTCATTCTAGTATGCGTTTCACACTTTTAAAAATTTTAAAATATTTTTACTGTATTTAAAGATATATTTTCGTATGCACTTAAAATTATACTAGTTTTCGTAATTTAGTAAGCAATTTCATTATTTATTTTTTTTAAATTATTCAAAAGATGCAACTTCATATTTATTTTGAGGTGAATCCGAAGACGCGTCTATGTAAGAGTATAATTTCATTTTAATCTATTGAAAACGTGTTTATTGTACATGAGAGATGATATTTTGAAGATGCATTTTCAAAAATACTCCTAAATATATTGTCCTTGCTTTGACATTTTATAGGCCAACATATATTTTTGGTCATTTTAAACAAATTTTGATCATAAGACCATTTAACAATCTTATAAATTGATTCAAACATACTATGCATACATTAAAAACTCATATATTAATTAAATTAAAATCAAAATATACCGATAATACATAATTTGTTCATAAAATACAATAAATAATACAAACAAATATAAATTATTGGATATGTTTAATCTCCTATTTCTTTTACATCTGTACCGCAAGGCATTATATCCACAATACACTGATAGACCAACAACACCTCCTGAATATGGTTATCCCAAGCTTCTAATACCTTTTGATTAGATGACCTATGTGGCTTTTAGGAGCGTATGATGTCATGATAGAATGTGACAAGACTTCATACTCTACAGTTAGTGTTTTAAAAACCAAAGCGGACATCAAACCAGTGAGGATACTGGGTCACTGGTTTATTTGGCGAACCACTGGGTCACTGATCGAACCGCATGACTAAACTAGATTGAACCGGATAACTCGATTGAATAGACCGATCATTACAACAAAACTATATAGGTATAAAACTTGTCAAACAGGATGATTTAGTCTCTACAAAATATAATTAGCACATAATTTTTTTTTAAATATCGTATCAAAAATAAATTCAAAAGTTGATAATTTAAATTCAAATTTTAAACATAGATATCACATATAATAAAATAGTACAAAATTACAAAGTCTAATTAAACAAAGCTTAATTGCAACATAATCTAATTGAATAGTTTATAACAAAATAACTTCATTGTCTACTATATTTAATTTCAAGGAAGAAAAATTATTTCAATTTTGAGATCTCCTTCTTCAATATCAAAACCATCCGCAATAAAATTAATCTCATCTGCAACATGTTCCCCGTCAATGATATTATTATTTTATTTTATTTTTATATTTTATTTAAATTTTTTATTAAAATAATCAAAAGGATGTTGTTTTGATTTTTTAAAATTTAAAAATTAAAAACGCAATTAAATCATTGTTTTTTCCGATTTTATCGGTTTACACCAGTTTTAAACCGGTCGGTCTGGTCCAGTTTTTTAAAACACTGCATACAATAGTCGTCTAATACTAGATGACTCTCGAGATCCTCAAATATGGCAGCACGATCTCTGTGGCGGACAATTGGAGGGGCATATTTTGAAGGGTGTCTCTGAATAACCTATAAATATCCAAATTTGTGCATCACTCACTCAAACATATAAGCATACATCAAACTTGACCCACAAGTCAATCATCCAGAGTATGACGAAATGACATTAAGAAGACATGCCCGACTGTGACTGTCGTATGGGCAGAAGGCAATGTCACCTGCTACATGATGATCAAGATACATCCAGAAAAGCTCGATCACCCGATTACATATGTACGGGGCAAATGCGACAACACATGGCCAATCCTCAATATAGTCAGCACAAGTTCCCACCTGGAAATGCGAGGAAAGTAGAAGATGACCCATCTTAAAAAAGGTTCTGATGAAATATTAGTAACAAGTGTAACAAAAGAGTTATAGAAATACTAGTAATAGTATATTACCGTAAATAGTGTGAAGCTTCCTGTCAACTGCTTTGTCTTTTAATGAGAACATTCCTCCAAGTTCGAGTACGGGTAGACCAAACAAATGGATGGGTCAAACATGAATAAGATGTAACACCTCAATGCATACTGTTGGATACTCAACCTACATATCATCATCACCTTCGACATCCACAACCATTTACATGTAGTATTTATAAAGTTATTCCAATAATTTAAATCTAACATGAGCACCTTTGGTGCCAACTACCTCATTTGCGGCATCAGTTGGGTCAATTTCCAAATAGGTAACCATCATCTCACGGACTTTTTCTTGATAGAGCCTTTCGTGGTCTAGTAATTTTCACTTGATGGAAAGATGTAGGAGGAATGAGATGTCATCTAGGGTGATGGACATATCACTAATAAGAAGGTGGAAAAATAATGTCTCTAAATGTTATCTCTCTACAAATTTCTCATGCATGTAATGGTTTGTGGTCTTGTACGCAGTAACATATAAACCCGCAAGCCCAAAGTAGCAAATAACATTCTTGAACCAATCATTTTTGGGCTATTCCAATTCCAAAATCTTCCTTATACTGTTTACGAATGTTAAACATGGGCGCTCCTATAAAAATAAATATATCACTGTTAGTCATGATTAAATTTTGTTTAAAATAAATGTAATGCAAAAGTAATTAAATATACATGTCCTTACCAGGCATGCCTAGCGACATGATCTCTATAAATTATGTTATGATGTGTTATATGGGCCTCTTGAATCTACAAGGGCATCCACACCAGTATCGAGTTCCTCCTGATTAGATTCATATACTTTAAGAGATTCTACAGGGGCTTCATAAGTAGGGAATATGTGGCCCCGTGAAGTAGATACCTAAGACATACGACTTTGAGAAGTAAAAGTAGATGGTTGCGAATCTCGACCTTGTGAACCATCAAATGAAGTAGCATCAACTCGTGGCCTCGTGGTTCTCCCATTGACCATATCACGTCGTACAAATGCGTGTTAGGAGACACAGACGAGCCTAATTATGTCCTGGTTATTTTCAGCCATTGTACCTATAATAAAACCAAAAAATCACATCTCTGAAAAATAGTTCAGACAAAATTTGTAGATGCATCTTTAGATGAACTTCCGAGTTGCAGAAATGGCAAAATCCCATTGATGCCCTAAACTCCAACCAAATTGGAATGCATGTCTATATTTGTTACCTATTTCAAATGTACAACTATATAATGCATCTTAAATAACCTATGCTACCTAAAACATCATTCAAACCTCAAAAAAAGAAATGAAATGAGAAACTTACCAAATTAGAGTTGTGGGTGAAAGCCTGAATGAAGTGAGTGACTTTGTAACAAATGAAGTAGAATGGACTGAGTGACCTTGAAAAATGAACTTGGATAAGCTTGCTCAAATGAAGTTTGGAAATGACTTTGAATAAAAATAGCTCAAATAGGGTTTTAGTAACTTTTCAGCAAATGAAGAAGGAAGAGGGAATCTAGCGCGAGTTTATGAAATAAACACGTCTAGAGATGCATCTTCATAAAACTTTTTAAATTTTGAATTAAGGTTTTTACAGAGACGCATCTTCAGACTTGTTCTAATATTGATACGGAGATTCATCTCCGAATTAAAATTTAGCGAAATAAGAGTGACTCGTCAGTTTGCACTGAAGAGTGTCAATAAATGTGTTCAAAGATGCATTTTCAAAATTTAAGAGTAATTGTAACTTTTTATCATGATGGAAAATACAGTATGAGAAAAGTAATCCATTTTATAAATGGTACATGAACAAGTTTTGGAAAAAAGAAAGGAAATAAATCTGCAACAATTTAAAAAAAGAGAGTATATTTTAGGATCACAAGATAACCTCATAATGAAAAGTTACGATTCTTTCTAAGTCGGTTATGATCTCTCTAAATCATAAATAATAATAATAATAATAATAATAATAATAATAATAATAATAATAACATCTACGTCATCAACAACTTTATCCTCTACGTGGTGAAATATTTGATATAATATTAGATATAATCCTAGTTGTGTAACCTAAGCCTAAGCACAATTAGGGTTTTTTAGCCTTCTTAGTGTATAAGTTAGGTGTATATAAATACTCATAGTTTGTATCATTATTTGTAACAATTCAAGTCAATAATATAATCCCTATTTTATTTATTCTCTCTTTCTTTCCTCATTAAAAGTGTCTCACGCACTAACAAATTGGAATCTAGAGCTTTTGTTAGATTCTTGATCTTGTTTTCAAGAATCACAATTTTCTTCTAACTCTTGACGGAAAGAATTTGATTCAATGGAGAAAATAGACTCAATATTTGTATGACTTTCATGAGACCCTAGATGTGGTTACCAATGGTGTTTATGTGGTGGCTGTAGATGAAACATACACACAAAAGATAATCCACAATGAAGCCAAGAAGAAAGATTGTAAGGTTGCGTAGCCAAAGAGATATAGGATATTCTTGTCAAGTACTATGAAGGAGGTGAGAAAGTCAAGGTTGTCAATTTGTAGATCTTGCATTGACAATATGAATTGTTGTTGATGAGAGAAGAGGAAAATATTGCAGAGTATGTCTCAAAGATGCAGAAACTCATTCATCTCATGAAGCGTTATGGTGAAACCCTAACTGATAAAATGATAATTGAGAAATTAATGTCTACATTGACCTCTCACTTTGATCACGCCATCATAGCTATTCAAGAATTCAATCAACTTGAAACCTTAAAACTGGAAGATTTGGTTAGTTCGTTGGAAGCGTATGAGATTTGAATTGTCAAAAATAAAGGAGTTCAAGATTTGATACAAGCTTTGCAGTCTCATTCATGGAAAAATAATAGTGGTTCCAACAAATTCAAAGGCAAGTTCGGCAGGACTCAAAATAAGAGGTCTTGGTCGAACCCTCACAAGAGTAAGGCCAATGATATGACTTCTAAATTCTCGAAAAGAGAATGGGGAAACTATTAAAAGGACAAAGAAGATAAAAAATGTGTACAATGCTATAATTGTGAAAAGTGGGGTCACTTCGCCAAGAATTATTGGTATAGGAAATATAAGGGATCGACAGGCAAAGACGAAGGAGCGAACCTTGCACGCCAAGATTCATATCATTCTTAAGGTATGGAAGTTATGGTTGCAGTTGTAGATAATCATGTATAATCCAAGATCTGGTTCATTGAATCATGTTGTTCGAATCATATGACTTGTTACAAGGTGTGGTTGGAAGATTTCAACGAGTTGAAGAAGAGCAAGGTAAAACTTGCTAATAATAGTTTGTTGCAAGTAGAAGTTACTGGTAACATAATTTTTCAAATGAGTAATAGAGAGAAAGCTATGATCAAAGACATACTCTATGTACCTGTAATAAAGTTCAACCTATTAAGTGTAGGACAACTAGTCGAAAAAGGTTAGTCAATTGTCATGAAAGATGGAGCTTTAAAATTTTTCGACACCCAGAATAATTTGGTATTGAAATATCCTCTATCAAATAATATGACATTTAAAACTATGATCATATCGACAAAAGTTCAATGTTTAAAAATATTTGTCGACCACAAGGATAGTTGGTTACTGGTATTCCAAGTCTTGAGATGTCTGACAAACTCTATGAAGGTTGTTTAGTCGAAAAGAAATCCAGAAATTATTTTGTTTTGACTATGCCAATGAGATCATCTTGCATACTCGAAGTGGTACATTCAGACGTATGTGGCCCATTCGAAACATACCATTGGTGGAAACATATATTTTCTTTGGTTTTTCGATGAGTGTAGTCGAAAGCTATGGATCTATTTGATCAAACGAAAGGATGGAGTATTTGAAATCTTTAAGAGATACAAAATAATTGTCGAAAACCAGAGTGAGAAGAAGATCAAAGTTTCACGAACAGATAGAGATGGTGAGTACACTTCTAAGATGTTTGAATATTTCTATACTGAACATGGTATCAATCATGAGGTAACTGCTATAAATACACCCCCTCTCTATGTAATGAAGAAGTACAATGCCATTAGAAAATAAAGAATTTTAATTTTCCTCAATTACTCTCTCTCTCAATTTTCTCATTTTCTCTCTAAACTTCATCTTCTCCAATTCTCCCTTCATCATTGATTCACCTCAATTGTGTATGTTCCAACATTTGGCATCAAGAGCACTGGTTCTGATTCATTAATCCGCTGTAAACATGATAACCACCGATCGAATTACTACCAACCTCCCAATTCTTGATTCCAAAACTAGGACAAATGGTACAAACAAATGAAAGTTTAGTTTGGGTATCAAGAAGTCCTTGAAGTGGTGAATAATGGAGTCACACCACTTCTTGCAGAGGCTACATCTGCACAACAATCCACATTCAAGAAGAAAAGAAGAAAGACTATAAAGCCCTCTTCTTGATACACTCTTGCGTCGACAACGACAACTTTGAGAAAGTTGGTGATTGTACGTCGACAAAGCAAGCTTGGGAGATCTTGAAGATAACGTATGAAGGTGCCGACAAAGTGATGGTGGTGAGGTTACAAAATCACAAGAGGCATTTCGAGTTGATACAAATGGAAGAGAATGACAAGGCTAAGGCAGAAATTTCATTGCAAGCAAGGTTCAACGAGAAGAACAAGAGATCGAAAGGCAAGTGGCCTCCGAAGAGCAAGGCAAATTTTTAGAATTCTAGTGGATAAGATCCACAAAATTCAAGAAGTTCCATGTCTCAAAGAGGATAGAGAATCTCCAAAGGTGGTGGTCAAGGCAACAACTACAAGAGAGGTGACAAAAGTAATGTGAAGTGTTACAATTGTAAAAAATTTGGCCATTTCGCAAAAGAATGTAATGCGAAATCGAAAGAAAATCATGGAGATGAGGCCAAAGTTTCTAGGAAATAGGTAGAGGATGATGATATGCTTCTTGTTATGATCACGGAGGAGAATAATGGCTGCAAAGAGGGGCTGGGCAGCAGCTCTGTAGTGTGTCGAGGGCTGGACAACAACTCTAACATTGCAGAATTTTCTACACAAACGCATTCAGAGCGAAACACAATGGTTACCGTTCGAGGAGGAGTCCAAAGTAGTGATGATTTGTACTTGGATTCAGGTTGTACAACTTATATGACGGTTAGAAAATATTGGTTTGTGAAAATCAATCAAACCACGAAGAATAGAGTAAGATTCGCAGATGACACCACTTTAGCGGTCGGCGGTGTGGGTGATGTTTTGATCAAGAAGAAAGATGGAAGCCATTATTTGATCAAAGATGTGTTGTAAATTCCTGGAATTAGGTGTAATCTCTTGAGCATTGGCCAATTACTCGAGAAGAATTACACAATTCGGATGGAAAATAAGATTTTGTGCGTTTTTGACCAAAAAGGCGTTTTAATCTTGAGAGCACCCATGACTGCAAATCGTACTTTCAAGATAGAGCTGAAAGTAATGGAGCACAAGTGTCTTTCTATAGTGGTCAGTCATGATGAGTGTTTGTGGCACTACCGTCTTGGACACCTCAATTTTAGAGACCTCGACGTGTTGTAAAAGCATGGTATGGTGATCGGGCTGCCTAAAATAAATTTTCCAACTGAGTTGTGTTAAGAGTGTGTGCAACGGAAGCAACACAAGAACAATTTCAGCAAGGGTGTTGGTCATAGGACCAAGGAACACCTTGAGGTGGTGTATTTTGATGTGTGTGGCCCTATGCAAGTCGACTCGTATGGTGGAAATAGGTACTTTGTCACTTTCATTGATGATTTTAGTAGGAAGATGTGGATTTACCTCATAAAGAGGAAGGATGAGGTGTTTGATATGTTCAAACGTCTCAAGTCCATGGCGGAGCGGCAAAGTGGTCAGAAGGTGAAAATTCTCAAAATGGATGGTGGAGGTGCATATACCTCAAGGGAATTTGGGAATTATTGTGATGATGAGGGTATAGTACGTGAGGTTGTTCCACCCTATACGCCTCAACAAAATGGAATTGCCGAAAGGAGAAATCACTCAATTATGAACATGGTTCGTAGCATGTTGAAAGGGAAGAACTTGCTGAAGGAACTATGGGGAGAAGCGGTCTCTACAACGACCTATTTTTTGAATAGGTGCCCTACTAAGAAGCTTGACAAGGTTACACCGGAAGAGGTATGGTCTGGCCATAAACCGAATTTAACGTATTTGAGAGTTTTCAGTTCGATAGCATTTAGGCACATTCCGAGTCAACTTCGAAAGAAGTTGGATGACAAAGGAGAGGTAATGATTCTTGTCGGATATCATCCTACTGGAGGTTACAAACTATTTGATGCAAATAGCAAGAAAATCGTGATAAGTCGAGATGTGGTGGTAGATGAACTGAGGATATTTGATGAGAATTTTCAAAACCGATGAGAGAAAATTGGTTTCTCAATGAAGGAAACCAGTTTCCTCATGAATCGCAACTGAAGGTTCTAGAATGGGATTTCTGGATGCAGAAACCGGTTCCCATGATCCTGGAAACCGCTTTCCACCAGAAAATGCAGAAACTCAGCAACATCAGTAGAATGCAGAGGCTGTCCCAATTCTGATTGAAGGTGACAATGGTGAGTCCAGTAGAAGACCGAAAAGACGTAGAGGTCTACCTAAACGGCTCCAAGATTGTGAAGTGTTCCATGATAATGAGATCAATAATGATGGTGATCTCATTCACTTTGTGTTTATGGCCAAATCCAAACCGGTGAGTATGGAAGAGGCATTAAGCAATGCAAAGTGGGTGTATGCAATAAAAGAAGAACTGAAATCGATTGAGAAAAACTATACTTGGGAGCTGGTTGATTTTCCATAAAGAAAAAAGGCAATCGAAGTAAAGTTGTTCTATAAGGTGAAGGCAAATCCTAAAGGCGAGATTGTCAAGCATAAGGCTCGACTAGTAGCAAAAGGATTCTTGCAGCGAGAAGGCATAGACTATGATGAGGTGTTTTCTTCGGTAGCTAGATTGGACACCATATAGTTGGTTGTTGGTATTGCCAATAGCAAAAATTGGCGAATGTACCAAATGGATGTGAAATCCGCATTTTTGAATGGTCCACTTGAGGAGGAAGTCTATGTAGAGCATCCCCCCGGTTTTGTGATAAAGAACCAAGAGGGAAGAGTCTACAAGTTTAGGAAAGCACTCTATGGTTTAAAGAAAGCACCTAGAGCTTGGAACAAACGCATAGATATTTTTCTTATTGAAGTTAGCTTCAAGAAGTGTGTGTCCGAACATGGTGTTTATGTGAAGTCGGATGCAAGCAAAGGTGTGATTATACTTTACTTATATGTGGACGATCTTTTGATTACAGGAAGCAATAAGGAGTTTATTTCCAAGTTCAAAGGTGAACTCATTGAAGAATTTGAGATGAGCGATCTTGGTATCATGACATACTTCCTTGGCATAAAGTTTCACAAGTCAAAGTTGGGACTTCTCATGCACTAAAGAAAGTATGCTTGTGAGATATTAAAGAGGTGTGATATGGAGCATTATAATGCTTCCAATTCACCTATGGAACCAAGGTTGCAGCTGTCCAAGAATGAGGATGACGTTAATCCAACTCAATATAGAAGGTTGATTGGATCATTGCGTTACTTGTGCAATACACGACCGAATTTGGCATTTAGTGTCAGTATTGTTAGTAGATTCATGGAGAGACCAAAGGTGTCTCATTTAGAAACGGTCAAGAGGATCCTTTGTTACATCAAAGGTACTATTGGCTGTGGAATTCTCTTTCCCGCGGCTGATGTGGGCAGCATGTGTGAGTTACTCGGTTATACGGATTCCAATTGGTGCGGAGATAAAGATGATAGAAAGTCTACGGTTGGTTATGTCTTTATGTTTGGAGGAGCTCCAATCTCTTGGTGCTCTAAAAAGGATCCCGTGGTGGCATTATCTTCTTGTGAGGCCGAGTATATCACAGCTTCTATGTGTACATGTCAAGCCGTGTGGCTAATGAATCTACTTAAGGAGTTGGACAGTATTGAGGTAAAAGTTGTCACACTCTTTGTTGACATCCTCTCTGCTTTAATCTTGCAAAGAATACCATAGCACATGGGAGAATCAAGCATATATATATGAGGTTTCATTACTCGAGGGAGCTAGTGTTTGAAGAATAACTGAAGCTAGCTCATTGTCGAAGAGAAGAATAACTTGCGGATTTGTTGACTAAAGCGGTAACAAATGAAGTGTTCAAGAAGCTTGTGAAGAAATTGAGCTTGAGGAATATGGAGAACTTGGCTTAAGGTGGTGTGTTGAATGTATTGTATAAGCCAAGTGCAATTGGAGTGCTTCAGAAGCTGTTTTGCAAAACAGCTTATTCAGAAAAGTTGTTCTGCATCAGTGCAGAAAAATGCAGTTTCGAAGAAGAAACTAATTTCCAGGATTGGGAAAACCGGTTTCCAACGCAATTTTCTATTTTCCAGTTTGACAAATTGTTCTGTTTTTTTGTTGTTGTTTTGTTTTGGTGTTTTGGTGTGTTATGTGATGCCTATAAATATACTTCATCTCTATGTAATGAAGAAGTACAATGCCATTAGAAAATAAACAATTTTAATTCTCCTCAATTACTCCCTCTCTCAATTTTCCCATTTTCTCTCTAAACTTCACACTACAAAAAAAAAGGTCTATTACCACAACCGGAAAACTGAGTCTATATGTAAAATAACCGTGGCGTTTTGATTTTGCCACGGTTTAACCGCGAATATGGAACTGTGGGATATGCGGTCGTGGCCTCAAGTATAAGTCGCGGTTTTCATGTTTGTGGCGCGTTTTATTTACATTTTTGGCTTAAACAGGCCACACTTTAGGCATCTAGGTTACGACCGCGGTTTATCTTTTGCCTCAATTATTAACAGTGGCTGAAACTAGCCACGGTTCATATATAATATAAAACACGGTTTAGTTGCCTAGGTATGACCACTAATTAAAACCTCTGCTAATTTTATACATGGTTTTACTATATTTAATCTTGCCACGCTATCTTTTTGTGCCACATAATTGTGACAATTGTGTTCTACATGCAATGGCCTAAAAAGCTTATTTTAGAGTTCCAACATGAATAATCATTTTATAGTTATTGATTAAAACAAATTAAATCTAACTATACAAGCAAACATTATGCCACAATCCCAAAATATATTCATTAAAAAACATGGAAGTCTTCAAGTGCGCTATCGACTAATAAGTCACCAAAATATAGATAAGTACTCTACATCAAGTACTGCGCTACCGACTAATAAGTCGCCAAAATAGAGTCATCCCAAATTAAAAACAAAGGTTCTAAGAGTCATCCCATAAAACACAACTAGTATTACTTAAACTCATGCATCATAATATTCATCTTCTTGATCATCTTTTTCTTGTTCTTCCATATCTTGATCATCACAAGCTTCTTCTTGTTCTTTTTCCATATCTTGATCATCACAAGCTTCTTCGTCTCCATTCTGCATGAAACATGATATATAAATTAATATAAGCAAATTAAATCATAATTCTAGAAAAATTAATGTATTTTAGGAATTTTAATACTCACAAAAACAGCATAATATGCTCACAAAAAACATCAACAACACCACTATAAAACATAATTCATAAGACAGAATCTGTTTTGCTCATAAAAACAATAACAACATCAACATAATAAGAAAAACATAATTATATATATAGGGAAAAACCAGCAACAACTCCATTATAAACCAGAATTCATAAGACAGGATCTGCTTTGCTCACAAAAAACAACAGCAACAACAGAATATGAAGGAAACCAGAATTATACAGGGAAAAACAGCAACAACACCATTTGTAGTTTAGAATATACCTCTTCACAACGAGGAATATGAGTTGATACCGACAAATGTGGATCAACAGGAGCAGCAGTAATACTAGTGGAAATGCCCAAAGCAGATGCCATCATATTAGAGATCTCCTCGTCACTCATATATGGGTTTTGTTACTTCATCATGGTCTTAAAAAGTACCTTCATGCCATCCATCTCCCTCTTCATGCCAGCCACTTCATCACTATGCTGCTTTTTAATAACCAAAATTTCTTGATTTCTTTTAAACATGGTTGGTGTAGTTGTTCTTCCATAGCAACGAACTTGACTAGATTTTTCTTTCCCAAACAATGACGTAAATGTCTCAGATTCGGTCGAGTTCTTAACAAAATCTTGAAGCTTATCCTAATTAAAAAAATAATCAAACTACAGTTGGAGCATTTTCTTGTACAGTTTTTGACACTATTTGCAGTTTGTGTATCATACACGTGTGACTATGTCATACTATTGTGTAAATGTTATGTGTACTTGATAGGATGAAAACAAATTTAGTACTTACAATTGCAGTTTGTGTTTCCTCATCCACTTGTTTTCCTTTTCGAATTTGTCGAGTCTCAAAGAACATCTCTGCTTGGCTAACTTCCTCTCTGTCCTCTTTCTTTGCACGCTATAATGGTTGATATTAAACACAGACAATTATTAATCACTCATGCAACCAATACATAATTATAAATTAACGAATGTATAAACACCCTACCAGTTTTGCACGAATCCTTGCAAAGTTTGTTTGTCCCATATGATGCATATACTTTTGCTTAGCTCTGTTCACAACATTTACTTTGCTAATTTTCTACATTGAGGAACAACAAATGTTAGACAATAACATATCAAAGTTGTAAATAAGTTGTAAAATTATCTTACTTGGATTTTTCTATTTTTCCAATAGACAACCAATTGCTTGAAATGAGCTACAGGTACGGTCTGGGGACGATGTTTCAATCTTTCACTCATAGTAGTGTATTTTAAAAAGCAATTCTTTTTTATACATTTCTTGTAATGCCTCCAAGCATCATTTATGTGAGAGAATAATGCTCTAGTTCCAAACTCAGAGATAATGAATTTATCCTACAACAAATAAGGAAATTAGATATATACAAGTAACAAATTAAGGGACACAATAAGTAACAAAATAAGAAAACAACTCATTTTGATCATATAGTAACAAATTCCCATATACGGTCTTGGTTAGCATTCTTCAAAGATCTAAAGTTTGTATAAATTAAGGGACACAAGTCTGAATTCCTCGCGACAGTGCCAAGGAAACAACTCAAATCTGACACGGTTCGATCATTGGGGCTAATAGGCTCTCCTTCGTCATCTAAGACAACCTCTTCACGTCCCTCACTCTTTCTATCATGGATTTTCAAACATTGTGTTGGTCCACGTGTCTTTTTCTTATTTGTCCTTGTGTTAGATAAACTATTAAAATGGGAAATAAAATTTGAATGCAACAATAATTAAAAAAAAAAAGCAAGACACAAACAAATTTTAATACCTTCAGTTTTTTCACTTTCAATTTCCTCATTGTTTTCTTTTTCACCTATTACATTTTGTTCCTCCTCAAGATCTTGACATTCATCTACTTCTTGAAGAGTTACCCCATTTTCGTTGAGAAATTCTTCAACTGAAGTTGATCTACACGTTGGGATTCTTTTTGTCTTCTTTGAGGCACTTTCTTGCTCTGTCCTTGAATTTCCATCATCTTCCATCAATGCCCTTTTCCTATGATTCTACTTTGACCTTGAATCAGCGGTGTCAACCACCTATTTCTCCTTAAGTTGATGGTTGCACTTGAAGATGGCTTCCTTGCACCTGAAGATGGCTGTTTTGCACTTGTAGGTGGCTGCCTTGCACTTGAAGATGGATGATTTGCATTTGAAGGTGGCTGATTTGCATTTGAAGGTGGCTGCCTTGCACTTGAAGGTTGCACTTGACCCGATTTTTCGGAATGTTCTGCTGGTCCTTGGATCGACAACTTGACTCTGCTACGGAATGTTGCTACCTGGTCCTTGGATCAGCAACTCCAGCCCCTACATTTTTGGAATGTTGTTGCCTGGTCCTTGGATCAGCAACTCCAGCCCCGATTTTTATTGAAGGTTGTTTCCTGATACTTGCATCAACAGCTTCAGGTGTCCTCTTTTTGGTTGGATACACCACATCATTTGAACTATCAATTGCTAGAGCACTAGTGTCAAAGTTAGATAGGTTGAATAGTTCCCTAGATGCACGCACAAATGGAGGTTGAATGCCTACTTCTCTAATGCGTTGGTTGTTACTAGTTCCTTCATGATTACGATTTACCATCTCACACTTTATGTCAAACTTCTTAGCTAATTCAGCACTTGATTTAAATAGAGGCAACTGGAAATTGACTGTAACTTGTTCACCCTTTTATGTTGCATTCGTCTTCTTTTGTAACTTCTTCATTTTCTGTTATAACATTGAAAAAACAGAACATTAGTAATAATCATGAACAATCTATACAGATAGTATACATCAAATTTAAATAGCTATGCAGATAGTAATAAATAGAACATTAGTAATAATCATTAACAATTTATACATATAGTATAGTAAATTTAAATAGATAAATACGGAAGTAATTAACCATTTATACATCAGTCCATGAAATCAAAAAGAGTATCATCATAATCAAAATCCTCTCCATCACTTTCAGCTTCTCTCATTTCATGAGAAGGTGTATCCATTACTGTTGCAGGAATGTCTTCCCTAACCCAATTTAGTTCACCATCACCGTCACTATTTTCTCCATGAAAAGGTCCATCAGCTTGTAAGTTTGAAGGGTCACTAATGTTAAAGAAATCTTGTGGAACTGTTTGTAGAGCATAATTCCTGTTTGGATCAAAAGGGTCTTGGATATATTAACATTGATGAACTTGAGAAGGTAGTACAAATGGACCATTCTGATAAATTTTCTTATTGCAACGTACATTAGTAAGTCTGTATTTCTCTTTTTCAACCTCAAACCAATCGCATTTAAACAACACAAAGTTGAATTTGCCATAATAGTATAACTCAATTATATCTACAATTGCTCCATAATAAGTGACATGTTCTGTCCTAGGATTTCCATCATTGGAGCTAGCAAAACTTGAAGTTAGTGAAACTAAAGTTACACCAGAATTTTGAGTTTTGCAATTTGTATCTCATTTCGTAGTATGGAACCTATATCCATTAATGACGTAGCCTGGATACCTCTTTGCAACAAAATTAGGACCTCTAGAAAGTTTTTCAAGTTGTAATGGCACATCATCTTTCTGGGCACGAGTTTTAAACCATTCACCAAAATCTTTACTTTGACTTTTGGCCTTGGTCCACTTCCGTTTGTTAGTGTTTGAATTAACACTCTGATCATGCTCACTACAAAAGTCAATAATTTATATGTTAACATAACTCTAACAATAGGATTAGAAGACAAATACATAGGATAACAAATAGTTATTGTAGTACCTGATGTAAATTTGAACTTCATTTCAATTGAATAAGATATATCGATGGGCATCATCCTTCAATTTTGCATCAAGATGAAATGGTTCACCTGCCCCCCTAAAGGACGACCCGCGGCTGTAAAGTAATCATCTAAATCTGCTTCAAGTGAATCACTAACATCATAATTCCGACTATTCCTATCCAACCTTGTATCTACATTGCTATGCAAATATCTTAAGCAAAATGTTATAGCTTCTTCAGCCAGATACCCCTCGGCAATAGAACCTTCAGGATAAGCTTTATTGCGGACATAGTTCTTGAGTTTACATAAGTATCTTTCGGTGGGATACATCCATCGAAATTGAACAGGACCACCCAATCTAACTTCATATACCAAGTGAATAGGAAAGTGAACCATTATGTCAAAGAAACTTGGAGGAAATATCATCTCCAATTGACAAAGTATCTCTGCAATCTCCTCTAATAAGTAATCTAAATCTTCCACTTGTATAACTTTCTTACATAGAGAGCGGAAAAAAGAACCAAGACAAATTAGCAGGGTTGCCACCTCCTTGGGCATTGTGCTTCTTACTGCAATTTGTAACAAATAGTGTAACATGAAATATGCATCATGACTCTTGTAACCTGATATTGTTTTGTCGGTAACTTGTATGCATTTTGAAATATTTGATCCAGTCCCATCCGGTAACTTGGCAACCTTTATAACTCCATAAAAATCTTACTTCTCGTGCGGAGTCATTGAGAAACATGTTTTTGCAACCTCTACACGTCCTCCACCAATCTCCCTTGGATGAAGTCTTTCTCTAATTCCCAAATCATGAAAATCATAGCAGGCTTTAATATGATCTTTTGTCTTCCCCATGATGTCCAAAAGAGTTCCAAGAATACTATCGCATATGTTTTTTTTCAATGTGCATTACATCTAGATTATGGCGCAATGTATTTTGAGGCCAATAAGGCAACTCAAAAAAAATTGACCTCTTCTTCCACGGGCCATCAACTTTCTTCTTTTTCGTCTTCCCGAATTCATTATTGAAATCTTTTAAGGTTTCAAGGATTTCTGCCCCGTTTAACATGCATGGTACAGTCCTACGTAGAGGTGTTCAAAACCAAACCAATCCAATAGAAAACCGTAAAACCAAACCAAACCGAAACCGCAAAAAATCGCATTTGATTCGGATTAGTTTGGATCATTTTTTAACAAAACTGCATGGTTTGGTTCGGTTTGCGGTTTGTATTTTACAAACCGAACTAAACCGCATTATGTTACAACTTAAATTTTACTTAACTCGCATCTAACCCAAACCTAAATCTATTATACATTAGCCTTATGATTACGAATAATTTTCTCATTTTTGATTATGATTTCATTTTCAATCTTCTTAAATATCTCCTAATATTATCACTTCATCTTCACCACTTACATCTTGCCTCTTCTTATCTAATATCTACTCTCTTATATTGTTTCCATTGCACGTTCTTATCTTTTATGCAATTTTTCTCTCTTTCAATTTCATTTTATCGCACATCTTTATCTCTAATCTCTCCTCTCTTATGTTCTTTCTTTTTCATCTTCACTAATTTATCATCTCTTCTATTTTATTTGTTTTATTATAATATTTTTTATATTGTTTTATGCTATTATTTTATGTTTATTATTTCACTTTTGTCTAATCTAACTTTTGCATATTAAATGAGAAGTTATTGTCCAAATATGATTAGTTTTTGGTGATAATTTAGTAGTGTATCATGTATGAATGACCAAATACAAAGTTATGCTGTCATATATATATATATATGTGAATGTATGACTCAACAAATTATTTGTAAAAAACCGAACCAACCGCACCGAACCAAATCGAATTGGTTTGGTTTGGTTTGGTTTGGTTTTTTTTCTAAAAGTCAACCAAACCAAACCAAACCGCATACCTTTTTCTCTCGCGGTTCGGATGATTTTTTGCGTCAAAACCGCCCAAACTGCACCACGAACACCCCTAGTCTTATGTTCTTCTTCTCCATTAAATGATTTGACATCTTACCTCCAAGGACGAGTTCTTGGTAAAAAGATACGGTGGTCCATATAACACATCTTACGATTGTGTTTGAGGTATAACGAATTGGTGTTAGACTTACAACATGCACACGCCAATTTTCCTTTGGTGCTCTAACATGACAATATCGCATAAGCAGGGTAGTCACTAATTATCCACAAAAGAGCTGCACGCATTCGAAATGTTTGATTTATTGAAGAATCATATGTCTCTATGCCGGATTCCCATAATTCCTTTAGCTCCTCTATTAGTGGCTGGAGGTAAACATCAATATCATTTCCTGGAGATTTTGGTCCAGGAATCAACAATGACAACATTGTATATTCAGGTTTCATGGACAACCAAGGTGGTGTGTTATATAACATCATCAAGACGGGCCATGTACTATGAGATAAGCTCATTGTCCTGAATGAATTAAACCCGTCACTCGTTAAGCCAAGTCTTACATTGCGGGACTCACTGGAAAAATCTATATGAAGCTCGTCAAAGTCCTTCCACGTTTTACCATCAACTGGATGCCTCAATTTCCCATCCTTTGAGCGTTGTTCTTCATGTCATCTCATTGACTCAGTTGTCTTCGAACACATGAAAAACCTTTGTAGTCTAGGAATCAATGGAAAGTGCCTCAAAATTTTTGCACGAACTCTATAATCATTTTTTGATTGCTCAGACTCACATCCTTCAGTTGGAGCATTTTCTTTCCACCGCGAAGCTTCACAAATACTGCAAGAATTATCCTTTTCATGCTCTTTCCAAAATAGCATGCAATCGTTTGGGCATGCATGGATCTTTTTATAATCGAGGCCTAAACCACTTATCACGGGTTTTGTCTTGTAAAATGATACGAGAATGTTTAAATCAGGAATTGCTTCTTTCAACAATTCTAAGAGGGCGGTGAATGAGGTATTGCTCCAGCCGTTAAGACATTTCAATAAGTAGAGTTGAATCATGAATGATAGAGTATAAAAGTCTTTGGATCCATGGTACAATTCTTGTTTCTCCTCTTTAATCAAATTGTAAAACTTTCTAGCATCGTCATTGGGACCTTCATGAACTATGTGTGCTTCTGCCCTATCGATATATATATATATATATATATATATATGTCATGCAATAAGTCAGGAATGTCGTCATGTGATTCCTCTTGATCTTCCATCGCAACACCAATTTCCATAGACCTTTGTACTTTCTCCCCATGGTGCAACCATACGTCATAACCTTTTAGAAAACCCTTGGAAATTAAGTGATCCCTAATAATATCTCTTATTTTCCAATACAAATTTTTACACATGGCACAAGGGCATAAATCTCATTTCCTTGTGGTCTACCGTTAGTGTAGACAAAGTCTAAAAATCGAGTAACGCGGTTGATATACTCTTGATTAAACCATGGAAATTTAGTACACTCTTTGTTCATCACTTTATAATCTAAATATTTGAAACGTGCAACACAAAATAAATTCAAAACATACCCAAAACTGAACCAAAACATGGGAATATACAAAACAGAAACAAAACAGAACCAAAACATGCGTAACTTTGATAGTTAACTATTAACAACATCAAAACAACATACTTCCAATATTAAAACTTAGACACAAATTATCAGATATGAGAAGAAAACCCTAGTGAGCTTGTCAAGGCATCAATTAGAGGAACAAAACCCTAGTGAGCTTGTCAAGGAAGCAATAAGAGATCAAATATGAGAAGAAACACCAGTTATAACCAACATAAAAACCATAATTTCTAACACATAAACAACACTTCACATCAGCAAACATGCATCAAATCATACTATCCAAACAGAAAATCAATTTAAGGTCAGTTTCACATCAGTTAACTTGAAACCTAATAACATACTCAATGATTCAGGTCAGTTTCAACCCTAGTTACTAACATCAGTCCACTCAAAAACTCAGTTTCAAATCAACATAACAAAATCTAAAAATAAGGGTAGAAATGAAACCCTACCGTAACTCCAACGACAACGGGAAGCTTCTGCTCCACACCTCAACAAAGAAATCAAAACTATATGCAAAACAAAATATGGATTAGGTCAAAATCAGAGGAGATGAATCATGATTTGGGCTTTGATAAAGGGTGTATCGGGTTGTGAAGGAAACAGACAGAGGTTCGATGAAGTAAGGTGGGTTTTCAGAAGGTGTGAGGAGTTTGGGGGAAGATGGCTATGGATATCGATGATGGTATGAAGAGAGAAGAGGAACTGAGAAGCAGAAAAATTACGCGCTAGAGTTGACCGGAGAAGAGAGGAGGAGACATACATGCGCAAGATCGTTGACCGGAGAAGAAGAACAATGACCGAAGAAGAAGAACGAAACAGGCAGACGTTCGCTGAAGAAGAACGAAATTAGGTTTGAGAGAAGGGAATTTCTTTTTCAATTTTATTTTCCCTTTTTCTAATAAAAAATAATTAGAAAAAAAATAATAAAAGAGGCCCAAAATTAAAGAGGAAAGTTTAGCGGTATAAAATTGTGGGCTTGACCACGTTTGAAGGAAAGTTATCGCCTTGATTATTAAGCGTGGTATTGTTCTGATGATTTACGGTGAAACAACCGCTAGTCCTCCAAACTATCAAATAAGCGTTATGATTGTTATTCAATCCTCGGTAACTTGGGATCGACTAGATTGATCCTATGGGGTATTGGTCGTTTGTGTAAACATAAAATAAGGATTCATGTTCAAGACTTGTTTTGAATGTTTTATATATGTTCAAGTGTGTTTCAATTATGATGTTCAAGGACTTAATAACATGATCAAGTAAAGTAGTATAAAACTAATTTGAACAAGTAAAAGCATAAAGATTTGAATTAGAAAATGTATAAATGCGGGAATGCTTAAATGACTTTTAAATGTAAAGACTTTCAAAGTAAAAGCATGAAATGTAAAAGACATGAATGTAAGAACAAGTATGTAAAAGCTTTACGGAAAATAAGGCGTTAATATAAAAGTTTCAGAAAAGTAAAGGATTTCGAAATGTAAGAAACGTTTGAGTGTAAGGAAAGTTAAATGACTTTGAATGTAAAGAATTTAAAAGACATTGATGCAAGATAAAGATAAACTAGAAAGATAAAGATGCATTATTGAATAATAAAAATCTTGGTGCAATCATACGTACATCATTCGAGCATTCGTTTCCCTAGCCATGTGGTATTTTGAATGTTACTGAATTTTAGTACAATAGATATGACACACGAAATCCTAACACTAAGACTTCTATTTATACTATTTAGACCATAACGGTCGACTTATGAGATCTTGCCACGTTTGGACATACGAACACTATGCTTCTCTAGCTTCCACGTCTTGAACCTTTTCCGTAGCGCGCATATTCGAACTTCCATTTATCCCGCTCACGTTTGAATTTCAAATATCTGAACTGTCTTTCGTTTCAAACTCGCTTCTTAAACACCACGCTACTACCACTTCGAAGCTCCTTTTATATGTATCATCATAATTGCTATTCAAGCTCCAGTTTCAGTATGTCTATTCAAGAGCCAATTCTTTCATTACGAATCATGACATTCCCTTTGTTCCAACGAATCTTGATATTTTTCGTTTGAGCTTAATGATTCCTATTCGAATCATAGATATCAAAATCTTCACCAACAAAATGCCCTTTAAAATATGTATTTGAATCTCTTTCCGAAATACTTATTTTAAATATATCCACAATTTTTGATGTGACTTTGAGCAATCATGACACGTGTATGATTTCTATTACGTCGATCCACGACGGCTCTTGGGTTTCGAACCGCTTCAAAAGTTGCCACGGTATGGTGCGGTTATTAAAGACAATGATTACCTTTAATCATGCTTATTACCAATGCCTACTTTACGCCACCTCTCCTCGTATCCAACCCACGTCTTCCACGTATCTTGGCCTTAGTTGATGAGTGCTTCAACTTCCTTACTATAAAACCAAGCAGACTTAGTCTTTCTACTTTTCCACACTCTGAATCTTCTTTTCTTCTCTTCTCGTCAAAACCCTAAATTCTTAACAACCTCCAACAATGTCTTCAACAACATCTCGGATGAAAAGATTTCTAAGAAGAAGAACAAAAACGGAGCGATCACGGAAAGCAAAGTTGGTATTCACCAAGGCCAATCCGTGCTTATACCTCAAGGCATCTCCAAGAACAAGAACTCCATATTCTTCCGGTATTAATCCCAACCAATGCCTCTGGAAAGAGGTTTGCCCTAATGGGCCCTCTCACAGTTTTTAAGATTCTGAAGGATACTAGGACAATATTCTCTGTTTGCTATGATTTTAAACCTCTGTTCAACAAAATAGAAACCCCTAGGTTAGAAACTGATAATGTGAATGAACCTTCTGTTTCGAACAACGTAGAAACCCCTGTGGTTCCCCCAAAGGATCCTTTTATTTTGGACTATGTTAAAAGTAACTTTAAACCATTTCGATCTTGTCCTACTGCTGATGTAGCGTACCAAAACTGGTTTGCTAAAGTGGAGGTTAAGAGATCCCATCAGTGGGAGGAACTAGGTATTTACAATCTCCTCAAATTATCTAAACCAGGCTTCACCTACAGCCACCCTTTTCTATTTGCATCCCTGTACTTTTGGGATAGTACTTATAATACCTTTCACCTTCCTGGAGGGATGATCACACCTACATTCTTTGATATAACTGCTATCACTGGCCTATCACCAGTAGGAGAAACATACATTCCTGATTCTGAGGAACATTCAAGCATTATTGAATTCGACGTAAAATTGGCCAGCTTCTCCAAGTTTATCAGTCATTATCACACTGAAGGTGATAGTGTCTCTGATGTCGAACATATTGCCTTTCTCACCCTTTGGTTATCAAGATATGTTTTCTGCAGTAGGTCACTACAGGTAGCCAGCAGCTTTATCCCTCTAGCAAGGGATTTACACGAAGATAAGAGGATTAATTTAAGTGAGCTCTTACTAGTTGACCTTTATGAAAGTTTGAGGTTAGTTGTTTCAAGCTTAAAATCTCACACTCCTAAGAATCTCTTGCTAGCTGGTCCTTTTTGGTTGCTCCAGTTATGGCTTAATTCCATGTTCGAATCTTCACTCTCTACTGCGGATACTATTGTTGAGCAAGATCTAGAAATAGCGGATCGAAATGTTGAAGGCACAATGCTAAGGAGATTGACTCCAAGTGATGATAAGGCTGATTTCCAGATTCTATTCTCACAATACATTATGCTCTTTTCCAAGAAGCATAAGTTCGAAGAGACTATGGCGCCCTTTTGCTTTGAGGACACATGGACCATCATGGTTCACTATGTCCCTTTCGGAGGCTGCTAAGACTAAAGAAATCCAAGATATCTGGAAAGCCTTCTTGCTCCCAAGACTAATCTCTTCAAGAATCACTCCAACCAAGAATCAAATTCTTCTGTTTGCCTATCAACCCAACTTCGTTTCAAGACAATTCGGTTTATGTCAACTAATTCCTGAACCCCTCTTTCAGACTCATAGTTCTATTACCTCCGGTCGAACCTTCAAGGCCAGAGAAGCCAAACTACAGCAAGAGCAATATCAAGATTTTGCTCAATTTGAACAAATTTCTTTTGAACCAGCCCATTTTTCATCAAAGGGCTTTCTGGATTGGTGGACTAAATTCTACCAGTCTTATATGTTTGACACTCTTACCATCCAAAATAAACTGACTGCTGCGTTCGATGTGCAGGTACACAAAAAGAAAGGTATGCTCACTCATGCTCAAGAGATTAAAGCTTTTCAGAATTACTTCGAAACAACTTATGATCCCACACACTTGGAGTCCACAGTATATCGAGCGTCCCAAATCTTGAAGGAAAAATTTACAGAAAAAGTCTCTAAGTTCAGACTTCCTTCAGGGTTGTCACCTGAGGATAGGTATAGGTTGGCATTCGAAATGCATCCACCTAAGTTTCCCAAACTACCTACCTCGGCGGCTCGCTTGGTTTCCTCCATACCGTGGTGGTTGACTTGTAAAGAGATGTTCAAATACAAATCTCAAAAGAAACCAAAGCCATCTGAGACTGTGACTTGGGCTCGACACTGGCTCCATAATTTCCCAGGGCACCTTCGCTATGACCTTTCTGCCATGTCGATTCTTTCGAATGAAGGCGCAGGTGCGAATGCTTGGGAAATTCCCAAATAGTTCTTACTTTCTTTATTTTAACATTTCGTCTTAATTGTTTCGATTTTCAGCCATCAGGATCAAGACTGTTGGATCGAAGGCCAAAGAAGGAAGCAGCTCTCAACAAACCATCGAAGCAAATGATGATGTGCCTAAAGCAACTCCAACAATTACTCCTGCAACAACAACAACAACAACAAACACTATTGCTCCAATTCCAACAACTACTCCGTCTCAAACAATTGCTCCGACCCCAAAGGTAAACAGTTTATTCTGATATTTCGAATAGGCTTAAATTTATGATTGAAGTCTAACTTATGTTTGTACCATTTCAGACTAGTAAACTCCCACCAACTACTCCAAAGAAGAGAAAGCCTAGTACCAGTGGGAAGACTCTCAAGGCTGGGGAAAGTTCACCAACGGCTTCGAAGAAGAAGCAGAAGAAAGACATTTCAAAGGATACTAACGTCTCTGGACTCGATTCCAGGGATGTTGCTCCCTCACAAAAATCCAAAAATCCACCTTCGACCTCCAACGTAATGTTGGAACACATAGACAGTAATATATCTGCAGATAATCCACAGGTGAATTCACTTCGAGTTTTTGAAAATGATTATTCGTACCTTAGTTATAAGTTTCTAATCTTTCTTTATTTGTGTAGGATGATTCAACTCCAATCCCAAATACTTCGACTCCTCCCCCACAAACAGCTGCTCCGATCCATTCTTCTCCTCATGGAGATTCAAGTAATCTGGTGCAAAATAAGGGATCCTCCAATATGGCGGTTCCAACCTGGAGCTCCTGAGCAGCCAGATGATCAAGGCACTTCACCTCCTCTCAAGGAGACCAACGAAACAACGCTTGAAGATCCTACAGAAGTGCCTCCAGAGACTTCTCACCCAGAATCCCCTCTCTAGACTCCTCAAGAAAAGGTTACCCAAGTTGAAGAAGAAAAGGCTTGCCCCTCTCAGGAGAGCGAAGATTCTAGTGAAGAAGAATCTGAAGATGAAAGAGGAGAAGAGGCTCAAGGGGGTTCGAGTGAAGGAACGGAGTCTGATGCCCCTAATAATGAAGATGAGGACATTGAAATAGTGGATCTGGTTGGTGATGACGAAGATGATGGTGAGGGAATTAATGAAGGTGATGGTGTCCCTGCCAATGAGCCAATGGAGATCGAAATGGATGTTACTCCATTGCGCATGGAACTTCCTGAGTCTTCCCAAGGTCAAACAGCTGAAGAGGAGTTAAACCTCTTAAAACGAAATGACCCTATTGGGTACATGAAGGCTAAGCTGGCTCAGAGGGACACCCCACTTCCTAAGGCTGGTGCTGGTTCGACCACTGATTCCATGCCTTCTGATGATAGGGTTGTACTTCTTCATAAGATTAGGAAGACAATCCTTGACGTGGATCTCTTCGAAGTCTTAAAGAAAGATAGTACAGCCTTCTTTATTATGAAGGGACTTCTTAATCAAATTGACCTCACCAACTGTTCCCTGGAAGTTAGCACCATCCTGTTCGAACTTCAATCTTTGATAGACAACGTGACTGGGTGTCTCCTTCAAAGTGAATCTGCTGCCAACAAAGTCCAAGAGAAGCGAGCTGCGATGGACGCTGCTTATGAACATGCCTCGAAGCTTACTAAAGAAGTTGAAGAGCATGCCATGCATATCAAACAAGCAAAAGCTGATTATGATCTTCGAGCTCAATCCATTCTTCTCTGGGAGAAACAGATTCAGGAACTTCAACATAAAATTAAGGAGGCCCAACAACAATAGATAGCATATGAGACCAACACTTTTGGTAATCGATTCGAAGAGCTCTTGAATAAAGGACTTGCGAGAGGCAGGCGGTGAGCAATTCAAGGGCGAAGTTGACATCCTAGAAGGAGCCAAGCGCTTCAATCAACAAAAGCTTGAGTCTTTTAGGATTATCTTCGATCGATTAAGGAACAACACTTATTTCTAAAGATTGTCATTTATCATGCTTGTAATATTAATTTGGTGTAGTTTGTATTACTCGAACAATGCCATTTTGGCAACTTTAATTTACCATTTTGGCATATCTTCACTGTGTTTGATTACGTTATTGTTATTCGAATCTCCTGCAGGTGTGGTTTATATTTCTTTAAATATTTCCCATTAACCCTTAAGATTCGTTTGTGATCATTTACTTCTTCGATCTCATACGCATTGTTCGAGAATGTTTTTACAATTCGAAAAGGTCCTTCCCAATGAGGTGACCATTTACCTAAGGCTTTACTTTTCTTGTCTATGGGCAATATAACTTTCCACACTAAGTCATTAGTACTAAATGTTTTACCTTTCACCCTTTTGTTATATGCCCTGGCCACTCTTTCCTTTTGCCTCATCAGGATTTCCAATGCGTGCAATCTAACTTCATCCAACTCAACTAATTCATTCATCATCATTTCCCAATATAATGAAGATGGGATTTTGTTTTGTCTTTGAATTTGAATTGACTGTAGATGAATTTCTACTGGTAAGACTGCATCATGACCAAATGTTAATTGGAAAGGTGTAGTGTTAGTAGCTTCTTTAGGGGATGTTCTGCAGGCCCATAGTATTTGATCTAAAGTCTTATGCCAATTTCTTGGTTTTTTACCAACATGTTTTTTAATCAAACCTATTATTACTTTGTTGGTCTCGACGACCATTTGCTTGAGCATAATATGGTGTTGATGTTAGCAACTTAAACCCCATTTCTTGGGCAAATTCTTGCATCTTTTTACCAGTAAACACAGAACCTTGGTCTGTGGTTATGCTCTCTGGCAATCCGAACCTATAGATAATTTGTTTCTGTATGAACTCAATAATAGCCTCTTGATCTGACTATCAATGGTATCGCTTCGATCCACTTGGTAAAATAGTCTATTCCTACCAAGATATATTTCTGACCTTTAGATGAAGCAGGATTGATTTCTCCTATTAAATCCAATGCTCATCCTCTAAAGGGCCATGGTTTAATAATCGAATGCAACTCACTTGCAGGGGCATGTTGAATTCCTGCATGTTTCTGGCATTCTTCACATCCTTTGGCAAAATCTATACAATCTTTGAGCATACTGGGCCAGTACATACCATATCGAAATAGCAACCACTTCATTTTATGGCCTGCTTGATGTGCCCCACATGCCCCATTGTGGACTTCTGATAATGCTAGATATGCCTCACTTTCTCCCAAACATTTGAGTAATACGCCTTCTTGGGTCTTCTTGAACAGTTCATTTCCCATAAGGACATATGATAATGCTCTATACTTTATTTTTCTGTCCACATTCAATGTTGGATTTTCTAAATACCTTATTAATGGATTTCGCCAATCTGTATCTGCTAAAGTATTTATGGCTAATACTTCGAACCTATCTTTATCACCATAACTTAATTTAATATTTTCTAGATCTGATGGTGTAAGTCTAGTAGCCATGACTCTTCCTCTTATTTCGATCAAATCCTCAAAGTTTTTGGCAGAAACTTTATACCCTGAAGCCAATTGTGCTAGGTCATTTGCTTCTTGATTTTCTATTCTTGGTATGTGCTGAATATCCATGTATTCGAATTTTTTGAGTAGCCTATTAACTATGACAAAGTATGTCATCAGATTTTCCTTTATGCATTTATATTCCTTCTTTATCTGCTTGACCACTAACTCTGAATCACCTTTGATTTCGACTCTAGTTGCCCCCAATTCCAACAAAGCTTCAAGTCCAACAATGAGCGCTTCGTATTCAGCTTCGTTGTTCGAGCAACGAGGACCATCTAACTTATACTTGAATTTTGTTGGAATTCCTTCAGGAGAAATTATGAGAACTCCAACACCACTGCCCTCTCTGTGGGTCGAACCATCAAAGTATAGCTTCCAAGGTTGCATTTCGACATAACCCATGACAGGCTTTTCGACCAATGAATGGTCCACAATGAAATCAGAAATTACTTGACCTTTCACAGCTCTTAAAGGCGTGAAAGTCAAAGAATATTCTGTCAAGGCTAAAGCCCATTTACCAATTCTGCTATGCATTATTGGTTTTGAAAGCATGTGTTTGATAACATCGAAATGAGATGAAACATAAACATCAATAGGTTTTATATAATACTTGAGTTTCATACAAGAAAAGTATAAACAAAGACACAACTTTTCTATATTACTATATCTAGTTTCTGCATCATTCAACACCCTACTTAAATAATATATGGCTCTTTCGATGCCATTACTATCTTCTTGTACTAACATACTACCTATAGTAAGTTCAGAAGCAGATATGTACAATCTCATGGGTTTTCCCCATGAAGGTGGAGACAAGATAGGAGGCTGAGAGAGATATCTTTTAATCTTATCGAAGGCCTCCTGATGTGCTTTGTTTCACTCGAAGGCTTGGCCTTGCTTTAAACGAAGTAGTAGAGAGAAAGCTTGAGTCTTTCCACTTAGATTCGAAATGAATCTTCTGAGAAAGTTAATCTTCCCCAGCAAAGATTGCAGTTCCCTTTTCGATGTGGGTGCTTTAGTCTCCATGATGGCTTTGGTCTTATTCTGGTTGATTTCGATTCCTTTTTTATGAACCACAAAGCCCAGGAAATCTCCTGCCTACACAAAAAATGCACATTTAAGGGGATTCATTTTTAAGCCATGTTTTCTCATTCTTTCGAATGATTGGCTCAAATGATGCAGATGGGTTTCTGCAGATATAGATTTGATGACTATATCATCAATATACACCTGCATAAATGTCTCAATAAAATCATGAAAGATGGAGTTCATTGCTCTTTGGTAAGTTGCCCCAGCATTTTTTAAACCAAAAGGCATCACTATCCATTCATAGGTGCCTAAGGCTCCTGGGCAACGAAATGTTGTCTTAGCAACATCTTCTTCAGCAATAAAGATCTGGTTATAACCAGAGTATCCATCTAGCATACTTAGGTATTCGAATCCTGCAGCAGAGTCTATTAACATTTCTTCCACAGGCATAGAGCATTGATCTTTGGGGGTTGCAGTATTTAAATCCCTAAAGTCTATGCATATTCTCAGTGAACCATTTTTCTTAATAACAGGTACTATATTTGCTAACCATTCGACATACCTTGTAGTTCTGATGAATTTGCAACGCAGCAACCTTTCGACCTCAGCTTTGATCTTTGTGAGTACTGCTGGCGCGAACCTTTTGGGAGTTTGCTTGGTGGGCTTCTTGCCATCCTTAATTGGAAGTCTGTGCTCCACTAACTCTCTTTTCAAGCCAGGCATTTCGTCATAGTCCCAAACAAAGCAATCTTTGTTCCTTTTGAGGACTTCGATCACCTCCTGCTTGAAACTTGAGCTGAGTTTTGCACTTATGTAGGTTATTCTTTTTGTGTTGTCATCCCCCAAATTCACCTCTTCGAGTGGATCCTGTGCTAGCATTTTGGCAGCTGAGTTTGTAGGATCCTTCTCGAAGCCCAAGGGTTCTGTATCATAAATGGCATCAAGCCTTTGATCTATTTCGTTTTCTTCATAGGGTGAATTCTTCGAACCATTCCCTTTCATTTCATTCATTTCAACTATACTATCTATTTCAACCTCTGAAGCTGCTTTCCATTCATTCTCATCCATATAGGCCGAAATCCTTTCGAAGAAAGAGGACTCAGTCATGAGCAGGATCGTCGAACTCCCAGCCTGGTGGCCGTCTTTGCGAAGTGCCTTCGACTCCTTCATCACCCTTAATTATTTTTCTATCCCAATACATGCCATCATGGCGAAGGGTCATATAATGTCATCTCTTGTTTCATTCATTTCGTCACTTGGTGTACAAGGAGCTATTCTTGCCAGATACTTGTCATAATTCCTTTTGTTAACCAGATTGATTGTTGTCATGAAGTAACTCTGGTCCGCTTCGATATTTTCCACTATACCATCTTCTCTCCACAGCACTAACCTCTGGTGCATTGACGAAGGAACTGCCCCTACGCCATGAATCCATTCTCTCCCTAGCAGCAAATTATAGTTGGCCTTGGCTTCGATCACCATAAACATGGTAGGCCTACAGCTCGATCCGACGGTTAGCTCCACTTGCACCACCCCCAACGTTTGCCCTACTTTCCCTTCATAATTGGATAGGACCATGTTATGTGGTTTGACATCATTCTCTTGTATTCCTAACTTTTTCAGCATAAACTGAGGCATTAAATTAACTGCAGCGCCTCCATCCACCAAGACCTTGTTCACACCATGGGCTCCTGCCTTTGCTCGAATGAACAATGGCTTCAAGTGATTCTTCATTGCTGGCTCTGGGTGTTCGAAGAATGCGTTCTGCTCTTCGACCGCGCCGTTATCCATTACATAGTAGCAAACTGGTCTGTGTTTCATCAAATCAATGGTATCTTCTTCCTCCTGTTCTTCGATTTCGGTCTCTTGGCCAAATTCAGATGGTAGTACAGATACCACGTTGCAGTTTAAATTGAGTGAGGACTCCCCCTCTGATTCGAAGTTATCCGTCAACATATCCTCGTCTTCTTCTGGACTTGGAGTATATTCTTTCGGTTCGTCAGTTGTGTTTGGAGAAAGTCTCCGACTAGCGGGGGTTTATCTTCGGTTGATTGTTTGTTGTTATTGGCTTGTTGGTGCTTGACACTTCTTTGTTGTTGGTCGTTGCTCCTTTATGCGCCAAGGCTTCTCTTCGACCTTCGAATTATTTGTTGCCTTCGCCATTGGGATCTTGACATAGGATTCTTACCTTTGTAATTTTCTAGTCTCAATTCCTCCCTTTTGGTGTTGAATTGTCTCCTATACACCATGGCATGGCGCTTTTGCTCATTACTTCTCCATTTATCCTTCCCTTATTGGTTTTGACTTGCGACCATTTGTGCATTGGTATACAGGGATTTTGAATGTCACCCTTCGAGCACCTCTTGGATAAGGGCTATCAGGCTTTCGTTGAATGTGAATACCATCGAAGCGCTGACTCATCTGACCAACTTCCTTGTGATTCCAGCATGGGGCGAAGGGAATCGTTTCGAATGCTCCACCATGTTACGGTCATATCTTCTTTGAACATCTTGGGCCGTCGGGCACTTTGTTGCCCCTTTGTGACAGCGAACTAAGAACTCCAACAAACTCTCCCCAGCCCTAGGGTAACATTTGAATAATTGGTTGTCTTGGAGCCAATTTACTCCAGTTCGAGCCCTTTGTTTTCTTTCGAACTCTGCAGCAATCCTCTCGTTGCATATGATGCTGCATCTTGGACAAAGCATCATTTCAGCATTTCCCTTGTGGCACAACATGAGATACTGTTTGAGGCTGGTATCTGCAGCATAACCCTCCTCCATTTTGTATTTTTCTTTTTCAAGATATCTTTCCATTTCCTGCATCTCAGAACAAGGTCTCTCCATGTCCACCATGTTGACATCTACATCTTCCCCTTTCTCAACATCGTCTCCTCATCCTGATGGTTTGACGTCTTCGATTCGAATCTTTGAACTCTCTGGGGCAGAGTATTTAACCTGATAATCAAATTTTCCACTAGGTTCCCCTAAGGTGTCCCAGACTTTCTTCTTAGGAATGCCACCATCTCTAACCTCCCCTATTGTATCATCATCTCCCCATCCTGTGGGCTTGACGTCCTCGATTCGGATTTTCGAACTCTCTGGAGCAGAATATTTTACCAGATAGTCGAACTTCCCACTAGGTTCACCCAAGGTATCCCAGATCTCTTTTTGAGGGGAGGCTTGCTTTGTACTCTGAACCTTCTCCAGTTTGAGCCTCAGGCCTTGATGCTTTGTGTCAATTCCCTTACGGTTTTCACGGCCCTCGTGCTTTGGATTTCTTTCGAAACAACAGCTGGCGTTGATTCGATCGAAGTCTCTAGTTGTTTGTGGATGTCTTCAGTGACTCCATTGTTGAGTTCGACCAGCACCCAACTTTCACTCTCAGTGCTTTCCTCTTTCGATGTAGTGGCCCCTTGGTCTGCGTCTACCATATTGATTTCTCCAATGCTCGAAGGCTCGGAGTAGTTGGTGTCTGCAATATCCAGAGGGTCTTCATCCACTTTCATTTTTGGTTTATCAGCAAACTTTAATCTGCCATCCTTAATTGCGTTTTGAATCAAGTCCCTGAAAAGAAAACACTGTGAGGTTTTGTGGCCTAGGAAACTATGATATTTACAAAATCCTCTTTTCTTTCTTTGATCTAAGGGAGGTATTTTGACGTTTGGTGGCACTATTAATTGGCCATCTTTGACAAGTAAATCGAAGATCTCATCACACTTTGTTACATCGAAGGTATACACCTTCTTTGGAAACCTGTCATTTTTCTCATTTTCAACAATTTCTTTCCCTTTCGTGGGGACTAAAAGTTTACAAGAGTAAGGTGGAGCCTGTTTTAATTCAGCGAGATCTATTTCGACCTCTTCGAATTCAGGATAGTCTTCAACTTCCTCCGTTTCGACATAGGAAATTCTTTCCTTCTTATTACTTTTAAAAACCCTGGCCTTTTAGGCCTTTAGCCTTTCGACTTGTCGAACCCTATCTGCTAACTGAGTCATGTCCCTCAAGTATTGTGTGTCTAATTTCTTTCGAATAGAATAGTCCAGGCCACCAGCTGCCATTTCGACTAACTCATGTTCAGGGACTACTGTGAAACATCTAGATTTCAAGAGTCTGAACCTATTTAAGTACTCATCTATAGGTTCAGTAAACTTCCTCTTAACACTTGCTAATTCCTTTAGACTTATCTTGGATTTTCCCATATAGAATTGTTCATGGAACAATCTCTCCAAGAGGGTCCAGGTATCTATGGATCCAGAGGCAAAGTTGTGAACCATGTGAAAGCATTTTTGGTGAGGGAACTTGGGAAATATTTAATCCTAAGGTTCTCATTATTCGCTATATCCCAGCGATCGGATACAGGCTATGTGTTCGACTGTTGATTCATTGGTATCTCCAGCGAACTTTGTGAACTTAGGGATCTTGTATCCCCTTGGTAAATCAGTATGCATTACATACTCTGCTATAGGGGAGGCATAATTTGGCCTTCTGATCCCTGTATTAAGACCATTTTGGGCCATAATCCTTTCTATCATGGTAGTTAGATTATTTTCTGCCAAGATATTGTCATTTCGTACTCTATGGACAACTGCATCAGCATCTTGGTTTCGACCTACCATGGCAACTCCTCTAGGTTGTTCTTCTCGAAACGTTGGGACTCCTAGTCTTTCGACCCTTGCCCCTGGTTCCATAATTCCCCTTTGTGGTTCCTCTCGAATCACTGGGGCATCTAGTCTTTCGACCCTTGCTAGTGGTTCTATCAATCCCCTTTGTGGTTCTTCTCGAATCACTGGGGCATCTACCCTTTGTGCTCTTGCCCCCAAGTTAACTCCCTCTCTGGCTGGCCTATAGGGTGGGTCATCCGCCACTTGTTCGATGATAGGTATGTTCGCTCGAACCAATGCCTGGTTCTGTCTACGCCTCTCTGGCGGAGCAAAGAAATCCGCTATTCGACTCATATTATCTGCATTCTCTCTGTTTGTCACAGTCACATTTTGAACTATTGGGGCGAAGATTTCTTGCATGGTTTGTGCTAATACTCCTATCATATTATGGTTACTATCATCCATTAACTGCCTGAAAGCTATTTGATTTTCTGTGGTTAAGATAGGCAACGTACTATAACCTACTGACCCTTGGTTATTTGTCATAAATTGATTAGCCCGGATCCGACCTAAGTGTGGTGGCGTTCGACGTCAAGTCGCAAACACGCCATAAAGATGTTGGCATTCCATCTTGAAATTTCGGGCCTATTACTATCGAAACTGAATGGTCTAGTTGGTGGTGGGGTAGCGAAATGGGTTTGTGCCCCTGATGGTGGGACAAATCCCCCAGGATACCCAATGGTTCCTGTATTGCCTAGGATCGAATTGTTTGTTGACATGCCGCTTGTTCCGTTCGTGGCCATACTATTAGTAGAAGATGCAACAGACTGTGCATTCGAAGGGATCGCACTAGACGTCCCCGTCGAAGTAGATGCATTAGGGCCTGTTCCATGTGGGGCGTTTTGTTCCCCTTGTGGATTGTTTGGATCTGACATCCTATTATTTCGATTTCTTCTGGGTAAGGGTTGGTTACTATTAGTTATTCTACCACTCCTAAGGTTCATATACCAATGAACTTTATTTACTCAGAAAGACCTTTTTATAATAATTATGTCTTATAATCCTTATTTTTAAATTTGTGACAACCAATGACGGTCCCACTGGGCGTGCCAATTTGTTCACAGTGATTTCTGGTGAAACAACCGCTAGTCCTCCAAACTATCAAATAAGCGTTATGACTGTTATTCAATCCCTCTGGTAACTTGCAGGATCGACTAGATTGATCCTATGGGGTATTGGTCGTTTGTGTAAACTTAAAATAAGGATTCATGTTCAAGACTTGTTTTTGAATGTTTTATATATGTTCAAGTGTGTTTCAATTATGATGTTCAAGGACTTAATAACATGATCAAGTAAAGTAGTATAAAACTAATTTGAACAAGTAAAAGCATAAAGATTTCGAATTGCAGAAAATGTATAAATGCAGGAATGCTTAAATGACTTTTAAATGTAAAAGACTTTCAAAGTAAAAGCATGAAATGTAAAAGACATGAATGTAAGAACAAGTATGTAAAAGCTTTCTGGAAAATAAGAGCGTTAATATAAAAGTTTCAGAAAAGTAAAGGATTTCGAAATGTAAGAAACGTTTGAGTGTAAGGAAAGTTAAATGACTTTGAATGTAAAGAATTTAAAAGACATTGATGCAAGATAAAGATAAACTAGAAAGATAAAGATGCATTATTGAATAATAAAAATCTTGGTGCAATCATACGTACATCATTCGAGCATTCGTTTCCCTAGCCATGTGGTATTTTGAATGTTACTGAATTTTAGTACAATAGATATGACACACGAAATCCTAACACTAAGACTTCTATTTATACTATTTCGACCATAACGGTCTGACTTATGAGATCTTGCCACGTTTCAGACATGCAGAACACTATGCTTCTCTAGCTTCCACGTCTTCGAACCGTTTCCAGCTAGCATATTCGAACTTCCATTTATCCGCTCACGTTTGAATTTCAAATATCGAACTCTTTCGTTTGAACTCGCTTCTTAAACACCACGCTACTACCACTTGAGCTCCTTTTATATGTATCATCATAATTGCTATTGAAGCTCCAAGTTTCGATATGTCTAAAGAGCCAATTCTTTCATTCTGAATCATGACATTCCCTTTGTTCCAACTAATACTGATATTGTTTCGTTTCGAGCTTAATGATTCCTATTCGAATCATAGATATCAAAATCTTCAGCCAACAGGTATAAATATAAATGTCATTTTGTAAACGTGGCAATATACGAAAAGACCACAGTTTCACAATCTGTGTTCAATATTTCAAAACATATTTCTACCGTTTGAAAACCCTGGCCAAAGCTTATATGTAGCCACAGTTTTTGAGTCGTGGAAGAATTTAGCGCGGCCGTAGGACATTTTTCTTGTAGTGTCATCTTCTCCAATTCTATGTTCATCATTGATTCACCTCAATTGTGTATGTTCCAATAAGTACTACTATCTTGTTTATAAATGTCTGATTCCGATTTCCACTAACGAGGTAATTAAATGATAGTTTATGTAAGAGAAGAAAAGAAATATTAAACCTTATCGAGAGACATTCCATTTCCATCAACTCGCAATTTAGAAAGATCAAAAGAACTTCTTTTTTTTAGAACAATTTAACGAATGACATATTTCCAATTCAACCAGATATATTTATAAACTAGTTAAATAAGTAGTAATTAATCAAACAACATCATAATTTAAACAAAGAATTGCAATACACTTTCTTTAATGCAATAAGTTGTTTATTTATCCAAATCGATTATTTTAAATCTATCCCACCCAATGAAAACATCAAGTTGGTATTGACTATTAAATACATCTAAATATTTAATTAATTTCAGTCATTGTTGTGTTTGTATGCTAGAAGTCGTGACATCAACCAATAAGGTAAAAAAAAACCACGTAGGAAATAAAGAGATAAGAGCGTACTTATTTTATAATAAGCTCGTAGTTTAATATAAAAAAGAAACAGCAAAAGTAATTATAAAAGTGCAAAAGGTAGGTTAAAGTAAACTAGTTTATCGTAGCAAATTTGGGATATTATTTTCTTAATTTGCATAAGGCATGCACAAAATGACAGTTTCCATCAAGTTGGCAATTAATTTAACTTCACCAATCGAAACTCGACAAGTAGAAATCAAGATAGATTGAAGCGTATTTAGTTGGAGGTTGGAGTAACATTTTAATAATTTTTAATTAATTATTTATTCAATTTAACTGGTCATTATATATATATATATATATATATATATATATATATATATATATATATATATATATATATATATATATATATATATATACGAGATCAAATTACATTTGAAGAGTTACACTCGCTCAAAAACGTCACTTTGAATTAATATTTTTTAAAATCAACCGTTGGATTGAAACATATCATCATATAGATCATACCTATAAAGTTTGAGATTAATCTATAATGATTAACTAAACGATCAAGATATTCAAAGATTAACGTCAAAATGGATTTTCATATAACGTTAATTTTGATGTAGTTCAATGACATAGTAAATCATTATAGATTAATCTCAAACTTTATAGATATGATTTATATGATGATATGTTTCAATCCAACGATTGATTTTAAAAAATATTAATCCGAAGTGACGTTTTTGAGCGAGTGTAACTCATGGTGTAACTCTTCGGATGTAGTTTGATCTCTCCTTATATATATATATATATATATATATATATATATATATATATATATATATATATATGATAATTGGTCCAATAAAATCAGTCTAAGTTGGTAGTCTAATTCAATTCTTATGAGGCAGTTCCGCATTAGAAGATGACTAGATGATTCTAACTTTCATTTTTATATAAGTATGGCTCTTAATCATACATTTACTAATGTATGATTGATTACATGCTTGGAAGTTTCATCTCTATGTCTTCAAGACTCGAGCGTTGGAGGGTTAATCTTGCAGGTACACCCATTCCTAATTATCAGATGTTTTTATTGTCGTGCAAAAGACCTCCCACCCGAGGATTTCATTGATCTACTACAATTTTTAGTTCCATGTACTAATGTCGTTGTATGTGGAAATCATCTCTTGATTCTCAAGAAACTCTACATAAGATTCATCTAGCCTCTTTAGTTGCACCATCATAACCGTTTATGTTATCCGATCTAGTCATCATTAACCCTTACAGCTGTCTTCAATGTGGACTTCCAAAGAGACTCGAACCACGACTCATCGAAATGCTACCCTTGCACCCGACATCCAATCGCCACTTCAATCACTTTAACTACCATTCAAAGGTCAAACATTAGAGCAACCTCCACCACAATTTCCTTTGGCAAAGCCAATTTTTTTTCTCGCAATCTCCAATGAATCTACGCTATGCTCTGAATAAAATGCGCATACGAACTTATTTGAAACATCCATAATATGGTTGTGATTCAACTATGGGCACTACAACATGGTTATCCAATTTCAAATATTTATGCCTTGCATTGCGCTTAACAAGGAGGACATATGCTTGTTGCTTTTATCACTGAAGGATTACCCCACCCAAAATTAATGTCTAAGAGAATCACAAAGAGGTATGTTTTGGAGTTGGAGACAATAAACAAGAAATGGAAGACACCCGCAAATAAGAGGCTTGTCATATGGTTTAAAGACAACGATAAAGTTGGCGACATTCCCATTGAGGATTTTTCTAGTGGTATTTAAGGCCACAATAGCCAATTTTGAGGCGTCAAGAATCCTGATTAAAGGTGGGAGCTCAAACAACATTATGTACTCTGATTGTTTGGATAAGCTAGGATTAAAGAAAGGGAAACTACGATGCTACTTGGGCACCGATTTTTAGACATTCAATGGTTCAATAACCCACTTATGGGATTGCATAAAGCTTATGGTTACCTTCGAGGTGAGAAGAAATAACATGACAATAGACATACAACTTCTGATGGTCCACTGTTAAAGTATTTACAGGTACATTATAGGAAGACCTTTCTATGTGATTCTCGATATCGTTAATTCTCCCGTCCACCTGAAGATGAAATACCATAACATTCACAATCAACATATGACTATCTACGCCAACCTAACAAGAGCCCGTCAAATATATAAATATCTACAACAAAACCCGAATGCAACAACACTCCAACATAAGGAAAAGGTAAAAGTGAGCAGTTCTTCTAAACGACAACCTTTGACGTCAACATCACAGATTTCAATGTGCGCTTAGAAGAATCAGTGTCGGATGACAAACAAAACAATGAAGACATCTTCCTATTAAAGCTAGAATGAAGGTTCTTAGGCCGGTCCCCAATGATGATTTTATGGCCGTCCAACTTGATGAGAACCCAATGAGAACAATACAAATTAGACTTAACCTTCCTAGTTCATTAAAGAATGAAATTATAAAATTCCTCGAGGCTAACATCGACCTATTCTCCATTTCCCCTATTGAGATGTCAGACTTCAACGCTAATGTTGCATGTTATCAATTGAACATCGACTATCCTATTTGGCATGTCTCCCAAAGAAGACCCCGTTAATCACGAAAGAAGGTTAGTCACCAATAATATGGTAAGTGATCCTTTAGAAGAAAAAATTTTAGAGTTGAAATACCCTAAATGGACGTCTAACACAATTATAGTAAAGAAGACGACATGCAAGTTTAAAATGTTTGTCGACTACATAGACCTTAACAAGGCATTCCTCAACGACTTATAACTATTTCCTAACATCGACAAACTGGTAGAAAACTTTGTTGGATACAAGGTAATATCGTTTATGGAGTATACTCTTGATATAATCAAATTCCTATGTAGGAGAAGGACACATAAAGGCCTCCTTTATGAAGGAGCATGCCAAGAATAACACCAAGAAAACTTTGGCGTTATTCTATATCACTCTCGATAATAGTCTAGTCAGATTGACTATTGAAGTAGGTCCTCACATATAATATTTAGTAGGGCATATTACTATATAGTCTATCGAGATTTCTGAGTTAGACATCTCCTTTGAAGGAAGTAAATTCCTTAAGGCCCAAGTATTTGTAGATTTTATTGTCGTTATATCAACAACAATCGAGTTATGCACGAAGTAGGTCATCTTAAAGATGGATCATCAAACTACATTGAAAGCGAATTCGAGCTTACTATCAAGAGTGATAAAGAGCTAATGGTGGAAGTTTCCTCGCACTTAGAATTTCCTACGACCTATAATTAGGACGGAAAAAACATTTTTCAATTTTTGGAACAAACACCTCAGTAGACATTGGATGCATTCAATGCATGTACATTGTATACGCTAGTGAAGGCAATGATAATGATAGAATCAACAATCCAAGATTAGAAGTTGGGTGCATTCAATGCACATTGTATACGCTAGTGAAGACAGTGATAATGATAATATCAACAATCAATCTTGGATGTAAAATTCTGACATTCAAGCATCAACACCTATATGATGGATTGCAAGTGCGGAAAAATTATTGAAGAGATTTATTGTAAATAATTTATTTTAATATTAAGTGTAGACTATGTAATGTTAAAAAAAAACTATCACCTTAGTTTTTAACCTTCTCTGATGTGATAGGTAAAAAAATAATAACTTATAATAACTATCACTTCGATTTTAAAACCTTAACCGAAGTAATAGTTAAAAAATAATAAATAATAATAAAGTTACATCAGTTTTAAAAAAAAAAAAACTAAGGGGTATAATAGGTATGTTTTACTATAAAAGCAATCGTTAGATTTACCCTAATCCATACTAATATGGAGCCGTCCCAAACTCGCATCGTTATTTAGGATATATTGCAAGAGAGAAAAAATCTTCAATGTTCTTCTATCTAAATAATGTGGGTAAGGGTGAATTTTATTATGTGATTTTTGAAGTTTTTTTACAAATAGATTTATTTTAACTTGGTCAAAAGATGAAACAAAGATTTAAGTGTCAAAGATAAATCGTAAGAAAGTAAAAGGTAAGAGTTAGGAAAAAAAATATCTATTTAGATATCGCCTATCGAACAGAAGATTCTAGGAAATGTGGAACGTTTATAAACCTGTCATAAAAAATAATTGATCCATACAAAAAATCAAAACAAGACCATCAGATAACATAACGAATTGTATATTCATATTTTTCAATTCGGAAGGCTATGATTGAAGTTAAGGGTTGTAGGTATTCATAAACCCTAATAAATCTCTATATAAAAGACCATATAAGTTAAGGGAAAAGATATTTTTACACTATTTTCTAACAACTACACTATAGATAAAGTATGTTGGCTTTAATTTTTTAATATTTCATTTTGCTTTGATTTATGTGCACAAGAACATTTTGTTATGTAGTTATATACTATGTAAGCGAAATCCAGTATCAAAATAGCATCATTGATAAGTTAACTTTAAGATATACAAAAATATTTCTTAAAATTTTATAACTATCATATCTGACCATGATTGACTTGAGCGTTTAAATATATACAAATACTATTGTCCTTCATCAAATAATAAAAACATGAAAAATTCTCAAACTTAAGAGTGTCAGAACTTGAATTTGACTATATACTTATCTGAGAAGAAATTTTAACACCAAAAAGAACAAAATGCATGCAGAATATGCCATGAAACAATTTTGTTGATGAGTAATATTATTTTCACACTAAATATTAACCTATGTAGTTATTGTTCACAAATACAATAAATAGTAATTTTTTATTTTGACTTTTTTATAATTTTTATACTAAAACAATTTTGGTTAATAATATATAAAAATTTGATTAATACAATTTAAAATTTAGTTAATATTATTCTAATATAAAAAAATTAATACGCATACCGCTCAGACTTTGGTTAATAATTTGTAAAAAAATTAATTAATACATTCATAATTTAGTTAATATATTCTCAAACATTAAAAATAAATTAATTATAAAATAAAATTAATTAATAGAATATGAAAATTCGTTAATATATTTATAATTTAGTGTCAGAACATGATTAATACTATATATTTTATTAGTTAATAAAATAGTGAAAGTGATTAATAAATTATAAGTAAAATAATTAGTTAATGAATCCACTTTTATATAGTTAATACAGTTGGAAAATCGATTAATGAAACAACCATAGATTTGTTATAAGATAAATAAAAATAAAATTAAAATTAAATATTTTTTTAAATAATATTATTTTAATAAAAATATTGTCGAGATAGCACACTTCTTTGTTAATATGTTGCCGAAGTTTCATTTATGTAGTATATTCATTAAATATCAAGTTTTAGTGTAGTAGATTTATACTTAGTAGCCTTATTAACTTTTTTTTCAAAAAAAAAAAAAATTGAGCTAAAGGAAAGTTACATTCCCCTCTTTGTGATTCAGTTGGCTGTTCCCCATACAATTTCTCAATTGACATGTTTGTGGTTGATGCAATATACAATAACCAAATGAAAAAGAAAAAAAATAAAAAACAAATGAAATGATATGATACGCTCAGATTCTGAGAAGCATTACAATTTTTAAGATATTCATATTAGTATAATTTGAGAGAAACTTGTAGCATAAAGGAAACTTACGTCATTTATCCAATAAAGGATGCAGACAATTATAATTGTTTATATAAAGGATAGAAGTTTGAGCAGTGTCACCGTGAAAATGCAATATGTATTAATTAAGCTATGGCGGGGTTCCGAAAGAAACTTCCGCTTATAATATAGATAAAGTGTTCATCAATAATTAGAAGTACGAAGTTATGATGCCATCATCCATCTCATTAATAAATAGAAGTACGAAGTTATGATGCCATCATCCATCTCATTAAGCCAATGTTTTAAAGACTGAATCAGATCGATCGATCCGACCAGTCAAATAGAAAATCGGTCAGATAATCGATTTGGTTTAATTATTAGATCAGATGTGTCTTCGAATTGGTGTGAACCGGTCAAAACTGACGGTTTTTTAAAACCGGTAGTTCAATTGCATTTTTTTTTTAATTTTAAAAATTAAAATGATTAATCTTTTTAATTAATTAATAAAAAATTAAAATAAAATAATAATTTTATTGACAAGAAACATGTTGTAGATATAATTGATTTGTTGCGATAATTTGATATTGAAGAAGGAGATCTCAACATTTAAATAATTTATCCTCCTTAAAACTAAATATAATAGACAATGAAATTATTTTATTATAAACTATTTTATTAGATTAGGTTGCAATTAGACTTTGTTTACATTTAGATTTTGTAATTTTGTACTATTTTATTATATGTCATACTTATGTTTAAAATTTAAATTTAAATTATGAACTTGTGAATTTATTTATAATATGATATATGTAAAAAATTTAATTGCTAATTATATTTTGTAGAGACAGAATCATCCAGTTTGACAAGTTTTATACCTATATAATTTTGTTATAATGACCGGTCTATTCAACCGAATTATCCGGTTCAACCCAATTTTGTCATGCGGTTCACCAGTGACCAAGTGGTTCAACCAATAAACCAGTGTGACCCAATATTCTCACCGGTTTAATGTCTGGACCGATTTTTAAAACACTGCATAAAACTATTGGACAAATTAATCCGTGAAAAATTTAAATTAATTATAAAGCATGCTGATTCAGGAAGCACTAACAAATAAATATGTACAACACATATATTGCTTTCGAATCTAATTAATATATATATATATATATATATATATATATATATATAATAAGAATGAGTAAGATATATGAGATTGAATGATAGTGACATTAAGAGAGTTATGTTTGATGAATCTCTGCCTCATGTGAAAAATAAAGTCTCGTTGTAGTGGAAATACTTGTGTGATATTGGTTGGTCGAGAAAGGATTATCCCAATAATTGGTTTTTTTTCTTCGGTTTCGACTAAGCTCGATAAGGGAAGTCGTTAGATTTTTGGAAAGATTGTTGGGTGGACGCGGATTCTCTTTTCAATTGGTTTTTGGGTCTTTATAGGTTGGTGGATTCTGGAAGTTCGAAGGTTTGTAACTTTATTGTTTGGAGGGGTCATGTTTAGGTTTGGAACTTACGGTTGAGGGAGCGCATTTTGGATGGAGAGCAAGTGGTGCAACTTTGGTTACTTTAGAATATCTTTCTTCAGTTCAACCAAGGATGGACGTTTCAAATCGGTTTGTTTGGTGGGCTAATGCTGATGGTTTTCAGTGAAAGCGACTTATGAGAGAATTTTGGTCGGGAGTATTAAGAATTGACATTTGCATCCTTTGTGTCTTTAAGCTTTAGAGTTTGTGGAAGACGAAAGCGTTGAGCAAAATTTTGTTTTTTGGGTGGTGACTAATTTTGAATAGGTTACCTTCAAGAATGGAGTTGGCAAAATGAGGAGTGTTTATGGGTCCTCGCAATTTGGTTTGTTCGTTATGTTTTAGGGGAGAAGAGGATATCAATCATCTTTTTGGCTCTTGGTCCGTTTCAAGAGTGTTGTGGAGGAAGTTTTGAGATTCACTTCAGACCGATTCTTCCTTGGTTGAGGGTTATATTTTTTAGTGCATTCAAGCTTTGGCGCTAGCTTATATGTCCTTCTTTACCTTACATTTGGGTTGTGTTTTGGTTTGGCACTTTTTTTTGGGAAATTTGGTCTTGTGGGAATGATATTCTCTTTAAGGGGAAGGGGTTTATGCAAGATTGGTGTAGTTAACATGTCAAAGTTTTTAGCTTTTGAGTAGCTCATTTATTTCTCTAAGAGCGAAACTAGGCTTGATTGGTCGGATTTGTTTATTGATCATGACTTGTATATTGATGTTTTTTAGGAGTCTTGAATTTTGGTAGGTGGATGTTTTTTGTTATGTTGGGTGTTTTTCTTTATCTCTTCGTATTCATGGGTTTGGCACCCCTTGTGCTTCTTAATGAAGTCCCATTTTAATTAAAGAAAAACCATAAAATTTAAAAGGAAAGATTGAGATTAAACAGTGGTTTTTAATGAATCATGTGCCAAAAATCTTAAAAAATAAAGGTCTTTTAAGATGAAAGAGAAATCACTAATTAAATTTTAAAAATATATGTTTATCTCAACCATTAATTTAAATCCAATGATTGTTATTAAATTCTCACATTCTCATATAGCTTACTCATTCTCATATGTGTTTTCTATATGATATTCTCTCTCTCTCTCTCTCTCTCTCTCTCTCTCTCTCTTTCTTCATCTTTGTCATCTTGTGCTCCAATGGAGGTTTGAACTCCAACAAATTGGTATTAAGAGCTCTGATTCTTATCACATGAAAGATCACAGTAAAACACGAGTGTGTATGACGTATGTGATTATTTTTCCCTCAAATTCACACTTAATTGAGATCGAAATTAGAGAAGAATGACCTTTCTAGATTCTGTGGGATTGGAAAACACTAGTGATGGTGAGAATTGAGTGATTTTCAAAAGATCAAATATGAACGATGGAAAAGGTAGCTTGAACACAAATCTTCCAGTATTCGACGAAAATAATTAAAACCATTGGTCGACTCATATACATGTGTTGTTTGACGCTCAAGATGTTCTTGATATTGTCAACGATGGTTACACAACTATTGTAGTAGATGCAATGGAAGCGCAAAGTAACATACAACATGAAATAAGCAAGAAAGAATCAAAAGGCATTGGTTTATATTCATCAGTATGTGGATACGAGTGTGTTTGAGAAGACTGTTGATGTTACACCTCAAATATTATATTATATATTTAATTACGTGGTTGTAAATTATTTGATGTGAAATGTGATTTGACGTTGTTGTGTGTAGGGTAGTGTTGGATTTAAGTCGTGTTGAGAGTCATTCTAGATTGAATAGTTTATTAGTGAATTATTGAATTTAGGAATAATTATTAGAATTGTTAGTAAATTGGAAAAATATTGAATATTTATCTAAGTTTTATTTAATTAGATAAATATAGATAAATTAGTAAAAGGATGATAAGAGCATTATGGTAAAGTTTGATGACATAAGTGAGGTTGTGAGGTTATGATAGCAATGATAATTTGATGTTTGACTGTGCATTATTTCACGAAGTTTGGGTTTTTGAGATTGGGGGAAAAAGGTTTTCCGCACTACTATTTTTCTAATTTCGTAAAACTGTTTTTCATAGGGTGCAATCGATTGCAGTGCAGGTGCAATTGATTGCACAGTTTAATTTTGGTGAATTTTTGCTTCTGTTTCAGTAAGCAATTGATTGCAGCAGAAGAGCGGGGTGAATATAATATTCACGTTGTTGTTGGCTATAATCCTAGATGGAGTGGATCTAGAGCAAAGTGAACTAAATTGTTCACAGTGATGGTGACTCCGATCCTAGATAGTGTGGATTCGGGAGTGATATCAATACCACATGCATAGAGTCTCTGTTTTGTCTCATTGCATGTTTTGTTGTTAGCATAATGATATGGTATGTGGTTGTCTATGGCTGTTAATTTTAATTATGGTACGAAGGTGTGGGATGTGAAAATAATAACTATGCATGACATATTTTTGTATACTTATTATTATAATTTTCTTTATATTGTTGTGATACCGCACCTCTTCTATTTGAATGTTTCCTATACGTGGATAACATGGAGATAATAAGGAGTAGTCGGAGTTGCGGAGTTCAAAGATGTCGCTCTTCGGTCTTATTTTGGAGTTGACGTTGTGCTCTGATACGTAACACTGGGTTTGGGGATAAAATCTCATTTTGTTTTGTTTTTTTTTTTGTTTTTGTGGTTTATCGTGGAGTATTATGAACTCCGAGATATTTGATTTATGACCCATATTGGATTGAAGTTGTTTTGACGATGAACTTGAATTGTTTTTTCGCTGCTTAATAAAGTTAATTTTTAAGACTATGACATTTGTTGTTTATCCGAAAGGTGTTATGTATCCCTTTATTTACTTCGAGAAAATTATTATTTTTTTGTGATGATGTAGAATCTTAAATATGTTTTGAAAAAAAAAGTTACTCTGATTTTTATATTATTAATCGTTGGGAAATTTAGGGTGTTACAATTGGTATCAGAGTAGGTCGGTCCATCCGGCCAGGTTGTTGAGTCAGTAGTATAGTGTGACGATATAATATTGTTGGTATGTTCTTCTAACCATTGTTTGATGTGGTGATGTGAAACAGAGAAATGGCTGGAAGAAACGATGTTGTGATAGCTACTGCTTTGGAGGCTATGGCTCAAACGATGCAACATCCGCCTCATGCTGGTGGAAATGATGGATCCCGCATCTTGGAAACATTCCAGAGGAACCATCCCCATATGTTCAAGGGTAAGCATGATCCAGATGAAGCACAGAGTTGGATCAAGGAGATTGAGAGGATCTTTAGGGTCATGGATTGTACGGATGCATAAAAGGTGCGTTTCGGTACGCATCAGCTAGCAGGAGAAGTTGATGATTATTGGGTTGACACTCGTCAGGGACTGGGGCGTTACATTATGCAAGGAGTTCTTGACAAAGTATTACCCCGAAGGTGTCCGTGGGAAGAAAGAAATTGAATTTCTAGAATTAAAGTAGGGAGATTTGTTGGTAACTGGTTATGCGGCTAAGTTCGTGGAGCTTGTAACACGGTGAACTGACTTTGTAGGTTTTGTATCACAAATGTGCGGATAGCAAGAGTCGCCACCGACTTTTCTTTTATCCAATTAAGGGAAGGTAAAAAGTACAGAAAAAGACCTTCGTTAGATTCTAAGTAAGGGAGAAGGTTATGAAAAGGGAAGGTATTAGCACCCTTTTCCATCCGTAGTTATCTACGGGCTCTTAGTTGCTCTTAGATCACTTTAAAAATTGTGCTTTCTGTGTGTTTGACAAAAATGTTTTGAAAAGGCATTTCGCTTTGACTTTGTAATGATTCATATAGGAATGTATACAAAGTGTTCGGAAATGTTTCGTTTTGAAAAGAGTTTGAACTTTGACAAAAGTGTGTTGTGTGAAAAGTATTTTGATAGAGCAAGCAACTAAAAGTCTTATTACCTACTCAGAATTGGCCGTTCTCGTATTGTTTTACTTTCCTTTAGAATAGCGCTATCCATACCATTAGTTGGTAGGTAACTCTATATGTTGGATGTAAGCGGGACATTCGAAGGGACATCGGATGGTCATAGAAAGCAACTTGTAGGAAGTATCCTAGCACATTCGAAGGGACTATCATCATTTTTCGTAGGCGACAATCGAGGGTCAAGATCATGTATTCGGAGGCGACATCGTGGGTCTTATGATCTTTGTATCGAAGGGACTATGATGATTTGTTTGAAGGCAACGGTGCTAGAATACCTCTACATTCGAGGGACGTGACCATTTGTATTTGTAAAGGCAACGAGAGAGAATGACCCTAAGGGGTGCATGTGTGAAAGAGTGTGTTGATTTCAGATATTTTATCTTGAAAATTAGAGTGAGCTATGTTGATTTTAGTCTTGCCATACACGCCTAATTACTAACAGTTTATAAGTGCGGAAATTAAAATGCGGGAATGTAAAGTGCGGAAAGATAAATCCTACGCTATTACATGGCTTTGGGGAAGATACATAATTTAAACTTGCGGAAAATAAAAGCCCTAATTAAACTATTACATCCCATGAGCAATTACATTATTGGAAAAAGAAAAAATAGTAAAGAATCGTCTGGAACGAGATAACCTGTGAAAAGATGAGAAAATCTGAAAATACGATGAAATCGAATAAGAGAAAAATGTTAGTAAAAATGCAAATTTTTAGATGAGAAAAATATTTCATGCTGGAAATAACATTAATAAGCTAAAATAATTTTTTGGGATTTTTTGGACGCAATTTAATAATTAAAAACTAATTAAATGTGATTTAAATGATAAATTAGCAATTAAATTAAATATGCATGCAAAATAATATTTTTTAATTTTATAAATTAAATAAACATTTTATGAAAATAAATGCAAAAGGAAAAATATTTTTGATTATTTTTAATGCATAAGAAAAAGTATGAAAAAGAATTAAAATGAATGCAAAATATATTAAATAATGAAAATAATTGAAAAAGTTTGAAGTTTGTAAAAAGAAATCAAAACCGGTCCCTGTGAGGTTCGAACTCGTGACATGGGAGAGCATCTATCAACAGGAAGCGCCTTAACCAACTGAGCCAGCGTGCACGTGTGTTTGGAAATTGGAGCGAGTAGATTACAAGCACGCGTCTCATCCCCATTGCCTCGTCTCCGCGCCAAGCTTCGTCTTCCCCGATTTGAATTTTTGAAAATTCAGCGTCGGCCATTGTTCGACGCTACGTCCCTGGCAAAATTGAAAATCACACACAGATAATATAAATGAATTCTAAGGCCATGGTTCGATTCCAGACATCATTCCGAATGCAACGGTAATAGTCTCGTGGTCCAATTTATCCTAATAAGCAAAACCCTAAATCGTGTCCAGGAACCCTAGCCATGGCAATTCGAGTTTCAGGCCATAGAAATACGATTAACTTGCCCAGATCGCTTGCAAACTTATCACTGATCACAAAAACAACAATGAAACATGTTAATAATGCATGATTATGAGAAATCGAATTTTGAAAAAGATGAACAAACCGAAATCTGATTTTCGAGTTTCTTGATGGTTTTGGGCAAAGTAAGAGTCTGGAATGCTTCCAGGGATGCCAAGCAATGTGTTTGAATCCTCAAAAGCAATTGAAAACGGCTGGATCGATGGCTGCTAGTAGCTTGTGTAGCACGGTTTTCTTGAGCTTCAATAGGGTTTCTCCAGTCCAATTTTCTACCCTAATTCGTGTGGCATGAGTTGTGTATATATAGTAGAAGGATTCAGAGTTGTTTTGAGAAAGAATCAATCACTAATCAATGCAAATCATTTGATTTAGTACAAAATCAAATTTTCATTTTTTTGATCAATTTTCAATCAAATCTTGCCATATCAATCCAAATTTCGAAATTTGCTGGCTTTATTGAGTTGCTTGGCTCTCAAGGAAGAGAGAAAAATCAAGTTTGCATTTAATTTTGATTTTATACTTTATTTTTAAATTTAATTTGTACTTAAATGAATAAATTCCAAATTAAATAGAAAAATAAAATAAAAATTCGTGGCATTGGGCTTGGATATTCCTAATTGCATAAGGAACAAGTTTGGATAAAGAAAAAGTAAGCCCATTTGCAAAAATTTTGATTTTTAGAAGTATTTCTCTTTGTGCACTTCTTCAAAATTGCCCAACTTGTGAATGGTGTATCTTGCTTAATTTTCCACATTTTTGAGTGTTCTTGGACTTTTTGGAAATCTCTAAGAGTCCTCTAACCAACCTTTTTGGTCTCATCTCAATTGGAGTTTCCATGCTCAATATATCTTCAAAACAAAATGTTGACTTTTTGTTGACTTTGAAAAGGACCTGTAATGTTTTGATCCATACCTCTCAAATGAAGCATTTTTTGAATATTATTGTGAGACATGAAGTTGTAGAGAATTGAATTTCCTTCAAAATGAGCTTTGGTGGGAAAATTTCTGAGAAAGTATGAAGAAGTTATGCTCAGTCAAAGTTCAGTTGACTTTTCTCTAAGAAACCCTAATTTGGAAAGTTTGACTTTTGAGCAAATCTTGAGTTTTCTTGATGAATCATGATCAACCCTTGATCAAATGATGAATGTAACTTCAAAATGAGGATGTTGACCAAAAATCATGAGGTTTGACTGTATGTTGACCACAGTTGACTTTTGTCCAATACAACTGATTTTCAACCATCTGAGCAATTGTCTGAGGAAACTTGACTTGTGAAGCTTGAAACTTGACATGGAGAACATTTGAAGCATATGAGGAGGCATGATGAACATTGGAGATGTTGGAAATCCATTTTGGTCTGAGAATCACCAAACCCTAGTTTGGGTTGAGTGTCTAGGAGAGGGTTTGTCCGATCAACCTTTGAGGAATCCTTGAGTATGGATGTATGGAATGCCTTGAGAAGATGGAGGGTAAATTTTGGGGTATGACAGCTTCCCCTATTCAATTGTACTGGAAGGGTTAGATTGGCATGCGTGCCTTTCGTGACCTGGAGGTAGAAGATGATTGAACACTCGAGTACACCTGAAAATTTGCACTCGCTGGTGATGCGGGAATGGGCTTACAGACGCCATTTGGAGAAGGTAGAGACTTTGCTGGGGAATGAGTCGCACGCTGGACTGGAGATTGTTGATAGGAGAATTGATGGGGATGGGCTTAAGATGCCATCTGGAAAGATTGATGCCGGGGAGTGAGCCGTACGCTAGGCTCTGTAGACATTTCTGGAAATGAAAGGAGCATGGAGATGGGCTTAAGATGCCATCCGGAGGGAGTCGTACGTTAGACTTCGTGCTCATCTTTGAATGAAGTTATTGGTTTGTATTGGTTTTTTAACCAAATATGCAGCATTCTGAAGGTGGAGAAATTGTTGACAAATAGTCAGAGATGGGCTTAAGATGTCATCCAAGGCAACTGAGTTGTACGCTAGACTCTGTAGTTGCTGTTGATAATAAGAATGAGTCAGAATAAATCTTTGTGCTGACTACTCTGAGGGAGGTAGCAATTGGCAAGAGGTGGATATCTTCCCTATTGTGCATCGGGTGTTGATCCACTGCCTGTTATCGGAGGATAACTTGTGATCGTTTGGATAAGGTTTCCCGTCCGGCTTCGGGTATTAATCCTGGATCTATTGTCGGAGGACAACGAGGGTGGTCGTTCAGATAGTTTTCCCGTCGAGATTCGGGTCTTAATCCTGGACCAGTTGTCGGAGGACAACCAGGGCGGTCTTTCAGATAGTTTTCCCGTCGAGATTCGGGTCTTAATCTTGGACCTGTATGCGTCAGGAGTGACTTTCACTGTTTTGGAGAAAACAAGAGAAATTTTGATAGAATATTTGTTAGTCTTATGCAAAGTATGATGCATGACAATGCGTATGAATGACATATGCACAAATTATGACTTTTATGAGTAATGTATGAATGATAGATGTTGTGGTATTTCAAAACATATCCATCTTGAAGAAGATGCGGAAGTTCTGCTTGGAGATTTCTGACTTCTGTTTGAGGATGGAGATCCTGAGAAGAAAGATAACTTTGATTCCTCCGGTGCACTATCTGACCAAGTTTCAAGCCTAGATATTGTTGAGGATGGTAGAGGTACGCTGTCGAGGATCTTGTGTGTAGACCCTGTTGGGGAGAATCTTGGAGATACTCTACTGGGGATTCTTGCTGGACTGGAGAGTAATGGTAGTTGCCGGGAGACCGGGTTTTAGAAGAGTCTGGAGATTTGGAATCTCCGACTGAGGAATAAGAGGTGTAGGTTTCCTTCGGTGCACTATCTGACCAAGTTTCAAGTCTAAATACTGCTGCTGGAGAAAAGGGGAACGGTTGAGAGATATCTGCTGAGGACAAACATCTTAGTTGGGGATGAAATGTTATTGCTCGAAGACAGGCGTAATCCGGTTAAGTTGAGTGGAATCATTGCTTGGGGACCGACGCGTACTTCACTGGGGAAGGTTTGTGTTGAGCAACATCTCTGTGGGGATCAATGCTCCGCAGGGGAGTGTCTTGGTGACTTTCGTTGTCATCTCAATTCCTGGAGTCTGTAGTAATTACTTTTGTATGTTCACTTTTCGCATGTTTGTGATTAGATACTTATTGTTAGATGCATATAATCATTCAAAGCAAACGTTGGACTTTATGCAAACAACAACAGCGAAAATTGTAAAGAGAAAGAAACTTGTATTTATTTGAAATGTGGCGTATGGCCAAATAGTTTGTACACAAGAAAGGTAAAAAACTATGCGGAAACGATCTCGTTAAGTTCCAACTATGCTAGTACTCATATATTTCAACTAGCTCATCTCCTTGCTGTCAGTCGAAAGTGAGTGAATCGATCTTCGCCATTTGAATCTTGAATGCTGATAGTAGTCTGGAAGTAGGTGATCTGGACGAGACATAGTCGTATGCTTAAATCCCTAACTTTTGCCTAGACCGCCCTTCGGTTTTCACCACGGATACCTTTTTGCCCAAGCCGCTTTTCGTGTTTTCGACTTGTCGGTGTACATTTTTTGTATATATCCTTAACTTTTGCCCGAACCCTTTTGGTTCGCCAGATGCCCTTATTTTTGCCTAGGTCACCGACCTAGCGGGTCTCTTTATGCGTAGTATTTTTGACTATGTCCATTCACGTGGTGTGGGAAGTCTTCGCCATCCATGGTGCTAAGTATCATAGCTCCGCGGAAAATACTTTTGACTACAAACGGTCCCTCGTGGGTGAGTCCATTTTCCGGATCACCTTGTGGAAGAATGATGCGCTTGACTACTAGATCACCGACTTGGTAGACTCGGTGCTTGACCCTCTTGTTAAATGCTCGATCATTCGTTTCGATAGATCTGTCCATGGCAAATGGATGCGAGTCGTTTCTCATCAATCAAGTTAATCTGTCAAGGCGAGTCGATCCAATCGTCTTCGCTTAGCTCGGTCTGGAGGACTCTAGTTGAGGGAATCAACCTCGATGGGTAGGACGCCCATACCGTACAAGAGAGAAGGAGTTGCCTCGTTGATGTCCGTAGTGCGATAACCATGAAGAGCAAATGGTAACATCTCATGCCAATCTTTGTAAGTCACTGTCATCTTCTATATAATCTTCTTAATGTTCTTGTTGGCGGCTTCCACTGCGCCATTCATCTTAGGCCGATAAGGAGAAGAGTTGTGATGTTTGATCTTGAACTGCGTGCAGAGTTCGGTGATCATCTTATTGTTGAGATTAGAGCCGTTATCTGTGATAATCCTTTCGGGAGTGCCATATCGACAGATAAGATTATGTTTGATAAATCGAGCCACGACATTCTTGGTAACAGATGCGAATGAGGCTGCCTATACCCATTTGGTAAAATAATCAATTGCCACAAGGATGAAACGATGTTCGTTGGAAGCGGTAGGCTTGATTTCTCCGATCATGTCAATGCCCCACATTGCAAAAGGCCAAGGAGCTGTTAGAACATTCAGAGGTACTGGAGGTACGTGCACTTTGTCGGCATAAATCCGGCACTTGTGACAAGATCGAGCGCAGCGGTGACAATCAGCTTCCATGGTGGACCAATAGTAACCTGTTCTTAGAATCTTCTTAGCCATCGTATGTCCACCGGAGTGGGTACCAAATGTGCCTTCGTGTAACTCTTCCATGATAGGTTCCGCTATTTTCTGGTCTACACAGCGGAGTAAGCACAAGTCGTGGTTGCGCTTGTATAAGATGCCGTTGCTGAGGAAGAATTTGGATGCGAACCTTCTCAAAAACTTCTTATCATTGACAGATGCCCCTGCGGGATATTCCTGAGTCTCAAGATACTTCTTCACGTCATAGTACCAAGGTTTCTCATCTGTATCAAGCTCATAACAATACGCTGGTTCGTCAAACTTCTCAATGATGATCTGGGGAGCCTCGTTGTCCCATCTTACTTTGAACATAGACGACATAGTAGCTAATGCGTCTGCCAACTGATTCTCTTCTCGTGGAATGTGGTTAAAAGTAATCTCTTCGAAGTAGGGGATCAAACTCAAAACATGCTCTCAATACGGAATGAGATTCGGATGCTTCGTATCCCACTCGCCCTTAATCTGACTGATCACCAAAGCTGAGTCTCCATACACTTGTAAGAACTTAATTCTTAAGTCAATAGCAGCTTTAATACCCATAATGCACGCTCAGATTCGCCATGTTGTTAGTGCAATCAAACATAATCTGCGGTGAAAGGAGTATGTCCGCCTGCAGGGGATGTAATGATGGCGCCAATGCCATTGCCAAGTGCGTTTGAGGCTCCATCAAAGACCATGGTCCATCGGGATCCTTGTTCAGGTCCTTCCTCCGGGCCTGGTTCTTCACAATCAGTAACTAGTAAAACATCTTCGTTTGGAAATTCGAACTGCATAGACTGATAGTCATCTACGGCTTGATGAGCCAAATGATCGACTACTACACTTCCTTTAATTGCTTTCGAGAAGTGTACCGGATGTCGATTCGGTCGATCATTTGCCATCTTGCTATTCTTCCCGAGAGAGCGGTTTCTCAAATATGTATTTTATCGGATCCATCTTGGAAATCAACAAGGTAGTATGAGTCAACATATACTGTCTTAGTCGGCGAGCAACCCAAGCCAAAGCGTTGCAAGTTTTCTCAAGCTATGAGTATCTTGTTTCACAGTCGGTAAACTTTTTGCTAAGGTAGTATATTGCATGCTCTTTTCGACCAGACTCGTCATGTTGCCCCAACACACCCCATTGAGTTCTCTAATCCAAGTACATGATAAGAGGTCTTCCTTCGGCGGCATCAGGATAGGAGGATTTTGTAGGTACTCCTTGATTTTGTCGAAAGCGATCTGGCAATCGTCATTCCATTCTACCACTTGATCTTTCTTAAGTAACTTGAAGATTGGTTCACAAGTAGCAGTTAGATGTGCAATGAATCTGGCAATGTAATTCAATCGGCCCAAGAAACCTCTGACTTCCTTCTCGGTGCGGGGATCTGGCATCTCTTGAATAGCTTTAACCTTGGCGGGGTCAACTTCAATACCTTTACCACTGACAACAAACCCTAGGAGTTTACCGGATCTGACTCCAAAGGTGCACTTGTTGGGATTAAGTCTCGGTACTTCTTCAACTCACAATTTTTGCAAATGATCAAGATGTTCTTCTTCAGTCTGTGACCGAGCTATCATGTCGTCGACGTAGACCTCTATCTCGTGATGGATCATGTCAAGAAATAATGTCACCATAGCACGCTAATAAGTGGCGCCTGCGTTCTTCAGTCCAAACGGCATAACCTTGTAGCAGAAAGTGCCCCATTGTGTAACGAAAGTAGTCTTCTCCATGTCTTCAGGAGCCATTTTAATTTGATTGTAACCGGAGAAACCATCCATGAAGGAGAAAACCTTATGCTGAGCGGTGTTGTCAACCAGAACATCAATATGAGGAAGTGGGAAATCGTCTTTCGGACTCGCTTTGTTAAGATCTCTGTAATTCACACACATCCGAACTTTGCCATCCTTCTTAGGTACAGGCACTACGTTTGCAACCCACTATGGATAGGAAGTAACAGCTAAGAAACCGACATTGAACTGTTTCATAACTTCGGCTTTGATTTTCTCTGACATCTCAGGACGCATGCGATGAACCTTCTGTTTCACTGGGAGAAAACCTTCTTTTGTCGGCAATCGGTGTACCACAATATCAATGTCTAGACCTGGCATGTCTTCGTATGACCAAGCAAAAACCTCAATATAGTCTTGTAGCATCTGAACCAACCTTTCTTTAACACTATTCTCAAGACCCGCTCCTATCTTGATCTCTTTTCTGTCTTCATCAGTACCCAAATTCACAACCTCAACTTGCTCTTCGTGGATAACTCGCTCTTCTTGCTGTCGGCAAGTTCTCCGGCACTTCACAATCTTCCTCACTTTCGTCTTGGCTTGGTAGATCGGATTATCGAAGTCATATTTAGCAATAGCATAGCTGTTATCAATGAGTTTCAGAGTGATTCTGCAGTGTATCACGTGGGTGTGTGTAAGAAACACATAGCTTTTTGAAGGGGTGATAAAGTAAGAGAAAGCAGAAATAGAATGCAAAAGTCCAACGATTTTATTGAATGAAAATATGCAAATGACAAATAATAACCCTCACAAACGAGCCATGATGCCCCGGGCAAGGCACTAGGCCTTAGAGTTTATTGTTCAAAACATAGAAACTACGAAAAGCAAAACAAAACAAGAGCAATTACTCCTGACTAAAGGAGATTGGTATGACGTCTTCAGTCTTCCAATTGCTGAGCCCTTTGTCTGGAGTTGGGAAGATCCACTTGCTGATGTCGAAGTCGTTGTCGTCGTCTTCTATAGCATGGATTCCACTCCGGCTGATGCGGAAAGGAAGTTGGCCGGCACGTTCGCGGCGTAGCATCTTCTGACCCTTGATGGTGAAGCCTAAACCAGTCTTGTCAAATTTGAAAGGAAGATCAGGGAGCTGTCCCCAAATAGCACTACCTCCTTCTTCAACAAAGCAGAGCATCTTTCAATGAGGCCATCCTAGGCGGAACTTGTGTAACTTCAGGAGTGACAGGAGAGTCAACAGGCATGACTCTGGGTATTGTTTCAAAAGCTTGACAGGGTGTCTCGAAGAATTCACCTTCCATCTCGAGATATCGGAATGATTGTAGATGACTGACCATATACTCTTCTTCACTACATACTGTGACAACTTTCCCTTTCACCGGGTACTTCAGCTTCTGATGTAGGGTAGAGGTAACAGCGCCTGCCCCATGTATCCAGGGGTGTCCAAGTAGGCAAGAATAAGCTGGACGGATGTCCATGACAAAGAAAGTGGAATCAAAAGTCTGGGAACCGACTTTAACAGGCAGAGTGAGCTCTCCAAGTACTATTCGCTTAGAACCATCAAAAGCTCTTACAATAATGTCACTGGGTCTCAGAACCAACCCTTCGACTTCAAGCCGATCAAAAGCAGCCTTCGGAAGGATATTCAAAGCAGAATCGGTATCCACCCAAACATGAGACAATGTAACGCCGTTGCATTCAACAGAGATATGCAAGGCTTTGTTGTGTTTCTTTCCGGCAGGAGTCAAATCAGCATCAGAGAAACCTAGGCTGTTGTTGGCAGCCAGGCTAGCAATACAAACTTCAAACTGGTCAGTGGTAGTGTCTTACGGTACGTGAGCATTCTTCAAAAACTTTACCAAGGCATTAGCATGAGCTTCAGAGCACAAGAGCAGAGCAAGCATGGATATCTTGGACGGACGGAGTCTGTCCCAACTGTTCCACAACATTGTAGTCACTCTTCTTGATAATCTTCAGAATTTCCTCCATTTCTTGTTTGGAGGTGTCTTCAGTAACTTCCTTTGGTACTTCTGGCTGAGCAGGATGAGTCACTGGTTCTTGGGGAATGGATTGAATAGCTGGCATGCGAACTGGAGTCGCAATGTCCTTTGGAGGAGAGATTTCTGGAGAGAAAACCCTTCCGGTTCTGGTCACCTTACTTGATCTGGTGATGTTGTCAATGTCAGGAATGGTAGCTTCAATGGCAAGATCTTCAATGGTCAGAGGATCTTGCTTGACGCCATGATAGTAAACATCAGCTCCATAATTCCACGGGATAGCCTTGTCGGAGGAATATGGCACTGGTCTTGGAGAAGTAATGATGAGAGGTGCCACTCTAGGCACAAGATCAGCAGAGGAAATCCTTATTGTGTTAACATCGGCATAGTCTTCTGGGAAATCGTCACCCCATCCGGTTGCCTTAACATCTTCAATAGGAATCTTGTAGCTCTCAGGAGCAGTGTACTTCACCATGTAATCATATTTTCCACTTGGTTGCCCCAAGGTATCCCACACAGATGGTGCGGCTTCATTCACATCTTTGATCTTCAACTTAGACATATCTTCACACAGCTTCTGCACAGGTGGCTTCAAGAATAGTATTTCACGGTTATCCATCATGCACTGAACACGTCTTCTCAACCAAGCACAACCATCAGGTGTAGATGGGCACCAACGACAATTCTCTGGGCATCCTGGATTGACATCAGCTTGCAACAAATTCTTCTTTACAGTCATCAGAGGAATGGTCAAGTCATCTATGTTGAAAACATAAGTATCATCGCCAACAGCATTGGAACTCTTGTCATGGTTAGGCATGGGCGCGTTGATCACATTCGGAGTCTCAACAGGAGGATCGAACTCAATCTGCTTAGCTTCAATCATGTCTTGAATCTTGTTCTTCAGAGCCCAACAATCATCAGTACTATGTCCTGGGCTATTAGAATGGTAAGCACACTTAGCATTAGGATTGTATCTCGGAGAGGAAGTGTTGACATTCTGAGGAGTATCCCTCAAGGTAATCAGCTCTGCTTTCAACATGTGTTGCAAGGCTTGCGACAAAGGCATGTTGATCTTCGTAAACTGTCTTCGTGACGCGTTCTGGCTACGCGCGTTGTCTCGTTGAGGTTGTGCTGATGTAGGATTGGGAGATCACAACTGCCCCCACAGATTGAGCGCGGTCAGTCTTGGCTCGGCTTTTCTGACCACACACAGCATTAGTTTCTTTCTTACCGCCAAAAGTTCTCTTCGCAGCTGTGATACGGTGAACTGACTTTGTAGGATTTTTGTATCCAAATGTGCGGATAGCAAGAGTCGCCACCGACTTTTATTTTTATCCAATTAAGGGAAGGTAAAAGTAACAGAAAAAGACCTTCGTTAGATTCTGAGTTCGGGAGAATGGTTATGAAAAGGGAATGTATTAGCACCCCTTTCCATTCGCAGTTTATTCTACGGGCTCTTAGTTGCTCTTAGATAACTTTTTAATTGCTTTCTTGTGTGTTTGACAAATGTTTTGAAAAAAGGCATTTCGCTTTGACTTTGTAATGACTCATGTAGGAGTGTATACAAAGTGTTCGGAAATGTTTTGTTTTTGAAAGAATATTTGAATTTTAAAAAAGAGTGTGAGGTGTGAAAAGCATTTGGTAGAGCGAGCAACTAAAAGACTTATTTACCCACTCAGAATTGGTCGTTTTTGTACTTCTACGTTCCTTTAGAATAGCGCTAGCCGTACCATTAGTTAGTAGGTAGCTCCATTCGTTGGATGTAAGCGGGACATTCGAAGGGACATCGGATGGTCATAGAAAGCAACTTGTAGGAAGTATCCTAGCACATTCGAAGGGACTATCATCATTTTTCGTAGGCGACAATCGAGGGTCAAGATCATGTATTCGGAGGCGACATCGTGGGTCTATGATCTTTGTATCGAAGGGACTATGATGATTTGTTTGTAGGCAACGGTGCTAGAATACCTCTACGTTCGAGGGACATGACCATTTGAATCGAAAGGCATCGAGAGAGAATTACCCTAAGGGGTGCATGTGTGAAGAAGTGTGTTGAATTCAGAATATATTATCTTGAAGATTAGTGGGCTAAGTTCAATTTTAGTCTTGCCATACACGCCTAATTACTAGCAATTTATAGGGTGCGGAAAGTAAAATGCGGAATGTAAAAGCGGAAATGTAAAGGTGCGGAAAGATAAACCTACGCTATTACATGGCTTTGGGGCAGATACATAATTTAAAATGCGGAAAATAGAATCCTAAATTAAAACTATTACAACCCATATGCAATTACATTATTGAAAAATAAAATAATAAAATGACAGAGAGAAAATCGTCTGAATCGGATCAACCTGTACAAAAAGAAGAAATCGGAAAATGCAATATGAATCGAACAAGAGAAAAAATGTTAGAAAAATGCAAGTTTTAATATGGGAAAATTATTATATGCTGGAAATAAGATAAATATATTAAAATAATTTTTTGGGATTTTTTTAAATGCATTTTAGTAATTAAAAATTAATTTACAATGATTTAAATGCTAAATTATAAATAAAAATAAATATGCATGCAAAAAGATATTTTTAAATTTATTAAATTAAATAAAGGTTTTCAAAATATAAATGTGAAAATAAAATATTTTTTGGTAATTTTTTAATGCGGAATAAAAATTATGAAAAGAATTAAAAATATAATGAAAATATTAAAAATAGGAAAATATAGAAAATATGCAAGTTTGGAAAAGGAATGACAAAACTGGTGCTGGAGAGGATCGAACAAGGGACCCTTGAGGGTATCTGGCAACAGGGAACGCTCTTACCACTACGCCATGTGGCTCTTTGTGTTATGGAACGAAAACGTAGGATGAAGAGCAACACGCGTCGCCGTCTGGGTAAGTCAAAGCACGATCAACATGGTGGGGTCCTCGCTAGATTAATGAACGAATCAGAGATCGCCATAGAGCCACGCAAGCCCACGCCGGAGTCAAAGTTTTCAACGACGCCGGAGCCCTAGCTCCGGTCGTCCTCTCCGATTGCCCAAACCTGCAAACTGGAAAAATACGCAAGATAAATAATTCTAAGGTACCCTACCCCCCTAAATCGAGGGCTGCGAACACGATGGTGCCATTAGTTTGCCCTAAAAATGCCTGTATCAATCGGTTCGATTCAAACAGTTCAAAATGCCCTAACTATGGTGATTTGAGTTCTACACGTCTAAGCTTGCATGTAAGGCTTCATTCATGACCTAACAAGCATCCTGGATCGATACAAACACACAAGAAACGTTAACAATGCATGAATAATGAAATTTGAATTTCAAAAGTATACCAAATCGGAGCTTGATAGATATCACGTTCTGGGCAGTTGTAGGCTTGAGTAAGAGTATGGTTCGACTCCTGGGAACCTCCTGAGCAAGACTGGATGGCTAGATCGGGCTGAGAACGGCTGGTTTTTAAAATTCGAATTTTCAAGATTCTTGAAATTTTTTGCAAGAGTTTGGGTTATGCTTGGGCTAGGGTTTCGTGTTGCTGCTTGTACACAATGCTGGCAATTTATAGAAGAGATTTGGATGGCAAAAGAGTAGAAAAAAGATTGCTCCATCAATGTGCAAATATTTTCTTTGAAAATAAAATCAAATCTTGAAGAAAATATGATTTTCTCATCAATGCCATGGCTTGCACGAATTTGGTAAGTGTATTGGGCTTTCTTGGACATTAAGAAAGATATAAATCCAACTTAATTGAAAAAATAACCTAATTTTCATATTTTACATAATTTATTTTTGAATTAAATGTTATAAAATTCAAACATAAATCACAAAAATAGAAAATTACCAATGTCAAGCATTTATGGGTCAAGAATATCATCATGAACAAGTTTGGATCAAAAGATTATAGGCCCATTTGGAAAATTTTGCATTTTGACCAAAATGTCCTTTTGTGCAATTGTCCAAAATTGCCCAACTTCTGAATAGTGTATCTTGCTCAATTTTCCACATTTTTGAGTGTTCTTGGACTTTTTGGAAATCTCTAAGAGTCCTCTAAACAATGTCTTTGGTTTCATCTCATTTGGAGTTACCATGCTCAATATATCTTCAAATCAAAAAGTTGACTTTTTGTTGACTTTGAAAATGACCTGTAATGTTTTGAGCTATACCTCTCAAATGAAGCATTTTTTGGACATTCTTGTGAGACATGAAGTTGTAGAGAATTGAATTTCCTTCAAAATGAGCTTTGGTGGGAAAATTTATGAGAAAGTATGAGAAAGTTATGATCACCAAAGTTCATTGACTTTTCACCTAGAAACCCTAATTTAGAAAGTTTGACTTTTGAGCAAATCTTGAGTTTTCTTGATGAATCATGATCAACCCTTGATCAAATGATGAATGTAACTTCAAAATGAGGATGTTGACCAAAATCGAAGTTTTGATGTATGTTGACCACAGCTTGACTTTTGTCCAATACACCGATTTTCAACCATCCGAGCAATTGCCTGAGGAAACTTGACTTGTGAGGCTTGAAACTTGACATGGAGAATCTTTGAAGCATATGAGGAGGCATGAAGACCATTGGAGATGTTGGAAATCCATCTTGACTTGAGAGATACCAAACCCTAGTTTGGGTTGATTGTCTAGGAGAGAGTTTGTTTGATCAACTCTTGAGGAATCCTTGAGTATGGATGTATGAAATCTGTTGAGTAGATGGAGGGCAAATTTTGGGGTATGACAGCAGCGTTTGATGATGATTCTACCTGAAACTTTCCACTCTTGATACCACAATCGCTACGTCAATATCGGTGAATCCTGAAGAGTTTCCAATCGATGATGATTGAACGGCCTCGGTGTTCCCATAAACATATCAACCAACTCCCTATTGGACAAGGGTGGTTGAACTCTGCCTACTAGATCTCTCCACTTCTGAGCATACTCCTTGAACTTCTCATCACGACCCATAGACATACTTTGTAGTTGCGAGTGGGTGTCAATTCAAGATTGTACTATATCGCTTGTAGAAATCCGCTAAGTTACTCCAAGTACGGATACGGTCATTCTCTAGCTGATAATACCACTCCAATTGAGTTCCGGACAAACTTTCTTGAAAATAGTGCATCCACAACTTTCTGTCATCAGTGTGGGGATTGATCTTTTGGACATAGGATTTCAAATGCAGCTTAGGGCAAGACATGCCATCATACTTAGCAAAAGTTAGAACTTTGAACTTGGGAGGAATCACAACACCAGGGACAAGACTCAGATCATCAAAATTCAGCCCGGACATCTTCAGGTTTTCCAAGCATTCAGACGGTCTTCAAGTTGTTTGTACTTGTCATCTTCATCAGAGTATTGGCCATTATCATAGTCTTTCTCAGGCTCATGCTGACTACCTTCGCCATTACCCTTGTTACTTTGCTCATCCTCCTTCTTGATACTTCCTTCAGAGAGCTCAATTCGACTAACCACTCTAGGACCACCTTTGTAGCGTCTGCCCATGTTGAGAAGACCAACAACCTTCTTCTTCCTGTTGATGAGCTTCTTCAAATCTTCTTGGCCTTGGACCAAGCGGTAAACATCTCACCGAGCATTCGAGCTTGAAGATCTTTGATGACTGTTCAAGAGCCATTTCTGCTAAAATAAATAGCGAGCAAATGAGAAAACCAATCTTCAATGTACCTGTGATGCAATGTTATGCTATGATATGCAATGTTTATGCGGATGCAATGCAATGTTTTCAAGGACCTTAGAGATTTAAATTTGTTAAACAAGCAATGAACAAACATTTATTAGTACTCTTTTATTCTTTTCTTTTAAGTACAAAAGATAGTTCAAACAAATAAAAGAAAACATATAAATCCTAAAGCTCTAAGTCTCCCATGGGCGCTTCCTCTTGGTGCCGAGATAGGCGTTGATGCTTCGCTCCTCGTGAAGTAGCTTGGTCACCTCTAGCACCTTCTTCTCACTTGCATAACACTGAGCTTCAAAGGTATCCCTTTCTTCTTTGAGCTGAATCCGATCTCTTCAAGTCTTCAAAATCAGGCATGTCGATGGAGAACAAGATAGGTACGTCACCTATAGCAACAGTTCCATAATTACCGGTAAAACAGCGTGAATAGCATCATGAGGTTTTGAGCTCGAGCTCGCACCCATTTGAGGTAAGGTTCCCAAGGAATGGAGTTCGTGCCCCAAAGTCTTGGTATCGCCTTCTTTACCATGCCCCAAGCGTATGAACCTTCGCTAATTCGAGATCGTGGTAGTCGAACACAATATCTTGGAGAAGCATATCATGTGGGCCATCCCTTCGAGCAAAACCAAACTGACGTAGAGCTAGAGAAGGATTATAAGTGATACCTCCCCTTATACCAAGTAGTGGTACATTAGGGAATTCTCCACAACGCTCAATAAATGTGAAGTCCTTTTGAGAGAAAAGACTCCAACGGATATCGGAATGAGAGAGTGACATTAACCTTTGAGACCACTTCATTCTTTGTTCGTTCTTCAAAACTGATGGAGGAAGGTGCGAAATAAACCACCTGGAAAGTAACGGGATACAACACATGAGAGTTCCTTGTCTCTTAGTAGTACAAGTGTGGAGAGAATGCAGAATATCTCCAAGTAAGGTAGGCACAGGATTGCGGGTAAGGAACAACTTGATGGCGTTGACATCTATGAATTGATCCGAGTTAGGAAATAGAACCAAACCATAGATTAGCAAGGCCACAATGTCTTCAAATGCATGGAAACTCATAACTTTGAGGAATTCTCTGGCTTTCTTAATCAGGAACTTAGCAAGTAAACCCTTAACTCCGCGGTTTCCCAATTGGCTTCAATGTCCGAGCGCTTAAGATGTAACAATGTCTTCGCATTTAGGAACCTTTTCTAAACCGTGAATGGCATTTGGTCAAGAATAGGTACCCAAGTAGCTTAGAGAACTCTTCCGTAGGGACTAACTGATAATTTGGGAATGTAAAGCAATGGTGTTTGGATCAAGAACCGAATAGGACATGCATCATATCTTCTTCAAAACCGGAGATAACCAAATCAAGTAGACAACCATGTTTTTTGATGAACTGAGCATGGTCGGGAATTTTTGAAACCAATTCTTTGAGCTGAGAAGGTATACCCATGAAGTTGATTCGGATAGTCTTTCTAGAAGCCATAATACCCTACAAAACAGAGCAAAGATAAATCCTTAGGTCCTTAAAATAGTTAGAAATGATATGCAATGCAAATGATGTCATGTTTGGCACACACAAACAATTCACACAATGAGCCTAGGTGTAAGGCTTGCATGAGGTATAGGTGATTACCCCACCAAAAGTTTGAGTTAGTTCATCCTGTCCTATAATAGTAACCGGGTTCTAGGAATCTCATATCATTGATCTTTCTCGTAGGCGTTTATTTCAATACGACTACCAAGTGGTCGACCGAAAATATCCCAAAAGTCTGATCTTAATGAGCGTAGCATCGAGTATCAGCCAACCTTAGTCTGCACCAAAGTCGGCCATCTCACTACCTTCTAATGGCCAAGATGGGTCAATTAAGGTTCTAAAAGTTTAGTTAGTGCTTGATGACACCACGCAGAAGCCAAATACTATCCTCAACTTGGAAATGAAGAGTATCAGGACATCCAAAGTGTCACACTAACGTAGCCATCATGTTGACCGTTTCGATATACGTCTAACGGTCGCGACGATTTATTGCTACTTACCTAAAAGGAAACCCGGATCCGGGTGTAGGATCCCCCACAAATATAATACCCAAGCAACCCTTAAAGATAAAGCAAGCAAGTCAAACAGAAAGCAGTAAATGTGAGCTAGAAATCCCTAAGGCATTCTCTCTTTAAGGGTGTCTCCCTGGCAGAGTCGCCAGTTTTGTAATACGGTGAACTGACTTTGTAGGTTTTGTATCACAAATGTGCGGATAGCAAGAGTCGCCACCGACTTTTCTTTTATCCAATTAAGGGAAGGTAAAAAGTACAGAAAAAGACCTTCGTTAGATTCTAAGTAAGGGAGAAGGTTATGAAAAGGGAAGGTATTAGCACCCCTTTCCATCCGTAGTTATCTACGGGCTCTTAGTTGCTCTTAGATCACTTTAAAAATTGTGCTTTCTGTGTGTTTGAGAAAAATGTTTTGAAAAGGCATTTCGCTTTGACTTTGTAATGATTCATGTAGGAATGTATACAAAGTGTTCGGAAATGTTTCATTTTGAAAAGAGTTTGAACTTTGACAAAAGTGTGTTGTGTGAAAAGTATTTTGATAGAGCAAGCAACTAAAAGTCTTATTACCTACTCAGAATTGGCCGTTCTCGTATTGTTTTACTTTCCTTTAGAATAGCGCTATCCATACCATTAGTTGGTAGGTAACTCTATATGTTGGATGTAAGCGGGACATTCGAAGGGACATCGGATGGTCATAGAAAGCAACTTGTAGGAAGTATCCTAGCACATTCGAGAAGGGACTATCATCATTTTTCGTAGGCGACAATCGAGGGTCAAGATCATGTATTCGGAGGCGACATCTTGGGTCTTATGATCTTTGTATCGAAGGGACTATGATGATTTGTTTGAAGGCAACGGTGCTAGAATACCTCTACATTCGAGGGACGTGACCATTTGTATTTGTAAAGGCAACGAGAGAGAATGACCCTAAGGGGTGCATGTGTGAAAGAGTGTGTTGATTTCAGATATTTTATCTTGAAAATTAGAGTGAGCTATGTTGATTTTAGTCTTGCCATACACGCCTAATTACTAACAGTTTATAAGTGCGGAAATTAAAATGCGGGAATGTAAAGTGCGGAAAGATAAATCCTACGCTATTACATGGCTTTGGGGCAGATACATAATTTAAACTTGCGGAAAATAAAAGCCCTAATTAAACTATTACATCCCATGAGCAATTACATTATTGGAAAAAGAAAAAATAGTAAAGAATCGTCTGGAACGAGATAACCTGTGAAAAGATGAGAAAATCGGAAAATACGATGAAATCGAATAAGAGGAAAATGTTAGTAAAAATGCAAATTTTTAGATGAGAAAAATATTTCATGCTGGAAATAACATTAATAAGCTAAAATAATTTTTTGGGATTTTTTGGACGCAATTTAATAATTAAAAACTAATTAAATGTGATTTAAATGATAAATTAGCAATTAAATTAAATATGCATGCAAAATAATATTTTTTAATTTTATAAATTAAATAAACATTTTATGAAAATAAATGCAAAAGGAAAAATATTTTTGATTATTTTTAATGCATAAGAAAAAGTATGAAAAAGAATTAAAATGAATGCAAAATATATTAAATAATGAAAATAATTGAAAAAGTTTGAAGTTTGTAAAAAGAAATCAAAACCGGTCCCTGTGAGGTTCGAACTCGTGACATGGGAGAGCATCTATCAACAGGAAGCGCCTTAACCAACTGAGCCAGCGTGCACGTGTGTTTGAAAATTGGAGCGAGTAGATTACAAGCACGCGTCTCATCCCCATTGCCTCGTCTCCGCGCCAAGCTTCGTCTTCCCCGATTTGAATTTTTGAAAATTCAGCGTCGGCCATTGTTCGACGCTACGTCCCTGGCAAAATTGAAAATCACACACAGATAATATAAATGAATTCTAAGGCCATGGTTCGATTCCAGACATCATTCCGAATGCAACGGTAATAGTCTCGTGGTCCAATTTATCCTAATAAGCAAAACCCTAAATCGTGTCCAGGAACCCTAGCCATGGCAATTCGAGTTTCAGGCCATAGAAATACGATTAACTTGCCCAGATCGCTTGCAAACTTATCACTGATCACAAAAACAACAATGAAACATGTTAATAATGCATGATTATGAGAAATCGAATTTTGAAAAAGATGAACAAACCGAAATCTGATTTTCGAGTTTCTTGATGGTTTTGGGCAAAGTAAGAGTCTGGAATGCTTCCAGGGATGCCAAGCAATGTGTTTGAATCCTCAAAAGCAATTGAAAACGGCTGGATCGATGGCTGCTAGTAGCTTGTGTAGCACGGTTTTCTTGAGCTTCAATAGGGTTTCTCCAGTCCAATTTTCTACCCTAATTCGTGTGGCATGAGTTGTGTATATATAGTAGAAGGATTCAGAGTTGTTTTGAGAAAGAATCAATCACTAATCAATGCAAATCATTTGATTTAGTACAAAATCAAATTTTCATTTTTTTGATCAATTTTCAATCAAATCTTGCCATATCAATCCAAATTTCGAAATTTGCTGGCTTTATTGAGTTGCTTGGCTCTCAAGGAAGAGAGAAAAATCAAGTTTGCATTTAATTTTGATTTTATACTTTATTTTTAAATTTAATTTGTACTTAAATGAATAAATTCCAAATTAAATAGAAAAATAAAATAAAAATTCGTGGCATTGGGCTTGGATATTCCTAATTGCATAAGGAACAAGTTTGGATAAAGAAAAAGTAAGCCCATTTGCAAAAATTTTGATTTTTAGAAGTATTTCTCTTTGTGCACTTCTTCAAAATTGCCCAACTTGTGAATGGTGTATCTTGCTTAATTTTCCACATTTTTGAGTGTTCTTGGACTTTTTGGAAATCTCTAAGAGTCCTCTAACCAACCTTTTTGGTCTCATCTCAATTGGAGTTTCCATGCTCAATATATCTTCAAAACAAAATGTTGACTTTTTGTTGACTTTGAAAAGGACCTGTAATGTTTTGATCCATACCTCTCAAATGAAGCATTTTTTGAATATTATTGTGAGACATGAAGTTGTAGAGAATTGAATTTCCTTCAAAATGAGCTTTGGTGGGAAAATTTCTGAGAAAGTATGAAGAAGTTATGCTCAGTCAAAGTTCAGTTGACTTTTCTCTAAGAAACCCTAATTTGGAAAGTTTGACTTTTGAGCAAATCTTGAGTTTTCTTGATGAATCATGATCAACCCTTGATCAAATGATGAATGTAACTTCAAAATGAGGATGTTGACCAAAAATCATGAGGTTTGACTGTATGTTGACCACAGTTGACTTTTGTCCAATACAACTGATTTTCAACCATCTGAGCAATTGTCTGAGGAAACTTGACTTGTGAAGCTTGAAACTTGACATGGAGAACATTTGAAGCATATGAGGAGGCATGATGAACATTGGAGATGTTGGAAATCCATTTTGGTCTGAGAATCACCAAACCCTAGTTTGGGTTGATTGTCTTGGAGAGGGTTTGTCTGATCAACCCTTGAGGAATCCTTGAGTATGGATGTATGGAATGCCTTGAGAAGACGGAGGGCTAATTTTGGGGTATGACAGAGCTGGCAAAGTTGTACCCTCATTACAACGAGATAATAGTTGAATTTTCTAAGTGCATAAAGTTTAAAATGTATAGCATTCTGAAATTAAGAAAGTCATTGGGTATCAGTGGATTCGTAAGTTTACACACTTGGTGAATAGCTGTAGAATTTTTGAAGAAGACAGTAAGGCTCACTATAAGATTATGAGTGATAAGAGAGGAAAGAAACATCAGAACCATGGGAATCCTTACAGTGTTCCAGTTGAGAAGGGCAAGCATAAGGCTTATAATGGTAAGAGGCCAAGTGAAAGATAGCTTATGATATATGCATGAAAGATTGCCTTTTCTCATCATACTTTCCTCCAAGAGCAACTCATGCTTTAGTGTTGTTCATTTTAATGTACGTGATCCATTTGAAGTACCTTCACTTGGAAGGAACAAGTACTTTATGTTATTTGTGGATGATTTCACCAGAATGACATGGGTAGCACGCATAAAGTTCAAACACAAGGTGTCTACGAAGTTCAAGAACTTCACAGTGAAGGCTAAAAATCAAAGTGAACAAAGATTGAATATTCTTATAATAGATGGTGGAGGTGAGTTCAACTCTGGAGAGTTCAATAAGTTATCTGAGGATAATGGTATTAAGAGTGAGGTGACTTCTACATACACTCCACAACATAATATTCTTGTTGAAAGACGAAACTGAACTATGCTTGACATGACCAGCAGCATGTTGAAAGAAAAGAATTTTCCTTACAGATTATGGGGAGAAGTTGTTGTTATTGCAGTATATGTGTTTAATAGATGTCTAACCAAGAAGTTAAAGGAAATAATTCCTTTGGAGAAGTGGAATGGAAGAAAGAAAGGTGTTAGCCATTTGAATGTGTTTGGTTCGATTTGTTACAAACATATTCTAGATACTAAGAAAAGGAAGTTGGATGACAGAAGTAGAGTTATGTTGCTTGTAGGTTACCACAGTACAATTGCCTATAAGCTCTATTTCCTTGTCACTAACAAAGTTGAAGTCAATAGAGATGTCATAGGGAAAAAATTAGAAACATGGGATTGGAACAAGTATAATTATGACTCTAAAGTTGAAGGTGTTTTTGAAGATGTCTATGAAGGTGATTTTGAAGGAGATTCTGCGTTTGAAGGAGAATATGCCTTAGAAAGAGATTCTACCTTTGAATATGACTCTAAATCTAAAGGAGAGTATGACTATGAAGAAGATGGCGAAGATGATTATGAGTCTGAATGAGACTTGAACTCTAATCCAAAATCTTATGGTGATCTAAACTTTGGTGGTGATCCAAAATCCGGTGGTGATCCAAAATTTTGTGGTGATCTAGGTGGTGACCCATACCCTAGTGGTAATCCAGACTCAGGTGGTAATCTAGAATCTAAAGGTGGAGCCTTTGAAGGTGGTTCTGCCTCTGAAACTAGACCATAGAGAACTCATCAAATTCCAAGGTGACTTGAAGACATTAAGGTGTGGCTAAACTCCATGAAGTAAGAACTTGAGGCAATTGAAAGAATCATGACATGATAATTGATTGTTCTACAAAAGAACAAGAAAGTCATCAGTGTGAGATGGGTTTTTAATATAAAGCTAAAGCCATATGGGTCAATTTCAAAGCATAAATCAAGGTTAGTAGCTAGAGGATTTCTTCAAAAATTTGGTTTAGACTACTTTGAAGTGTTTGCACCCGTAGTTAGACATGAAACAATCAGATTGTTGATTACTAAAGTTGAAAGTATGAATTGGCCTCTAATGCATTTAGATAGGAAATTAGCTTTTCTGAATGGCCTTTTTCTAGAAGAATTCTATGTGTCACAACCTCCTGGATTTGTGAAAAAGAATCATGAAGGGATGGTGTCCATGATGCATAAAGCCTTGTATAGGATTAAACAAAATCCAAAAGCTTGGAATCTAAAAATTGATTCATTTTTCTAGCTTCAAGGTTTTAAGAAATGTGAGATGGAGTATGGTGTGTATGTTCAACATACGTTTGATGGAAATATGATTATGGTATGTGATGAGTGCTAAATTATTGTGAATTTGAATGTGAATAATTAGCACTCATCGGCTTAATTCATTTTCTTTTCGTCAATAAACCTCAAATTTTGTGTACATTTTGTATAGTTTACATTATAGTGTATATATTGTGTTATCGAGTAAATATCATTGATTTTAATTGATTTTATCTCATTTTGGTAGGTATTCAAGCATTGATATTTAGGCATTATTAGATATGTCATTTAATAAGATTTCCAACGCTTCAAACCGTGCACAAATCGGAGTTACGGTTCTCAAGTTATAGCCGAAACAATGCCGAATTTTTTGTTATTGCTTCTGGTGTATTTTGTCGGGCGAATACAGTTTCGCCCGACGAATCTGGCAGGATAGAAACACTTTAAAAGGGGTAAAAACACATTTTTTTTTAGGTTATGTTTTGGGTATTTTTGGTCCCAATCCATCAAACCTTCATTTTTTGGTAGAGAGAGCTTAGAAAACAACTTCAGAGCTTGCATACTGATGTTCCGAGTGGATTGATCATCAATCGGCGCTGACAAACCGAGAGATTTTTTGTTCATTTCTCTTCCTCTCTACGTATTTCTCTTTTTTTGGGTTATGTTTGTATATTTCCTTTGAACATATGTATATTTGTTGATAATGGTGTTGTATAAAGCTTGCTTCACAAATCATTATTGATGTCTTCCTTAATATTTTTGCTTTATGTTTGGATTTGGATTGTTATAGACATATACCTCATAAATCTTGATTAGGGATGAATATCTATTAGTTTCTAGATTCTAGAGATAGATTTAGAGCTAATAATCATTGTGGGTATTGGATTTTAATGTCTCTGTGTTGTTGGTGTTGTGCGAGAGATTGCCTACGCAAGCAATACAATTGTCTCCAACTTTGTGTTACACATAATCTTTGTTGTGGAATATTTTGAGCGATACTTGATGATTTTGATGAGTATTGTAGGTTGAGTGTGACTGATCGATAAGTTTAATTTTGTTTTGAGTAGTATAAATTCATGCCAGATAAGTTTATCTTTTTGCTTTTATATGCGTTTATTTTATGTTCATATATTTACCTTTCTATACAAACCACTCCATTCAAACCCCCAAACTCATTAACGAGATATTTGTTGAAAGATAATTCAATAAACTAATCTCTATGGACACGATGCGATATAACCTAAATATCACCAGTAAAAATAATACTTTACTTTTTGCTTGCCGCTTTACTGCTTCAGCAGTGTGTCTTTATGTTGATGACGTATTACTAACAGAGAGTTGTACTTCTGAGATGAACAAGTTCAAGAAGGTGTCGATGAATGCATTTGAGATGATTGACCTTGGAAATATGGGATTTTTTCTAGTAAATGAGATTCTACGCTTTAAAAAATTATTATGCATTAGTTGAAGTATGAACTTGAGTTGTTGAAGAGGTTTAAACTAATGAACAATAAATCTGCAATCACACAAGTAGAAATAAACCACAAATTGGACTTTGATCCAAATGGTGATGGTGTAGATGCTACAAGTTTTAAACAGTTGGTAGGCTTGCTAAGATATCTACACAATACCATTCCTAACCTTTTTTATGGAGTTGAAATGGTAAGTAGGTTTATGAGTAAACCAATGTGATCACTACCAAGTTGGTGTCAGGATACTAAGGTATGTGAAAGGGACTCTGAAGCGTGGCATTTTGCTTGCATCTAGAGTGTTAGATGTTGTTGAGATGATATGATATTTAGACTCTCGCTGGTGTGAAGACAGAGTTTACATGTTTATGTATCTAGGTGCTCTAATTTCTTGGTGTTCTAAGAAGAAACTAGTTGTTGCATTGTCAACCTATGAAACAGAATACATAGTTGGTGTAGTGTCAGCTTGTCAAGCTGTTTGGCTGATGAATTTTTTGCAGAAACTGAAGTTCAAAGTGATCAAACCAAACAAGCTGATGATTGATAACAAGTAAGCAATAAACCTTGCCAAGAACCCAATGTTGCATGAGAGAAACAAGCATATATATACTAAGTATCATTTTATATGAAATCAAGTTCAGAATATAGTACTAGAAGTTATTCACTGCAACACTCAGAACCTTCAATGTACCTTGTAATCATGTCATAGCAGCATGCTCATATGCTCTTCAGAACTCTTCCAATCATATATCCTTCACTTAGAACATCATAAATGTATTTAATGTGTACAACAATAGCTATCTGGTGGTAGCAAAGGAATATTATTGGCCTGCTTATTAAGGGAACACCGTTTGGCACAACGAAATATGTGAAGGAAGAAAAAGGGTCACCCTAACCGTGTGCGTATTTGAACCAAAATGGATACGATAAATAAAATGGTAAGATTATGTTGTACATGTCGTCATCCCGGACACAATCGAAAAAGTTATCTAAATGTTGGAGCAAGCTCTACAATATAATTATTGTATGCACTATTGATATGTAATTTCTTTTTTGTAACCAAGAAATTTCATATTTAATTCAACTTTCGGGTACAGCAAAATAAAGATAAGCACACTTAAATCAACAACGTGAAAAACAAATAAAACGACTAAACACATCAATATATCTAGGAGATTACAACCATCGAGACAATATCAGTAGATTTATGCATCATAATATGACAATGCCCCACATACGAATTTCTCCATTTTGATTGAACATTTTAACAAGCCTATCAATTATTCTATTCTTTTCACTATCAAGAATATTTGTGTCTAACCAACAGATCAAACTCCTCTAAAGATGTTTGAAAGTCTCTGTGTTTTAAAGTCTATCTTTATTTGAGGTTTTATTGGCGAATAAAAAATCTAAGAATTTTTTTTGATATTGTAAGACATTTTTGAAGAAATATTTAAGAGTGTGAGAAGATGAGTGATAAATGGTGGATAATTAATAATCTATTTATAAAAAAAAAAAATGACTACAATACATGCGCTAGAGAGAATGGTGCATCCTCATTGGACTATAATTCACACACGAGTTAAAGTGGCACGTATGTATTGCATGCGTCAATCAAAATAACACATGTGTGTATTTTTTTGTATGCATGTGTCACAAGCATAAGCATCACCTCATGTAGACGATATTATTTTATTGGAACCCCACTAAAAGTTGTAAGTCATTAAAATAAATTTTTGCGCCAAAATTGTGGTCATTTTAAATATTTTTTATATTCATTTTATTTTATTTTTTTTATATTTTATTTTATGAAACCTCAACTAACTATTGTATTTATTTATTTTTCGTTAATTTTTAAAACTAATTTTCTTCTACTAACTTTTTATATTAATTAGTTTACTTATTTAAGAAAAACATACTTTCTAAAATAATTTTTTATCTATTTTATTTTATTATAATAATTAGTTGGTAAAAATTAAATTAAGCCACCTCTAAATGTGATTATTTAATAAAAATTAACTTAATTTTCTTCTACTAACTTTTATATTGATTACTTTAACTATTTATCATTGATTTTTAAAAACTAACTTTCTTCTACAAAATTTTTATATGAATTAAATTAGTTATTTGATAAAAATATACTTTTTAAAATAACTTTTGTGTTTTTAAAAAAAAATAATTTTTATGTTAAACCATCATACTAAATTATAATTCTATAATGTCATTAACAAAATCTTCTCGCCAAAACTAACCTTCTTTCTAATTAATCTAATAATTATTAATAATTAAATAACATAAAATAATCAAATTAAATAACACTTACCTCATCAAATTAACTATCTTTCACTAATTTATTATATTTATTATTAATTTTTAATTAAAAACATATGTGATACACCGACAATATAAAAGAATTTTATATTATCAAACAATCACAATCATGAATCCTGCCAAATTAATATATATATATATATATATATATATATATATATATATATATATATATATATATATATATATATATATATATATATATATAATAGAATGTTATGTTTATATTGGATGAAAATATAAAATTTGACACTACCAGTATATCTCCATTAACTCAAACTAATTTTTTTCTACTAACTTTTTATATTAATTATTTTACTTATTTAAGAAAAACATACTTTGTAAAATAATATTTTACATCAATTTTATTTTATTTTAATAATTATTTGGTAAAAACTAAATTAAGCCAACTCTAAATGTCATTATTTTATAAAAAACTAACTTAATTTTCTTCTACTAACTTTTTATATTAATTATTTTAGCTACTTATACTATTGTTAAATTTTTCTATTTTATCAATTTATTATACTATTCGACTTTTTAATTTGTTTATAATAATAATAATAATAATAATAATAATTAAAATAATATTATTTTTAAAATAATAATAGTAATACTAATTAAAATAATAATAATAATAATCCACTAAATCAATAAAAAATTAACAGGACACATTTAAATTTTCTTTCACAAAAAAATATTTGTAAATGAAAATAACTATTTTACTTTTTTTTAACAAGATTATTCTTTCATTCCATTATCATATTATCTACTCACTAACATATCATTAGAAACTTTTTCTCTTATTTTATTTTTCCTTTTTAAATAAATATGTCTATTCACTCTCTCACAAATAAGAGCGTACGTGGATTAAGAAAAATCAATTAAATCGATAATCTAAACTAAATCAAATTGAAATAAAATTGATTGTTTTTAGTATGATTCTAAAATCGAACCGAATCAATGAAAATCGATGTGGTTTGGTTAAGTTTTCAGTTTTAGGTTTTAGAAACCGTCAAACTGATGAAATGAATCAATAGATATAATTACACTCTAATATTTTATCTCACCCATAATTAAACCCAAATTTTATATCGGTTCCACCATTCTCCATCTTTGTTTACACTTCCTTCATTTCAACAAAACACACGTCTAGAACTAAACTCCAAAACATAGAAAGTAGAAACTATAAATCACAAAAACTTTCTTTTATTAAACTGCTGCTCTCGTTGCCTGCCATAACGGTTGCTCTCTATCATCGTTCTTATATGTTATAGTTGCATTTTTCTTGTTAAAATTATCTTCGTTAATTTTCATATATAATTTTTGTACCTTTGTTTCTTCTTCAATAGAATTTCTTTTAGTCTTGTTAGTTTTACAAAATAGTTTTAATATGTGTTTCAACTGTGAAACATGTTAATTAATATTTATTTTTTTTGTTTTCTATTTGATAAGTTTTCAAACCAAACCTTCTAATGTCAAGTGTCAATATTTATATTTGATATTGAACTTATTTCATAATCAGTAGAAATTATATCATTGTTTTGTATGTATTAAGAGCGACATGTAATTTGTTTGAAAAATAGGGCATAAATATATGGGAGTTTCTCTTTACAGCTAGTAGTGGTGATTTTCACCACTAAAAACCCAAAAACATCATTCGCATGTGCACATGTGAATTCACATATCAGCATGTTTTAGATGTGCATATGCGAAGACACACTTTTTGCACATTTTAATATTTAAACGTTAGATTTTAAAATCTTGGGGGGGTTTCGAATGTGCACATGCGAAACATCCTGAAAGGTGAATTCGGATGTGCGCATGTGAAACTTCCCTTTCCATATTAGAATGATACATGGTCACCTATTTCAACTATTTGATTCATTTTCTTTTCCTCTAACAAAAACCCTCAACAAACTCAATCATTCTCAATGAATTTTTTCAAATCAAGTTTCAAGTGTTTGAGATTAGCAAAGTGAGCTTTTAAAGCTGCAATTTGAGCTCAAATTCTCTTACTTCATCATACTTTTGTTGCATTGAAGCTGTTTTGTTGAAGAAGAAAACAAAGTCATTTCTGATATGCACCTACGAAGGCCACCTGCCAATATTTGCAAGTGCACATCCGAATTTAAGTCTGTTACATAGCCAAAATTTTGTTTTAACATAATTCATGTTTTTCTAACATGTTAGGTATAATGCACCTCGACAATATTGTCAAAGCTATCGTAAAGATTCCGGACAAGGTCAATGAAGACGATAAGCTGAATGAGGTGAAGGACTTTGATAAAACGATTGAAGTTGTGATAGATCATGGACAACAATTTCCAAATTTTAAAACTTTCATCACTCGTCAACATATGCTTGAATTGGTTTGAAACATAATAGATTGGAATGTGTTTCAAATATCAAGTCGGTTTACAATTATCGTTATAAATAACACATTGCACAAAGAGGTCTGAGGTCCGAAATGCAACATTTATTGAAATGTTTGGATGATAACCACTAATTTTCCAGGAACAAAGTTTGTGAAGACAACGTAAGTATTCTTAACATTTTTTGGACGCGTCCAAAAAGTATCAATTTGTTCAACACATTTCCAACCGTTCTTATGATTGATTCGACATACAAGACCAACAAGTATAGGCTTTCGCTTCTAGAAATTATTGGTCATCTCTATGGACAAGACATTTTCGATTGGATTTGGTTTTTTAGAAAGTGAGAAAGAAGACAACGTCACTTGGGCATTGGATATTTCCAAGACTTTGTTGAAAGATCCAAAAAATATGTCTGCGGTAATTGTTATCGACCAAGATAACGCCCTTATGAATGTGGTTGGCACTATGTTTCCTTCGTTAGCCGCAATACTTTGTCGGTATCATATAACAAAAAATGTGAGAGCATAACTAAAACCCGCGGTTGACACTAAAGAGAAAAAGGGTGAAGACGGAAACATGGTCAAAGTTGGTGTTGTGGTTGAGAAGATAATGGGTGCATGGACTGATATTCTTAATTCTTCTACATAAAAGTTGTAATATGGATGTACGATAAGGATGACTTATGGGCTACCATGTGCTTGTATTATTTCAAAAAAATAAGCTTAATTCTCCCCATACGAATGGATGAGGTTTGCACTCATTGGAAAAGGCTTCGATTCGATGACTACAAGCTGAGAAAGGAAGGTAAATCCAACATAACCATCACAACCAAGTTGGAATTCATTATGGATCAATTTTCTAAAGTGGATGATGCTACAACGATGCACATTAAATAACAACTGAGAAAAGTCGTATTTCCAGAAACAACTTATTTGAAACCCCCGTCGCAACCGGTGAAAACTAAAGGTGCGCCTAAAAAGGTGAAAACTTCACAAGCTGACAGTAAAGTAAAGCGCTCTCCTTCTTACCATGAAGTTGTTGATGAAATATTCTCGGACTCTCCTACCCCCAAAATCCAAAACAGGTGTTAAAAAGGGAGCTCGGATTTCCAAACCGCCTTGTACACCGCCTATTATAAAACAACCACAACCACCGCTGATAATCTACATTGATGAGATGCCATTTCTTATGAAAAAACACATTGAAAAAATCGTGGATGTGGGGAGTAATGGTAATTGCGGATATCGGGCCGTATCCAGGTTACTTGGTTAAGGAGAGGAGAAACACACTTTTGTGTGTCAAATAATTATTTCTGAGTTGACAGTGCATAGGGAACTTTATATTGTCCTATATGTGACGACGGACAAGTTTAATAATGTTCACCATGATCTTGCTCCAAGTATTACCGTTCACGCACTGGTTGAAAAGTGGATGAGCTTCCCGGAAATGGACCTTCTTATAGCAAGTGCATATGAGATGGTGTGTGTCAACTTGACGGGGTATGATTTTTCGGAAACATTTTTTCCTCTTCAGGATTTCCCACCAATAGATCCATTTGGACGCATCATGTGTATTGGGTACCTTAGGTCACGTCATTTTGTTCAGGTTTATTTGAAACTAGGTTGTCCTATTTCGGCCACATCCGTGGAATGGACGAAACATCATGCAAAAGAGGCGGGAAATTGGTCGGATCATTTTTGGATAGAATTATGGAGTTCACCAATTTGATGGAGCTTGAGAGAGAATCAAATAGGGAGAAATCAAAGAAAAATATTTGGTTTTAGATTTAAGCAACGACAATTTTTTCGGTGATTTTAAAATATAATCGAATCATTTTTTGAATGTATTATCGAACATATTGTAAAATCTATATGTTTAAATATATAACATATTATCTATATTTAGTAATACAATTATTTGTTTTTTCCATGTCTCTTTGGTGTAAACAATGGTTCTGTTTCTGCATAACTCGGAACTGCACATGCAAATAAACCTTAAATACTTTAAAAAAAAAACACAAGGCTTAACTCGCATATGCATGTCCGAATTCACCTCCTATTTTTATTTTAAAAATGCAGTGTTTGCAGATATGCAATTGCGAATTCCCCTTATTTGTGTAAGAATATGGGTAATTCGCATGTGCACTTCTGAATTAAGTACTGATAAGATTTCTTTGGTCCATATTACTCCAAATTTCCTATATATTGAGTCTTCAAACCATTTCATTCTCCATTATAAACCAAAACCAGAAATGACACAAACATATCCACACCTTGCTTTTGTCTACTTCAGTGATGCGTAGTCATCACTTCAATTCGGGTTCTCGCAGGACACACCGTTCGTCGAGCTCATTACGATACTGCATTCTCTCTTGCAGTATCTAGAGAATCGAAATATGGTCAAGCTTGAGTATTGTTCACCTTCACTTGACACTGATTGATGCGATTCAGATGGATGCGAGGCTTCAAAGATCGACAACAGATGTTATCAAGATATTGGAACCTCCCCAACTTCTCGTTTATAACAATATATAATTTTAATTTTCTGCATAAAAAATAATATAATTTCTTTGAATTATGTTGAATGAATGTTACGAATTATGTTGAATAATGTTGATTGATCTGCCCATAAATAAATTTGCAGATGCACATTTGAAATAACCTAACAGGTGACTTCAAATGTGCACATACGAAGTAAATCTAAGAAATCACGTTGGTGGTGTGTTCGGATGTGCACTTGCAAATTCTAGAGATATTTTGGGTTTTTCGCAACAGGTCTAGAAGAAGGATACTAAGTGTGGAAAGAAATTCTCAACATATATTACATGAAATATATTATTTTAAAAATAATAGCATAAAATACATCGAACATGATAGTGAAAAATACATCGATGAATATAATATTTAAAGAAAAAATTGTAAACCGATCAACTGAACCAAATCAAACTGAACCAAACCAGTTAGTTTGAGTTGATTCCATTTTTAAAAATTGTTAAAAATTGAACCAAATCAAACTGATAAAGATATAATTGTTTTGGAGCTTTTTTGGACCAAAAACCAATCCAAATCGATCAGATTACACCCCTTCTCATAGGTAGGAGTGAGAATAGGTCAGGCCAATTAACAAGAGCCTACGACCTAGCCTACACAGACTCATGCTAGACCAGACTTTTTTTAAATAAAAAAAAGCTAAGCTTTTTTATAAGCCTATTTAGTTAAAAAGATCAGGCATCAAGCCACGAAAATAAAAGCCTTTTAAATCTATCAAACCGGCCTATATAAATAAATATAAATAATTTCATTATTATAATTATATTGTATTTTGTACTTTGAATTAGAATACAAAAATAAAAATTGATTATCTTTAAGAACTTATTAAAATATGTTGAAACACCTTATGAATTTGTTTATAAGTTATTTTTATATATTTTCCTAAACAAATAGGCTCATGATACCTATGCTAATAGATAAGCTCATATAAGTTAATGCAAACAAACTTTAGTATCATTCATCTTTTAGTTTTTTAGTCTATAAAAATATTAATGAAATTGCTTATTTGTATATGTTCAAATAAAATAAACTCTTAAGTAGGCTAACACGCCAATCAAACCTTCAAAAAGGTCAAACTCAAACCCAAAAATAAATGTATGATAAGTCGCTAGTCAGACTAAAATTTTAATATTTTTAATAAGTGAGACTCAAGATTGACAAAATCTAGTTTGACCCAACCTATTTTCACGCATAGTTACATGTGATAACTTTCTTTCTCATTTAACCAAGAATTTATGATTTTTTTTAGGTTCATAGAGGATATCCCTACCTATAGCCAACTATCAAAAATGGTTCATAGTTTTTAACATATAACTCTTAATTATTATTTTTAATTGGTATAGTTAACTTTTTTTTCCTTCACTTTTATTTTCTGCTAAGCCAATTATTTGTTGAATGTTGAAGAAATTACTTCGCCATATGCAACAATAGAATCAAAGATCGTTTATTACACAAGGAAAAATAGAATTCTTTATAGGTTTGTTGTGCCAATTTTTCTACTTCTATTTTATTTATACTATTTTATTTTAAATTTTGTGATTTTTAATTTAAAATATAACTGAAATTAGTAAATATTTTTTAACCACAACTTTATATTACTTTAATGGTGGTTAAAATAAAATTTAAATATCTCCCGATATTCAAGGTTTACGATTAAGTAATTGTTTATTTACATTATTGATACATTTCAATTAAACTCTAAATTAAAATATATGTTAAAATTACTTCTTGAAACCATAATACTTATATATAAAATTTATCCGTGCATAAATTTCTTATTTAATCTTCTCGCCATCAACCACACTTGGTATGATCAATTTTTGTATGACCTATATGAGAAAAACTTGTCTCCAATAATAGAGAGTCAATCAATAAATAAACATGGAAAAACAAAAAATATTTGCACCAGCCGGGAATCGAACCCGGGTCTGTACCGTGGCAGGGTACTATTCTACCACTAGACCACTGGTGCTTGATGTCAGTTAATCAAAACATTATTAAAACAACTTTAATTTTCACGTTACTGTGATTATTAGATTATGCTTTTTGAGAATCATCTACAGATTTTTAAAAAGTGAGAAATAGGTATTGATTGAACCCTTAGAATCATTAATCAATAATGTAAGGGATGCACCTTATTTCAACATATTTGTCCATTTCTTTGATTACTTTCTTGTGATTGTAATTCTAATATGATTGAACTTGACTTCTATTACATCATGAAACAAGTATATGCTGTCCCGTGAATAAAATATTTTGAATCTATACTATATTATGTGTCTATAAATATATATATATTGTTGAAACTTGAAACATCAAAAATAGTAAGAAAATTTTAAATTTGTTGTTATAGAGCCTGAAATTTACATGATATATTACAGTAAAGAGTGAATGCACTCCCTCTTGCTATTTGTTTCTCTCTCAAGTGTTTTCTGAGAGATAAATAAATGTTATCATAGAAAATAACATATGTATGCAGCTGAGAAACAGAAATTATCAACTACTTTCTTTGTGCACGAACTTTCTCGCCTCTTGCTCGTCTCGAAAACTCTTGGATCTTACGATCGTGGTCTTTCAGCATTTGATCCATGTTGTTTGAGGAAGCCAGTAATGGACCTGACATGTATATCTTGTTTCCACTTGATCCATGTCCGTCCTGAAATAGAGGCTTACGTCGTTATTCAGATATTCACCAAAACTTGTTTTTAAAATAGAAAACAAGAAAGAAATAATGACTAACCGGAGTTGATTTTTCAGTTGGGACTCTTCTATTTACAATTTGACTGTGATCGACAATCCGTTTTTTATCCCGTCTTCTTCTTGACTCGGACCCACTAGTGGCCTCAACGGATTTTCTTACTTCAGTTGGTTTTCTGTGGGGAAAGGGAACTGGTTTTGGCTCCTGATCTTCAGACGACAGAGTTCTAGATGCTACTAGCCCGGATAGTTTTGATAGGTTAACTCGGTTTGAAACAGTAGGCCCGTTATCAACTTCTTTTACGCCCCTTGCCCAGCCTGAACCGGGAGCCAACGGGCCTGAATGTGAAGGTCTCTTATAAAAATGACCGGATGCGTTATTTTCCATTTCTCTAGCATCTTCTGATTGTTTATGTGGGAAACCTACATTCCCAGCCACATGTTCTCTATGCGGATAGGATAACTCGCTTCGATTCTTTGAGAAGGAATAGTGTTTCTGCTGAGTAAGATAAAGTGAGAAGGAAAGAGACAAAAATCAAGGCAGTAGAAAAAGGCACAAGTGAAAAATTACCTGTACTGATGCACCCATGTCGGCATTGTCTTTTGTTGAGACAACGGCCCTAGGTGCTTTTTCTTGTCTAACCGATGAGCCAACTTTTTGTTCCCTATCACCAACAGCTCCTTGCCTAAGATTATGGGAAAAAAGTTGATACATATCAGTCATCTTAAATAGTTCTTGTTTACTTCAAGATATAAAAATCAACCTAAAACCGGTACCTTCTGGTTGCTTCATCTCGCATTTTAGCGTCAATCTCTTTGCTAGGAGGATATTTTGGTAAACTTGATGGATCACAAGGCAAAGGTTCTGATGTGAAGAACTGTCAAAAGAAAAGGAGAAAAGTTCAAAATGCAAAATCACGTGCTTCTCAGGAGTATTAGTGATTTTAACGGCAGGAAACGAAACATATATCACACAGGTTACACCAAAGAAGGGTGTAACTTAATCTTAACCAGATTATATAATTGCTTGTTGGAAGTATAAACCGAAACCAGCATACCTCACTTTTCAGAGCAGCAGCTGCTGTGCCTCGATTTGATGGATCTACAGATAGTAGGGTCTCTATAAGTTTAAGAGCAGTTGATGAATATTCCTTAAATGTATCTGTAACGCATCGTCTATAATGGTGAGGAGGCTTGAATACTGTTGAATGTGGCAACCGCAACTTAAGCCAATAGTCCTCAGACGGTGAGCCGCAAAGTTTAAAAATCCGATGCAACTGCTCAACCTACAAGGAACTAAAATCAATTTTTAGATACCTCATACATTCATTAACATAAAATGCTAGTATTACTATTAGTATCGCTTTAATCGTTACAAAGTGATGGAAAGTAGATTGGTAATCATCATACCTCGGTTTTTCCTGGCAAAATTGGCCGGCCCGTATATAGTTCCCCCAGAATGCAACCAGTGCTCCATAAATCCACTGCAACCCCATAATGATTTGCTCCGAGTAAAAGTTCTGGCGGTCTGTACCACAGTGTTACTACGCGGCTTGTCAATGGAATATTGTGATGGGAGTCAAAAACATTCGCCAAACCAAAATCAGCAATCTTCAAAACACCACTGTTGTCAATGAGAAGATTCGAGCCCTTTATATCACGATGAAGGACACCGTGACTATGACAATGATCCAATCCACTAAGAAGTTGATGCATGTAGCATTTCAGCTGTCATACAAAAAAATATGTTTTAGGAGTTTTCGTATAAAAATTTGCTTAAAGGGTGAACATTGTCCGAGTCGCACAATGAATAATTTTTCCATATCTAAAATTCTCAGCGGAGAAAATCAAATGAACCATTACTACCTGTGGTTCGGAGAATTTGATGGTAGGATTTGCTGCAAGTCCTGTTAAATCGTGTTCCATATACTCAAAAACAAGGTACAAGCTACGAGATGTTTCCGAGGTTATCAATCCCTCCAGTTTTATTATGTTTGGATGGTCGAGCCTACGCAGAATATGTATCTCTCTTGCCATAAACTTGACACTCTCAGGATCAAGATTATCAAACCGCACCCTCTTCAACGCAACAATCTTCTGATTAGTTACATCACGAGCCTTATAAACCGTACTATAAGTTCCTTGCCCAATCTGCATAACACAATATCATAAAAATTACTCAGTTAAATCACAAGACTAGTATCAACAATTATAAAGAACATCATAGAATTTTTCCCAAAAACACAAATAGAACAGAAAAGCCAGCAACTTACTTTATGTAACCTCTCGAAAGTCGTTGCGCTTCGCGGTATCCATCCTTTGATAGCCTCACCAGCAACAGAAGAAAGCCAGGCCGGCCATCCAGCCGCAACTTGTTCGGCTTCTATAGCCTTCGGAACCCTTCCAAATCCAGGATGATCATCAACAGCCAATTCATGCTTTTCAATTTTCTTCTTCCTCCCATTTTGATCATCATACAACTGCACTGATCCATTCGATTTCACCTTCACATCACCTCCACTTTCAACTCTCTTGGAAGAACTCAACCTCAAAACATTCAACTCTGAAGCTCTTGTGCTACTTGATTGCAATTTCTTTGATGTACTTTCATTGCTGTCTTCTACAGCTGAACTCTTGGAACATAGACAACCCATGTTTCAACTATATGATATTATATTACAATTCCAATATTACCCTTCAAGAGTACCAAAATTTCTTCTAACAACCCAACCAAAACTCATGAACATAGTCTCACTAGTTTTATTCTCAATCCAAAAACAAAGATTGGAACTTTCCTACCATGAATCCAATACTTGAAAATCCCAAGCTGACTCAATTGAAGTCTGAAGCAGAAAACAACAAACAAAGATGAAATTCAGATCCCAATACTAAAAGGAAACATTTTTCCAAGATAGAAAATAAAGGGCATGAAATTCAAGTTATGGGGTGAAAATGAGAACACTTATAAAAAAACATGGAATTAAATTTAAAAAGAAAAAGAAAAAGAAAAAAAGAAAATTACTTGGGAGACCTTAGAATTGGAATTAAGAGAAAAGAGAAAAGAGAAAAGTGTGATGGAAAATTCAACGCGTATTAAGACATTAAAAAAAACATTATCATCAACCAGACAACAACCTTAGACGGCTTATGCCGGCTGGCTCAGTCAAAGGACACAACTCCCTCTTTCCCTCTCTCTAGTGCAAGATGATGATGATGATGATGATTTTGTAGTCTGATTTTCTCTCTCTTCTTCTACCACGTTCTTCTGTCAAACAAACAACGATTGTGTTGGTTTTGTGTTCAAACTTCAAACCTTCAAAGCTGGTCGTTGAACTTCTGTTTGGAGGAGTACAAGGCTCAACATTAAATGCGTTTTTTATATATATATTTTATATTTTTAATACAATTTTTTTTTTTTTATATATTTGAATATTGTCTGTGTATAACTGATCAAATATTAAAAAATTTATTAATAATATACCGACAATACTCTATTTATGCTCGAGTATGAAAAGATTATAATAGACCATAAATTTTATAAAAATAAATTTAATAATAATGTATATTTAAAAATAAGTTTAAATTTAAAATTAAATTGATCAAATCGTTGTGTTACATGTTAAATTTAGTGTTAATCACCTTTGTAACAACTAATAATTGAATTGAAAGAGAATATTAGCATAATTTATTTTTATTTTTTAGTATATATGGTTTATGAGTGACAAAGTAATGGTAGTATTTTTATTAATTAAAATAATTTTCTTGTTAGTTGGTTTGGGAAACCGTGGATTCTATTCTATATATGTAAACTAAAATACAATTTGGAATAAAATGAAAATTGGCATATCCTAATTCCTAATCATGCCATAAAATGAAATCAATTTTGAGTTTCCTTAGTGAGATGTGTGACAGTAAATTTAGAGAAATACTTGCTAACAACTGTTTTAATTTACCATAAGGAACATTAATTATTCTAAAAAGGGGAACATTGATTTCTTTTATATATATAAAGAAGAATAGGAACATTACTTTTTCTGAATAAAGGAACATTTATTCGGTGAGTCTTAATCTTTATCCAGTGAAGAAATTAACAACTGTCCTTAACATTCAATATCATTTCATTTTATTATACTAATTTTATTTCTATTTTTTTGAAGACTGATGTTTATCCAAATGTTATACTTTATTTTATTATTTTATGAGTGATATAATAAATTTTTTATTGATTTTTATTTGTTCTTTTAAAAGTACTTCCATTCATAAATCTTAAATATAATATTTAAAATAATATTGTTGCAAATTAAGAATTAAGAGATTATCGATATGATGATTTAGCAATTAGTTAATCAAGACTTTAAATATGTGTGATTAATAACATGATTTTCTTTTCCACATTTTTTATTTATTTTAGTTTTAAGCTTTTAAAACACTTACATAATAAATGAGTAAGCTCTAACAATCGGAGTCGGAATACACTTAAAAGAGGTCAAGGTCTCACTAAACATATTTTTTGAAAAAAATATATTAATATTTATTAATTTGAATGGATGAATCGAATTGAATTGAATCTATATGAGTAATTTTGAATGGTGATGAACAATTCGATACACCCCTTGAATTAGAAATGGCATACTTACAATCATATTCTGACACTTAAGTTAGTAAGCAAAGAAGAAATGAAAAGTATTAGCATATAATTGTATTGGATTATACTATAGTTTTACATTATTGACTTATATTAGTTTACATATGTACAGTCAGTTTATTTGTCACTTGACCATTTAGCATTTATAGATATTTTTAGTATGAATCTATGATAAATATACAACAGATAATACAATTATTTTTTACTTTTAACTACTGTAACAAACTTTTTCCTCTCTTTATCTTTCTTGGCTTCTCTTTCTTCGTTTCCATGGAAGCATTATTTGAATCCTCGAATGTTAACATGTTATCAAAGCTATACAAGCTCTGGTATTCATTGTCTCCCATTTCTTCTTCTTCTACAACATGCGTTATTGCAGTCTTCTTTGCACATTCTTCTGCAAATCTTTGTCATGATTTGTATTTCTTTTTCTTCTTTCCTTCTTTGATACCTTCATCAATGGCTTACCAGAATTTCGCTGATTTTTCCACGAATGCTACAAATGCTTACTACCTCCATCCAAACGAAAACCATGTGATTGTTCTTGTTTCCCCACTTCTTGATGACAAGTACTATCATACTTGGGCTAGGTCGATGCACATGGCATTAATTTCGAAGAATAATGAAAAGTTCATTGATGGATCTCTTACAAAACCACGTGTATTTGATCCTATATATGCTCCTTGAATACATTGCAACACTATGGTTCTTGCTTGAATTCATCGATCAATCTCCAAGTCTATCGCAAAATCGATTCTTTGGATTGATAGCGTAGCTGGTGTTTGGAAAAACTTACAAATTCATTTTTCACACAATGACATTTTACACATTTCAGATCTTTAGGAGGATATCTACAAGCTTTTCCAAGGTACTCTATGTCTCAAACTATTTTACGCAATTGAAAGTTCTTTGAGATGAATTGGATAATTAACTTCTCATTCTTGCGTAATCTTGTGCAATTCCATGTTTTTGTGGTGTTGTTGCATCTGCGGAGAAATATCGTGAGAAAGACTAGGTTATTCACTTTCTCAAGGGTTTGAATGAGCATTCAAAATCACAGATCATGATGATTATCCTAATTCCAGATATTGATAAAGATTTTTCTCTCATCATTCAGCAAGAATGAGAGTTGAATAGTACTACATATGTGATAGCTCAACCATCTGTTAATGTTGAAGAACCTGCTAATATTGTATTTCAGGTCAATACTCATTTAATAAATTCTAATGGTTAAGCTGGATACAATGCTTTCAAGAATAAGAATCAAGGATATGTTGGTCATAAGGGTCAGAATCGAGTATGTACTCATTGTGGCAGAAATAATCACATTGTGGAGACATGTTTTCTCAAACACGGTTATCCATTAGGTTTCAAAAGCAAAGGTAAGACTCAAAATTCTTAATCTAATGCTTTATCCAATACTGTCTCTGATTCTTCTCAATAATCATCTACATCTCTTGTTGGATTCACTCAGGAGCAGTACAACGACATCCTTGAATTGATTCAAGAGTCAAAACTTAACTCTCAAGCCAACTCCATTTCTACTTCATATTTTTTATGCATTCAACCACCACTAATGGTAATAATTCACCCATGTAGATATTGGATACCGGTGCCACTGACCATATCTCACATGACAATTCCATTTTTACCATTTGCAAACACATAATTCTTGTTCATGTTAGTTTGCATGATGCCTCTCATGCCATTGTATCCATGACTTGTAGTGTAGTCATCCCAGTTGTTTTAACTCTTAACAATGTTTTATACATACCCAGCTTTAAAGTTAAACTAATATCCATTGTTAATATTTCTAGTCACAATAACTGCTATGTACAATTTAGTGTCGATACCTGTCAAATCCTGCATAATCATTCCAAAGAAATGATTGGGTACAACTAAATTGCATAGAGGTTTATATGTTCTTGATACTGCCAGTCAACCTTTGGTTTATACTTCTACCGTCAATAACACTTGTAAAGTTTGACACTTAAGGTTAGGCCATATCTTTGATATAGGCGTGAAAGCCATTTCCATAATTTTTCCTTTAATTCCATGTATAAGTAGTGATGTTCCTTGTGATTCATGCAATTTTGGCAAACAATTTTTTTTATCATTTCCTAATAGTATAACTAATTCTTATGCTCCTTTTGAATTACTTCATGCCAATGTGTGGATGTCCTTTTCTACAATTTATGTATCAGGTCAAAGATATTTCTTAACTCTTGTTGATGACTATAGCGGGTATACTTGGGTGATATTTCTCAAAACCAAAGATCAAACCAAAACTAGTCTAATACAATATGTAAACTACTTGGAAAATCAATTTCACGCCACACTTAAATTCCTCAGGACTAATAATGGTACATAATTCTTAGCATTATCTGATTCTCTCTCTCTCTCTCTCTCTCTCTCTCTCTCACTCATTTAATTATACTTGTTGTTTGATCGATTAATTCATATAGGTTTTTCTTTGATTGTTAAAGTTTAACTTGCTTTTATGATTAGCTTATAATCACTTCGATTGTAAGTGCTTTTTCACATCAACAAAGCTCAAAAGAAAATATGGAAAATTGATTGAGCACCACGTTTTATGAGTCCTAAATTATTGTGAATTTGAGTGTGGATAATTAGCATTCATCAGCTTAATTCGTTTGCTTTTTGACAATAAACCTCAACTTTAGTATATATTCGGTATAGTTTACGTTATAGTGTATATATTGAGTTATCGTATAAATATCATTGAGTTTAATTGATTTTATCTTATTTTTTTGTAGGTATTCAAGCATTGATATTTAGGCATTTTTAGATAGAGCATTGAATAAGCTTTCTAACGCTTCTGATCGTGCGCGAATCAGAGTTATGGTTCTCAAGTTATGGCTGAAACAATGCTAATTTTTTCAACTTACTGTCAGACAGCACTTTGATATTGTCGGGCGGTGCATTTGCGCCCTGGAAACGTGAAAATGCACTAAAAGTGTTGTTTTGAGCGCCACACGGTGCCATTTCACTAACGGGCTATACAGGCTGGTCAACACTCATATTTAGGTAAAAAAACATATTTTTTAAGTATGAGTTGGGTAGTTTTTTTATCTAAACCATCAAAGAATATTTTTGGGCGTATTAGCTTAGAAAACAACACCATGGCTTTGCATCTTGATGATTGGAGATGTATTTTTCCTCCACCAGCACTGACAAACCGCGAGAAGTTTGGTTTATCTCTTTTAATCTTGATGTATTTCTCCTTTATTAGGTTTTGTATATGTATTTACTTTGAACATATGTATACTCATCGCCCATGGTGTTGTATAAAATCTACTTTACAAATTTTTGTCAGTGTCTGCCTTAATCGTTTTGCTTCAAGTTGAATTTAGGTTGTCATAGACATATGTCTCCCAAACCTTAATTAGGGTTGGATATCTGTTAGTTTCTGGATTCTAGAGATAGATTTAGATCTGACATTCACTGTGGGTATCAGAGCTTAATCCTCTGTGTTGTTTGTGTTGCGCTGAGAGATCCTTGACGCAAGTAATATGATTTTTCTCACAATTTGTGTTAGACATGATCTAGGTTATGAGTGATACACGTTAAAATTGAAGAGTATTGTAGGTTGAGTATAACTGGTCGATAGATTTAAGTTTGTGACAAGTGGATTATATTCATGCTTGATAAGTCTATTCTCTCCAATAAGTGTATTTATTTTCTTGTCAATAGTTTCTACTCTTTCCTTACAAACCATTTAAAACCAAACTCATAAAAACGAGACTTGTCTAACGATAATTCAGTAACACTAATCCATGTGGAGAAGATATGGTATAACCTATAAAAATACTTATTTTTACTTGTCACTTTACTGCTTCAGCAAAATGGCATTATTATCGGGAATTAATATTTTTATTGGATCGCATCACGATAGTTTCTTTGTTTTTGAATTTTGCACATAATATCCATATTATCTATAATGTATAAATACAAACTTGTTTATATTTATATTTGTATATGATCATGTATGAAATTATACATGTTTTTGTATATCTGTGAATTTTGAACATTTTTCTAATACTTGGGCTTAAAAGAAAATTATCAATGGTTTTTCTAATTACCTACCTACCTATATATTTGTAAGAAATGCATAGTTTTCCCCTAATTATTTTTTATCTAATACGCTTCTTAACAATAACAGAATACCCACACACAAGAATTAAGACTCAAACCTAACTACACGTTTTAATTTCTTATCACTTGAATTCCTATTTGCTTATACTTTTTCAATTATATGCTATATTGAATGATATTTTTGGGTACAATATTATATAATTAATTGTAAATGCATTCACCACAAACGACATGAAATATCTAACTCTTTTGGATGTTTTTGACTGGTAAACCGGTTTTGGATATTGATGCTTTTGGAAAATAACAAGAGTAAGGAAACAAGGAGCTTAATTTTACAAAACCATGATTAATTTGTATAAAATAAAATAAAAATTGTGGGCAGAATAAAAATTACAAGAAAAAAATGATAATTAAATAGGGAAATAGAAAATTGATTAGAATAAAAATGTATAGATTCCAAAACTTTGTTCATAGTCAAACTTAAACCATGAAGTGAAGTACGGGAAGGGACACAAATGCTGGCTATTTGACTAAAGAAATTTTGCAGAATAATAGTGTCATAATAAAGCATAAACGTCATTGTTTATATACAAATCTAATTTAGTAGCTATGAGTAAATAACAAACAAATCAACTCTAATTAATTGTAATGAATTTATAGCTACAATATGTTAGTCTAACATCCTCTCAAGATGTAGATGGGATGTTAAGGACTTCTAGCCTCTATATATAATTGAAGTTAATAAAGCTGGTTAGATGGGATAGTTGACCATCACTATAAAGCACTATTGGAGCATTAAAGGAAATAATTTTAAATTATGTGAAATTTAATGGGTTAGGTTCTTGTATGAATATTTGTCTTATTAGTATATAGCATCTCAATAATAGCAGTGTCTAAGGTTTAAGGGTATTTAAAATTAAACCGGTCTAATAGAAAATCATAAAATCGAATTGACTCAAATTAAAATTATAAAAAATTCTATTTAATTCAAATATGTCTTAGTCATTTTTTGACAGAATCGTGTGGTTCGATTCAGTTTGCAGTTTGTGTTTTACAAACCGAACCAAATCAAACCAACATCCATTATATTATAAAATCTTTACTAACCAATATATAAAATCTTAACATATATTAGGTATGTTATTTTAATTTATAAATCATAAATATAAAATATAAAATATTATCAATATTACCGATTTATAAATATTATTTTCACAAAATATATTTTATTGTATTATTTGTATAATATTTATTTAATAATACAATCTTTTGTATATTATTCTTTTAGATTTAGATAAAATTATAATACACAATTTTATGTATTAAATTATAAACTTATTTTGACAATTATGAATTTTTTTTTATGGTAATGTAAGAACGATTAAACACAAAATTATATTTTCCTCTATATGTGTATATATGGTTAAATAATTTTCGTAAAAAAATCGAACCCATCCAAACCGCATTAATTTGATTTGGTTTGGTTCAGTTTTATTTTTAAAAATTAACCACCAAACCGAACTACACTTTTTTCCCTTGCAATTCATATGACTTTTTGCTTCAGAATCGCTCAAACCGCACAACGAAGACCCCTAGTAGAGCCAATAAAAAATATAATGTTGAATTTTCACATCACGTTATTTAAGTTTAATTATGTCTTCACTCACGATAATAAGATATTTAGTATTTGTTAAAGATACATCATTTATTTTTATTTTGTTATGAAAAGGAGGGCTGAAGCCCAAAAAGAAAGAAAACTACACAATAACTACTCTAGAAAATTGAGAGTCATTCCTATCACTCTCAAGACTCCTCTCGAGCCAACTAGGAATTTCCTGAAAAAGTGTATGACCTCCTTTGAAACTCTTTCCATGTTTAGCAAAAAGATTAGCACAACTATTCGCTTCTCTAAAAAAATATGTCTTATATCCACTTCTTCCAACCTCTCCATCAACTTATGAATTTGAAGAACCAAATTACTATCAACTAGTTTCTTATGTCTAATCCTATTAATAACATCCACTACATCTTTAGAATTAGATTTTACCGTACCAAACCAAACCCATGCTTCACCGCCAACTTCAACCCTTCACAGTACCCATAATTCTACCATTAACGGACTACAAATGCTCACACACTTGGCAAAACCTCCACACCAATCTCCTCGCTCATCACGAATAATACCCCCACAACCAGACACACCATTCGCATCATGAGCCTCATCGACATTAACTTTCAACCAATTCTCGAAGGACAATGCCATTTAATTCTCCTCTTTACTTTGTTTTGCTCTATTATAATACTTTTCACCATAACTGCTTCCTTATAATCCTTCATCCTATTATCTATATTCTCTTGCACATTGTGATGCATCTCAAACTTGTCATCGTGTAATTCTTTATTCCTCGACTCCCAAATAACATGACAACCAAGAGCCCAATACAAGCACCAATTCTCACTAGCATTCCTTGAGTCATTGATATTAATTTCAATCCAAACTCGAATATCAGTCGTATAGAAATCATTCGAAATATTGCAAGGGATCATATTCTCCCAAACGATCTTCACAGCCTTACAATCTCGCTTCACATGTAACGTATCTTTGCAACTTGCCCCACATAACTAGCAACTAACAATCATGTATCTCTGCAAACTCATCCTCTGACCAGTGAGCAATTTGTCATGTTTTAATAACCAAATGAAGCATTGCACCCCTCTGGAACTTCCATCTCAGAGATCCTTCTTCAATGTTTGCTCAAAACCAAGTCATTTTCATTCATCACTAATCTGTACATGGCTCTAATAGAAACGTTTGCATCCTCCTTAGTTGCGACTTCAAATCTGTCCACATAAGTTCTGGCTATTGGAGGATATATGGCTGCAATTTTCAACTTAATATCTCGGGGTATCTGTTCCATTATGTTCCAATTCCAGTCACCATCCTCTCCAACAAAATCACCAACTTTAGTTGCACTCAACTCCAAAGGAATATTAACACCTTCGTCCATAATGCTTATGTTGTTAACAACCCATCCTTCCTTCCACGCATGAATTCTCTGCCCATCACCAATATTCCAACATCCCACTTCCATAAGGTTGGAGATCGAATTTACAATTTCTTTCTAGAGCTTCGAATCACTACTTTTAGCTTGAATATTGTTACTATTATCCTTTACTTTATACTTCTCTCTAAGAACTTTTCACCACAATTCCTTGTCACCATTGATAATCTTTTTGCCCAACTTCATGATACAAACCTAGTTCATAACTTCGATATCTCGCAACCCTAATCCACCATCACTCTTGCTCGTCGCTAATTTATCCCAACTGACAACATGTTGCTTCTTCTTCAACACATTATCTCCCTAAATGAAATTTCGTTGCATCTTTTGAATCTCCTTAATGCACACCTTTGGAAGCATATTTGTCATCATAGTATAAATCGAAATTTCCTCCATAACACTCTTATCTAGTGAAACTCTTCAAGCAAAGGATAAATTCCTAGCTTTCCAATTAGATAACTTCCTAGAAATATGCTCAATGACATAATAAAAGTCATTTTTCCTAAAACATTTTCCTAAGAGAGGAACTCCCAGGTATTTTTCAAAGTCCTTAGTTTATTTGAACCCTGAAGTAGCTCATAACTTCATTCATAACCCTTGAGTAACATTCCACAAAAACAGAACAATGCTAAAATTTGTTTAACACAGTTGAGCTACTCCTTCCCTGCTTCCCCAAAAATAAGCAGATCATCGACGAACATTAAATGAGTTAGCTCAACACCAGTCCTTCCCACTTTAAAAGGCTTCCACTTCTTCTTATTCACCTCATGCTCAATAAGATGCAAAATCGTATCCATGCAAAGAACAATATTGGATCTCCTTGACGAATGTCACGATAGGGTCTGAAAAACGCATTCCTACTTCCATTCTAATTTACATTTGTTTCCATCATAGTAACTCCATGCATAATGTGTAACACCCATCTAAATCCCAAAGAATATTCATAATTATTTAATAAATAGATCAGAGTAAAATCAACAAAAGGGTGTCACATTGCTTCATAGAACAACACACAAGCATCTCTTACTCTATAACACGGGATTTCAAAATTATTCATAACATATGCATCATTAAATAGTAACACCAATACTTCACATACTCGCAACAAAATCATATTTCAAAAACAATATTTATTAAAGACACATCATAATACTTTATAGTTCATGGCTCAAAATTTAACACAACATAAACTCCATGAAAGACAATTTAAAATGTCATAACAAAATAAAAACAAAAATAGTTTTCAGGACAAAGCGTTCCCACCTCGATGTTACATATCAGAGCAAAACCTTCTAGACTCAACGGAAAATAAATCACACACTCCAAATCTATTCTTCCAAGCCTTTAGGAACTACTCCTGATCACCTGCATGCTACCCACGTAGAGGCAACATTCAAGCAGAAATGGTGAGTTTATCATAATCATTATATAAGACATAAGGAATAGACATAGCAGAATAAACCAAAAGTATCACAACATCAATCCATCCATATTATCATCCATGTACAACAACATAATACAACATCATCAAATCAACAATTATGCAATGCCACATAAGATATAGTGCAAGACATAGACTCATGCATGTGGTACATATTCATTTGATGGACACTTAGCCATCATCCTCCAAATATCTCTATCATAGAATCGATTCCCACTTGAAACCAGAACACATCATAACATCCCAATCCACACAATAGAATTGAGACCAACACTGGACCAACGTCCTAATCATCAAAACGAACCAAAGTTGTCCAATAAATGTGCAACAACAAATATAAACAACCACATCTAGTCATACGCATCATCATTCATGTATTAATCAACATCATCATATAAGACATCATCATATAAACTTAAGTAATCAAAACATCATTGTCACACCATCATATCATCATAATAACAACACATAATCATAATTAAATAAATCTTCATTACGATTCAACGTAGGGAACCTATTGCTATTCAAACTTAGGTCTTAGGAAATACTCATAAGCTCTAATTTTACTCCATCTAATTAAGCGTACTACGTTAGCTACACGCTGATTAAAACTACACCTCATTCCGAGAAATAAAGTTATGATCGTTTCAAGATTTCAACCCAGCCTTCCACCTCTGCTAACCATCACCCAACGACACCCTTCATCGCCTAGCAACGCTACCTTCGCATCCACCTTCGCCCGGAGACTCTAGAAGTGACGCACTCCAAAGACCATCTCCCATTCTCTCACTTCACTCCCGCCTTTTCCTGGCGAAGCTTTATTGCCTGGGGACACCGCGTTCGTCGCCCAGCGATCCTCTACGAACAGGGTTTTCCTGTTTACAAAATTAGCACTACACCAGACCAATTCCCTTGCGATTTCATTATGTAACAGGTCCTAAAACTCCATCTAACCATAGGGATTCATCATTTACCAATATCCTATGATTCTACGTCAATTATACATCATCGGTACACTATTATTCATCACAATTCTATCCATCCTTCATCAAAACAATATCAATCCACCATTTGTCAATATCTAAGGTAAATCCTACATCTATCTATGACTTAAATCAATATAATAATCGGATAAAACCCCTTACCTTATTGTTTCGAGTGATATGCTCTTCTCTTCGTGCTTTCTACGGTGATTCTCTCCAAACTTTCGTGCTCTAGATTTCTCTTGCTCTTCTCCCAATATCCCAATCGTATAGAACGATCGTATAACTCTCTTTTTCTATTTTATCACAAAGTACCCCTAATATCTTCCTCAATTGCCCTCATTTAATCAACCTCTAATTACCATCATGTCCTTACTCTTTCTACTAATTACCAAAATAACCTTTAAATAATTATTCTAATTATTTTATTCTCTTTAATAATATAAATAATTACTAAATAATTATCTAATTATTCTAATACTTCTAATCACCTTAATTCACATCATATTGTCCCACATCATAAACAACAACATACCAACACACATCATACAAAACATCATCATCTGTTAATAATCCATAAATACATCCAATAGTTTGTTAAATAAGTAATTCTACTAGTTGGGGTGTTACATAATGAGGTTTATAATTTTCTTAGGTAACTCAACTTCCTCTAAAAATTTCCAGATAAATTCCAAATTAAGCATATCGTAAGCTTTAGATAGGTCGATCTTCACTGCAAAAAAAGCCTTTCTCCCTCTTCTTATTCCTCATGATATGCATGATTTCATTCGCAATACTAATATTCTCATGAATAGAGCATCATGGGACAAAACCTGTATGATAATGAGACACCACCTAGGACATATGAGATTTAAGTCTACCAACTATCACCTTTCGGGATAAGACAAATATTTGTTTTTTGATAGCACCGACACTGCCACAATTATGCCAAATTTCCTTAACAAAATCACTCAAATTTACTCCAACAACATCCCAGGCTTTTTGATAGAATCATGCAAGAAATTTTTCCGGTCCAGGGGCCTTCCACGGCTTCATCGAAAACAAGGCAGTCTTAACTTCCTCCTTGCTTATTTCCTCTTTAAAACTGTTCAGAACTTCTTTCTTCAACTTGGGGAAACTAATATCAGACTGTTCCCAGTAGCACCAATTGTTAGGCCTAACAAACAGCTCTTTATAAAACTCTTATACATGATTTTTTAAATCATCGTGATCAGTAATCCACTCTCCATTATCATCTTTTAGCATATTGATCCTATTAAGGTTCCTCCTGGAAATAGTCTTCATGTGATAATATTTAGTATTGTGGTCTCCATCAACCATCCACTTAGTTATCGACCTTTGATATCACATCAAATCTTCTTGATTCAAGATACTGCTTAACTCCTTTGAGGCTTGATTTCAAGATTACCCATACCACCAATATTATCACGAACTTGCAGCTTTCTCTGAATACCTTTTAACCTTCACAAAATTTCCTTTTTCCTCCTCCTGATTTTGTCAAAGGTATTAAACTTTCATTGTTCAATACCCTCAACCACATTCTTAATGTTCAAAGTAACTGAAACACCATCTCTCCAATATTCCTAGAGCATATTACTATAAGATTCATCAGTGAGCCAAGCATTTTCAAATATAAAAGGTTTCTCCTTGTAGCCAAAATTCTCTTCCTTTAGATTAATAAGGATTGGATGATGGTCCAAAAATTCTACCCTCATTAAAACCTTAACAAATGCATCATGAAATAACAACCTCCACTCATCATTACTCAGAGCTTTATCCAACTTCTCAAAAATTCTCTTCCCACCATGAGACCGACCCTCTCCAAGTGAACATTGGACCCGTAGTCTCCATATCACTAATTGTACATCTATTCATTCTATCTAGCATACTTCTGCATCTATTCAAAGAGTCGGGAATCTCTCCTCTCTTCTCTCCAACATGAACTATGTCATTGAAGTCTCCAGCTAATAACCAAGGAACATTGGTATTCCTAGCTTTTTCCTTCAGATCCTCCCACAAAGCCTTTTTGATGTTCTCATGAGGTCTTGCATAGATAGCTGTAAAGTACCACTCAAGCTCATTCTTAATCTTAATACTCGTATTAATAAATTGATCATCGTTCTTACAAAGCTTAACTTCCATATCATTAGTTTTCTAAGCCATACTAATATCACCAGCAACACCTTTATTCTCACTGCATTCCATAGAATCAAAGCCTAGTCGTTTGAATGTCTCGTTGATTCTATGAGGGTCACATCTAGTTTCCATTACTATACATCATTTCAATCAAATCTATAGATGTTTTTTTACCTTCACAACATTAAATATACCATTCTTCTTTTTATTATGTACTAGTAATATTTTTGTTTGGTAAGCAAGTTTCAATAAAGAGAGAACATAAGTTCTCGAACCCGGTTACAAAAAGAGCAAAACAAAGCTCAAAAAGAAAAATTACACACCAAATGAGATTTAAGAAAGATAAAACAAAGGGTTTTTGCTAAACTCATAAAAGTTACAATTGGTATGCATAATATTTCCGATAAAAAACCAACTCTATATCAAGGCCTTGATGTTCCAAACAATATACAAAACATTTCACACTTCCTCCCTAAAAATGATTTAATTTCTAAGAGTCCATAAACTTCAAGAAGTTGCCAACCAAACACAACCATGTTTACCTTTTCTAACATTTTTGGACCTACAAAAATACACCATCTCATAAAATTTTCCTTAAAACTATCCACCTTATAGTCAACAAAATCAATCCACTTGACCACCTCCTTTCACAAAAAATGCACGGAAGACTCGGTCAGATACACCTCTACAAAGAATGCAAGAAATATCATTTGAATTATTAAAAATACTTCAAATGACTAGCAAATCCCTAATTAAAAGCCTATTGATAAAGCTTCCTCAGGAAAAAAAAACTTTAATTTTGTGAGATACGTCATACATATACAAAAGCAAGGATAAATTTATTTAATATTATATAGTAATATATTTAGATACACATATAAATTTAAAATAAATTATTTAAATATAAATAAAAATTAATCATATAAATAAATTATTTTGTATTAAATAAGATACAAAAGAAGAAGAAAAAAAAGACTTGTGAGACAGATGAAAAAATAATTTATTTGAAAATTGAAATTTTGCATGACAATTATTGATTACAATAAAATAGGTATGGGGCAAATATTGACCTGTGAAATATATTTTGTTGTTGTATATGTGCTAATTCTTTGCCCATATCATCTATCAACCATATAAGAGTTTACAAATATAAGAATTTATATTCCACAAAGAAAAATTATACGATATTACACTTATATTCGATATTTAGTTTGACATCATTCTCTCACAAAAAAGATAAATTACTAATAAAATATATATTTTCTTTTAATAAACTGATTCATATAAAATATTTTTAAACTATTTTATTTTATGCACTCATATATTTAAAATTAAAACTATAACCAATTTCTATCTAATTGTTAAGAAAAATTTCTATCAAAGTTTATAATTTAAATTTAGTTTATATTCCTCTCATTCAATTATATAATTATATAAAAATAATTGATTATCATTATTATATACACTCGGTCAATATTTTACACAGTATATTATTGAGTTGCCATAATTTTTTTAATTTAATGAGTATTTTTTTTCTTTCAAAAGTACCTTCTTATTTAAACTTGTTTATCTTATCAGTCAATTTACCTTTTTATTTTTTTGCAAAAGCAAAGATGTACGTACACGAGAAATTATAATTAATTAAATTTTTTTTGCTATATAATTTTAAGAGTACACTAAAATACTTTAAATTTTTTGTTTTTTTATTTATTTATCACGATCGATATAGTGCGATTCGGAATCAATTCTGATATTAAATAGTTTTAGCCCCCCTCTCAATCGTTGTTGCAGGTGGTTCCAACCCCCTCTCGATCGTCGTTGCGGTCGATCGAACCGTGATTCTCTCTTCTACGTTCAGCGTCAATCACTACTGAATCAACCATTAATAAAATATTTAACAATTGATTTTTAAACAGATAAAATTAATTAACATATAAATTAAGTCTAGAAAGAATCATATTTTATCATTTTTATTACTTATAGTAAAATAACAAGAGCAAAACTCAAGCTAAAGTTGAATCATACCATATCATCTATTAAATATTTAAATTTACTTGGTTGAAATGAGTAAGCAGATTCAACATCGTTCTCCCAAAAGAAAATATTACTTCAAAAATAAAGGACATAAATGTGTGCAGGAAAAAACATTCAGAAATCAAGAAAAACAATGTATAAGGGTATGAAAAGTTAATTGGTAAAACTTTGCTTTTGAGACAACAGAAACAAAGAAAATAATAAAGTGTGTGAAATTTCATTTTTGTTTTTTGAATATCGAAAATAAATTTTTGGTTAGCACTCTATATAATAATTTTTTAAGTTGGGTGTAAACCAGAAATTTACTTACGCCAGAACTTTTCTCCTTCTCATAACAATAAAATTTTAAAAACTCTCTCAAAACCTTCTCTTTTCCTTCTCACCAAAATTAATTTTTCTCTCAAACAATCAACACAAATCATCAAGCATTGCATAAATATAACAAGTAAAAGAATCAATCAAGAAACAACCAACTCTCAATCAATCAAGTAAATAATTTACATATTTTTAGAGTTTATGTAAAATTGATTGAAATTAGTGAAATAGAGTTTTAAATGTGTTTTTTTTAGTTTACATCATTAGGGAACATTATAATACTATTCGTAAACTGTTTTTGACGATCAATCCTTTTATTTTGAGGCATTTGGGATTTTGGGGTGGAGGCCTCCGTTGTTCAGTTTCATAGAGGAAATCAGAAGTTTATTTCCAGTTTCATGTGATGAACAAAACCGGAAATAAATTTTCGGTATCTGTCTGCATAATTTTTTTCATTTTTTCCTTTGTGAGTCATATGCTAACGTTCCGTTCTTGCTTCTACAGGAGATATGCCTGAGCGAGAGTCAGATTTGAGGCATGACCGAGTTACACAGCATGCTTCTTTGCGGCGAAAAAGGAGTCAGGTCACACGGCCTCCGAGGACTCAGGTCATACAGGCTCCGTCAACATCCGGACAACCTATGTCCGAGGCCCATTCTGCTCCTTTCGATTCCACACCTTCGACTTCTTCCTCCCGTGGCAGACAGGAGTCTCCAGTCCATCCCTCCCCGCTTCCGTCATACCGCAGACGCACATCGTCACCATCCTCACCGCCGCAAATTTTTGAGATGAGATCCACATCTGCTACACAAGGAGGGACATCTGATCCTACACCCCAGTACATCAAGTACCAGTACTAGGGCCACTTGAGCTTTCAGTGGGACCAAATGCACCAGTGCCAACAGAGGCACTGATGGTTGAGGCGGCACCGGCTTCAGAGGCGCCACCGGCGGCACCATAGGTCCCTCAGGTCTTTGGAGTGGGGCCTTTTGACTTATTCGTGCTCGCGCTTTATTCCACCCATGTCTCTAGAAATTTATTGGATCGAGAGGTACGAAAATTACATTATTGTTTCATTTATTAATTGTGTTATATTATGAATAATATTATGAATTCTAACAGTGTGTTTTTTCTTGCAGGATCGCGATACACTTAAGGTCACCAACCATGGGAGGAAGGTCAGCAAGCTAACTCTCCCTCTCGACCATGGTTTGATGAGCTACTAATGACTACAGGGTTGAGAGACTTGACCCTTTGTGGATATAGCGTGGTCAATTAGGGGATGACCAACGTTTTTGTAGAGAGGTGGCGCTAAAATAACCGGCCAAAAAATCATCTGATATAGGATATATATCAATAAAGTCGCCATCGAACGTTTTTTATCCCGCCGAGAGGGAAAGGTAAACATCGAGTAAACCTGAGATGGAGAAATCACGGTCTTGCGACCGAGAGATCGGGTAAGGAAGTCTGTTACGCGAGGGGAAGATATTAGCACCTCACACGCCCGTAGTACTCTATGGTATCCGCTTTTACTTTCTATCTAATGAGTGTAAAAGTCTAACTATATATGTATATGAGGTATAATACATGCAACAAGAAATGAAGAATAAAGAAATAAAGAAAGGAATAAAAGAAAGAAAACACGGGGAAAAGAAGAAAATATTTACAAAGGTTGCATAATTAGCACTCATCGGCTTAATTCGTTTCTTTTTCGTCAATAAACCTCAACTTGTATGTAAATACGTGTATATTGTGTGTAATCATTTTCATGTACATATTGTATCTTTTGATAGTGTTTCACTTCTTTTGTAGGTATTTAGCAGTAATATTTAGTCATTGTCTTGTAGATCGTTGAATAAGCTTTCTAGCGCTTTCGGCCGTGTATCAATCAGAGTAGTGATTCAAAAGTTAAGATGAAAACAATATCTATTTTTTTCCAGTACAACAGATCGTGCAAAGCGCCCGTACAGCACTAAACGCACCATAGGAGCACCAAAAGCCGTGTTTTTGACATTTTTTACTGCGCTAAGTTCCCATACCGCGCTTATCACGCCCTACTGCGACAACAACTCTATTTTAGTGATTTTTCACACTTTTTGGGCCATTTCATCTTTCTTCATGGTGGCAACCTAGAGGGAGATGAGAAACATTTTGGAGAGAGAGAGAGAGAGAATTGCTACAAACAACATAGAAGCTAATTCTTATGGATTGGATTCGCATCTGAGTTGCCCGATTGGACACCTCGGTTGATTCTTCTCCCTCTTCACTTTCCCCTCGTCGTGGTTAGAGATCATGAGTGGTTATGATCTCTTCTTTGTTGGTTTTGGTTGTAATAACTCGTATTCATATGTATTTACTCTAATTATATTGTATGTGAACCGATTGATGATTTCATTTTGTTGATTTCATTTGTGTTTATGTAAAACCTAGGTTTTGAGAATCTTTTGACAAACCCATTACAAAACCTATGATCCAATATTTTTCGACTATCGAATACCATACTCTGGACACGGAGGTGGGATTTGATATTCATTTGTATTTGATTGTTAATGTTACCATAAAACTTAGTTGGACACGATTGAGTTAGTTACGGTAAATTCCTCTTCATTTGGTTGGACACGGTCGATGTCGAAGAGAGATTCTTGATAATAGTGAATAATTGAGAAGTTCACATGTGATAGATCAGTTTGATACGTGTGTTGTATATTTGTGTTTATTAGTCACGACGTTAGACCCAATATGTTTAGGAATCAGTATCGATGAATTAGCATTTGTTAGGTCCTAAACGCTAGACATAGCTTTAGGTTTAATGTTCACTTTTGTATCAATTCTTAATGCTGCTATATTGCTTTGGACACGAACGATATGGTTGAAACCTCATTGGCGTTAGGACACGAACGCCGACGTGAGCGATACGTGATGGTATTGAGGAATAAATAGATTGTGTACTGATATAAGGCATATTTTTGAGTTATAAAAATCAATCCTAGCATGTTCTCGCCCCTCTCCAAGATCTTTAATTTTTTGTTGTTTATTTCTTTTTCCTTTCGTTTTAAATATACTTTTACAAACAATCTTAGAAACGTAGTAAAAATTAAATAACATCGATATCACTAATCCTTAGGGAGATGGTAAAAGATATTTACTCAATTTTTGCTTGAGAGTCGCTTTATTGCAGTTGTTAATAGTGACATTGCGTCAAACTGGATTAATTCTGCAATTTTTCTTTCTGCACAATCAACTGATTTAACAAGTATTCTGTTAACAGATGTTATAACATTTGTCTTGACATCAGTAAAAAAAATCCATAAATATTCAGAATTTCACTTTCAATATTTTGAACTTTTACCTATAAAACATTGTAGATACATATGTTCAACTCTATTATTATAGAGCGTAGAAATCAAAAATATTGCTCAATCAACATTATATTCGCTAAGAGTGATTTAGCTCATATATTGTTTATAAAATACGTTTTTTGGGACACTATTCAATATCACAATGTATTTTAATCACTTTTTGTGACATATATGATCGCATAGAATTTAAATCTTTAATGATGATTAAAGAAAATTTTGTGAATTTTGGCACTGAATACCACCAATTAGATCGGACAAAAAAAATCATAAATATTTTATTCAATAATGAACGATCTTAAATTTTGATTATTTCAATATTTTTTACGGTAATATGTTGAAAAACCAATTCATTCTTATTATCAAGATAATTTTCTGTTATTTTATAAGGATGGGTTATATCATTCATTTGCACTTGTATGTAATGTTAAAAATGTGATTGAACTATTTTATGAAATGACATGTAATATTAAAATATTTTATAAAATCATCCGAGACACAAATGATAAGATTTAAATAAAATAATATATATATATATATATATATATATATATATATATATATATATATATATATATATATATATATATATATATATATATATATATATATATATATATATATATATATATATATATATATATATATATATATATATATATCTCAATGTGCATTTTAATACAATTTTATCATACAAAATGATTTTAAGAATCTTTTTTTTAAATAACTAAGTTTTAAAAAAAAATTCAAAAATAACCATGTTTTCAGAATAATTACACAAATAATCAAATTTCAGAAAATATTGCACTATGTCGCCATTTGGAGTGGCGACTACACTCTATATGGACACAAGTCGCCACTTGGAGTGGCGACTTCTTTGAAAGAAGGGAGCAAGTCTCCACTTGGAGTGACGACTTCTTTGGAAAAAAAAGTTGCTCTATAAATAGCAGTGCAACCCATACCCCCTAATCCCTGCATCAGATTTATCAATTTCTCCATATATTTGTGGTTATGGCACCCCCTAGTCCTCCATCATGGCAGCGAACCTCATCAAAGCGATCTGATTCTGAATCAGGTATTTTAAGAAGGGATGAACATGTTATTTTCTCTCCTATCAAACCCCCCTTGCAGATGAAATTTTAGAACATCCATTCGTTGGAGCAACTGAAAATAGAGCTCATGTCTTAGTTAAAGGGGGAATATAAACCCGGTGAAGTCATCAGAAGGATTCAAAGGCTTAGAACAAGGACCTCACTTGAAACCGGAGAAACGGTACGTTGGTGGGATGAAGTTGAAAACCACATTGATGCCATCCAAATGATGCATGGATCAGATGACATAGTGTTAACTGTTGTAATTTCGTAGACTTTAAAGGTTGTTTGTGTTGTTGTTTTAGTATTTGTGTTGTTGTATTTTAGTCTTGTTGTTGTTGTTGTTGTTGTTGTTTAATTATTTTAGGCATTTGTGTTGCCGTTGTTCTTATATTTGGAATAAAAAAGTAAAAGTACTTTTCATTGATGAAAAAAATTACAAAGTGTTGTGAATCTAAAATCTATCTAGTGGAACTAGAGCCACGGTGTGTGCACTTCTTTTAATTATACCCGACTTGACGATATACGCTACACTTCCTCTGCATTTTATCAGTGTCGTCCATTTCGATTCTGATGCGCTTGCTGTTTGGTCGACCTATTTTATTCCGCCGCATCAAATCGTTGTGCCAAACAATTTCCCCGTCATACTCTGGCCAATATGCCTCCATTGCTACCACTGGAAAGTTATTGTTGTATACATTGAGCAATGTTTCAACCTTGTATATAGGAGATACTAGTGAGAATGCATCAAAGTGGGAATGTGAGCATGTTGCAATGACATGTGAGCAAGGCATACGGTAGACTTGAAATTGGTCGTAGTCGCACCAACGATCGGGTATTAGGACCCGATACTCTTGCCTTGCCAGCCCCTGGTTGTGGTCAATTGTTTCTTTGACACTTAAAGTATGGCCATGGCGGTCAAATTCTGTAACCCGGTGGCTGCTGGCTTTGGCAGATTCCTACTGTAGAAATTTCATGCACATATCGTTGTACACTTGTTGTGTCTGTAACACTGCATTCCAACGTTTACCTCTTGTTGCGAATAACGTTGCCATCTGAAAATATATTGCGTTCACCATAGCAGTTATAGGCAGGTTTCGCAGGCCCTTGAAGACGTTGTTCATTGATTCCACAAGATTTGTTGTCATGTGGCCCCACCTCACCCCATTGTCATACGATCTAGTCCACTTCTCTCTGTCAAGATTATCAATCCATCTCCCTGCATCTGAATTTGACTCAAATATTTCATGGCAGTAGTAGTGGAATCCTGGTTGGTTTAATGCATACCCCGCGTCCATGAGCTTGATCTTCAAAAATTACACTAATATACAATAACATACAATTTAACACACTAATTACAATTAGTACACTAATTACAATTAGAATTAGTAATATTTAATACACTAATATATACTAATTAAATTTAGTAGATCCTAGAACATATAGTCAAATATCATTGAATGCATGCATCCTAGAACATATAGTAATATATCATTGACAAGACAATACAACTTTGCCTAACTATAAAACATAGTGCTAGGCTATAGTTATGCATGCATGCCACTACAAGATTCCCTCACGCATGCCAATACAAGGCTGAATTCTTCAGATTTATAGAACCAATGCAAGTCGCCACTTGGAGTCGTGACAACACTCCTTTTTTGAACTATGTCGCCATTGTGAGTGGCAACTTGCTGTCACCTCACAATTACTCCAATGCATGCAAGGGTCGTGTCATAGGAGAGTGGAAGGTTGATGGTAAAGTCTATATATACCCTTCATCAGTGAAGTATTTCCATCATCCACACACACTGTTCATTAGTGAAGTACACATCTTTTGCAGAGAGAATATCTTACTTTTATAATTCTAGTCATGTCTCTTCTCACCATGGGTGAATCCCACCGAGGAACTAGGAGGAATGTTGCCGCGTTTGTAAGTTTTTCTTCAAATTTTATATTAATTCATTTGTTTTTTATACTCTATTTTAATTATTGTCTATATTATTTTTATAGGATGTCAAAAAATTTAGGATTTGTACACATCCTATGGATTCTCCCGACCCGTGGATTGTCCTTTTAGTTGAGCGTGCCGACTTCGGAAATGTGATGCATATCTAAATGCATCTATTGATACGAAGTTCATACTTGCTTTTTGTGAACATTGGAGACCCGAGACACACACATTTCATCTACCAACTGGTGAATGTACCGTCACAGTTGAGGACATGTACATGTTGTTGGGTCTCCCAATTCATGGTAAGCCCGTGAATGGAGATGTGAAGCAAGCTAAAGACCTTTTTCTGCAAATGTTAGGCGTAGATATCATTGAGGGAACAAAAGGTACGAAAGATAGGGGCCAAAGTATTAAACTATCGGCCCTTAAATTCTGTTATGACTCTCTTATTTTGAACGAGTATTCGTCTGAGCAAGAAAAAATAATAAAAACTAGAATATATATTATGTTATTATTTGGAAACATGTTATTTCCTAAAGGCACGAGAAATAACATCAATTTTATGTACTTGTCTTTGCTTGGGGACATAGATAACATTGAGAAGTATATTTTGGGTTCTGCGGTATTGGCGTACCTTTACAGCTCGTTGTGTAAAAATGCTGAAAGCGATACATGTACATTACGGATGTGCATTTTTACTCCAAGCCTGAGCATTTAGGAGAGAATAGCCCCGAAGAACTCGCACGTCTACTTCTTCCCTTACACGACTAAGTAAGTTTTTGAATAATATTATTTATTATTTTGTTTTTGTTTAGGTTCATATTTATTCCTTAAAATACGATAAATAGTATTTTTTTCCTCATTTTTTGTGTTTAGGTTCAGTGCAACTTGAATGGATTATAGTGGAACTCCAAAAAACAATGTAATCCTATATCGCCAACTCTTGGATCGTCTACGAACAGAAGATGTATTACCACTGAACTATTCTTCTTCAAACTTAAAGTTTAATTTTATAATAAAGCATCCTCTCTAAATAATATTATTTATCTTTTCCTTTGCAGTTTGTTTGGAGACCACATTTGGGATTGGAACATGTACCCAACCCTGCTGATGCAGCTGTTTGGACAGCAAAAATGCCTATCATATGATTCACCACTGTGGAGATGCACCACAACGACCGTGTAAAATTGCAATTCGGAATGCATCAAGAAATCTCATGCCCCCTGATGTGTTTGGATCCCTGGCATCTTAAAAAAGTCAGCCACCAATGGTATCAAGAGAGCGTGCCCATTATATCCTTGACTTCCCGATTGCACCAAACGAAATGAAACCGACATCAGAATATGTGGCTTGGTACAAATCAAATACCAATCCATAAATGATTGTGTCTGACCCATTTTATTTGTACGACCCCCGTCAGCAACAACCATATTTTCAACAACACCAGCCACCAAATTACCCACCACCACAACCACCACAACAATATTACAAACAACAACCACCAAATTATCCACCACCACAACAATCACAATATTATCAAGAATAACACCACCAACCATACTAGCACATGACCACCCCCAACCATATCATCACATGTCCAACCCCCAACACATGTCCACCCCCAACCATACCAGCATATGTCTACCCCCCAATCATACCAACACTACAATCCACAAACTCAACCCCAATATCAAGACCCTGGTATGGCGGGCTCGTCCAGATCATCACTTAGCCCCGACACAGGCATACCTGAAGATGATCAACCATACTTCAACACAATGCAACAAACCTTATTTTTTAACCAACCATGTGCAACCTCCAACTATCAAAGATCATATTTCGAGGGCGCACCAAGCAGGAGCAACTTTGTCCCACCAAGACAAAGCTTTGAGGATGTAGAGGGCATCCGCCTATCCTACAGCGAGAATTCTAGAGGTCAAAGTCGACTGACAGATTTTGTACACCCAAAGTACATTGAAGGGACGTCGATGCAAACACAACAAGAACAAATAAGGGGACGACGTAGGACTAGGGTATTACCACCACCTCGTGAGCCATCTACACGAGTAGTTAGACCTCCGCCCTGCGAGTCGTACCAGAGGGCCCCCAAATATGTAAAATATATTGTTGAGTGTAAATTGTACTTTTTTGTTGTTTATCTAATAAATAAATAATTTATTATGTGTTTCTTTTTTTATTAATTCAATAATAAAATAATAAAATAATTAAATAATTAAATAATATAATTTTAAAAATAATTTAAATACTATTAATAATTAAATAAAAAGTAATAATATAGTATATAAATAAAATTATATAAAAAGCTAAAAAATAATCATTTTTTAAAGAAGTCGTCACTCCAAGTGGCAACTTGCTCCTTAAAATGAAAGAACTCGACAAGTGATAATTTGGTCCTAAAGTAAGAGTAGCCGCCACTCCAAGTGACGACATAATATAAAAATGAGTAAAAATTGGACATTTGTGTAAATATTTTAAAAACTTCGTTATTTTTGAAAAAAAAAATTTAATAGTTGATTATTAAAAAAAAAACTGATTTTAACCCATACGAAATCACAAATATTTAATTAATTCAAATTAATACTCTAACTTATTTTTTATTTCTATTTTCTACTTCACACCTCTTCAACCTTACAAATAAAACCCAAGGAACAAAAAGGTAATTAAATCAAACTTTTATTATGTGCAAATAACCCTATTTGGACACCTGTTGTAAAATTTTCCATCCAACTTGTCTTATGGACTTATGGCTACAATTCCATAAATTCACCAACACAATGTCCTAAGTGTTTTTATGAATTTTAAGGATATGGTCCCAATAATTTCACCCAACCTAACAGTAGCAGCCCCTTTACCCATAAATAAATCCACTCAAATGCAAGGTAGTACAATTTTTAATATTCATAAAATCAACTACTTTAGTTTTTTTTTTTCTTTCTCAAATGTCATAAAATAAACTTCACGCGCTACAAAATCGCGTGAATTTTAACCCATTGTAGCATAATTGTTCATAATTACCATAAACAAATCTCACAGTACTTTTTCTTTTTCGTTTTTAAGTCAAAGTGTTATCTTCGTGTTTGAGTTTTCAGCAATGGCAAAAGTAGAAGATGAACCGACATCATCGATTCAACAACAACAACATCATCAACAACATCATCAACAACAACAACCTTCATCGTACATATTGCTGTTGAATATCATGAGCAAAAGAAGAACATGGGCATGTCTTTTTTTCCTCGTTTACGGTACCCTTTTAGCATCTTCATGGAATTTTCTCAAAACAATGCTTTCTTGGTACAATTCACAAGCTGAATCATCAACCTCTGGTTGGCCTGCACTCTACGCTTCTGTTCTTCTAGGTACTGTTTTTGGGTTGCTTTCAATGGTTGCTGCTTTGGTTGTTATGGTTCCTGCGGTTCTGGTGACGTGGATAACGGTGGTTGTTTTGTTGGCTTTTTTTGGAAAGCCTAGGAGGGTTTTGGTGGTTGAAGGGAGGAAGATTACTGGTGAAATATTTAGTTTTGTCGTTAAGATTTTGTTGACAGAAGGGAATGTTGTTGCTGCTGTTTGTGCGGTTTTGGGGTATTTTGTTTTGGTTAGAAGGAACAGTGAATGATTTGGGTTTGATTTGGGTTGGTTGTTCAGTTGTTGGTTTTTATTTTTATGAGATTTTGGTAGATAGGGTTTGTAAATCATGCTATAAAACTGGTTGGTGTGATTTGGTAAAGTGTCTTAATTTATCTGTTTTTTGTTTTTGCGACATAGTTTAGGAATGAAATTACATAGTTGAAATCAAACTTGTTTAGATGCTAATCTGATTTATGGTTATGGTAAATCCAATTGTTGCAGATTCATTAATTTTACTGATTTATGATTTGTCTTGTATTTCTATAGACAGATATGTGCTTCTGAGTGGTTGTTTTTCAATGTTTTCTGACTCATTCTGCAAACTTGTTCGTATTTTGTTTTTCAAGATGAAAAATTCTTAACTTGGAACATGAAAAAGTTGAGTGAGAATATGTAACTTGGTGAAGTGTACTATGAGTATTACTTTCTTCTTTTTTTGGGTATAAATTTTGTTAGATGGGTAAGGTCCCGCTGATTCATCAGGATTAAGTCAGACCTCAGACCTCAAGTCGTAGAGAGCGTTGAGAGATGTACTTACATATCACCCTCCGCCCACCGCAGATTCACCGGGATCAAGTAGAGGTACTTACATATTACCTACCAGCAACATTAGCGAGTAGCGGAAGTTGAGTCAATTTCTTACCAATTTATTGCTATTTAAGTCAAATTAGGCAGCTGAGTAAACAAGATTTGACCAGGTTGGAATGTTGAGATTATGTTTGGACCTTTCAAATTAGCCTAACATTGTGGAGAAGACTAGAATTATAAGAGGTTTCTTAAGTTACATACCTTGTCTCTATTATACTAATAGTATTAAGAAATTGCTTGTGCTAGAAGTTAAATTATGGTTGAACCATCCTTACAGAAGCAAAACTAATTTTTGGATATGTGTCAAATTAGTTAGGATTGTTTGGTATGATAAGTTATGACAAGAAACAACAACCTATAGGTGTAGTCATGGCTATATATGATTTAATTAATAATGGTACCAAATACTACTCAGTGGTGATATCAATATGACAGTACCTAATTTATGAAAGGAAAATTGATTTGAATGCATATGGGGACCCTCCCAAAACCTGATATGGTTATTAACCTGTTGTTGTAACTTGCAAGTAGATAAAAAAATGGTAGGAGGCAAAAAGGAAAAATGGATGGTTGTGAACTTGTGGTTAGAGTACCAGGATCTGCTGCAGTTACATTGCTGTTTGTGTACTTGTGGTTAGAATACGCAATATACTATTGTGTGTTCGCGGCTGAGTTGGAACTCATGATCTCTAGTTAAACATGTATTGCAATTTTGCGACACTTCCCTTTATTCTCTCCTCAATTTTATATTTTGGTTTCATTGATGATAATAAACTACAGGTTTAGTATGAATTTAAGAAAAATAAATCAAATGGAAACTTGGAAAGTGAAAGATATACTATTATACTATCAATATGTTAATATACAATATACAATTGGTCATTTTGTTTATTAAATAAATTTAGACTTTTGGATATTTTGGCTAGTCATGAGTTTTTGTTAGTTGTTTTAGATATTGTCCTGAAGACACGCAATGCAATGGTCAAAACATGATCCCTCGTAGACCAAACCAGAAATACCAAGGGACTGAAATTGAAGTGTACACTGGGGTCATGACATGACTTTCCATGAAGATGATTGTTGAACTCATTCTTGGTGGAATTTTAAAGGATAACCAATGGTAGTAGGGAATAAGTTATAGCAAATTTACAATATCAAAAATAAAATTTTAAGCATCAAATATATTGAACAAAGAAAATAGTACAAAGAGAAGAGGGATTAAACAAATTTGCTGTAATGTGCCTTAAAAGTTTTGTTGATGAAGAGAAATATAACATATTTTTATAGATTGTATTTACTGCAAAATTCGAAAGTTTCAAAAAACTGAAATCAGGTAAAATCGTACATTCGTACGAATAATGACTAGTAAAATTGTACAAACGTATGAATAGTGAATCGTACGGACAATGAATAGTGAATCGTATTGACGATAAATAGTGATTTCAGATTTTTAGGCTTTTTTTATGGTTCCTCATTTTGAGTGCTTCGATCTCTTTTGGTTTGGTCCATGTGTGATTGTGTTGTGTTTTTGGGCTTTATTTGTTGGACATTTGTTATTATAAATATGTGTCTCTAATATGCTTGCAGGTGTGACAATCTTAGAGCTTACAGCAACAAGGGAGAGCAAGGGCTTAAAGGTATAACATTATGTTTTGGTTATTCTACAGGGAAACCTTAGAAAGACAAGGATTTTGGGAAACCTTTGGAGTTATCTAAGAGAATTGAGAAATCTTTGGAGTTATCTAAGGGAATTGGGAAACACTTGTTTACATCTTGGGTTTGAATTATTCATATATTGTAGGTTGAAGAGTTTGTCAAACACTTGGGTAGAAAATAATGGTAATTTCTTAATCAACCTCATTCTTTTCTTACGCACCACACAAAATTCTAAAAATACTCCTCAAAATCAGAAATATACTTCTGGTGCGCACAAACATAAAATTCACTTAATTTTACAACAAAATTTTCCCAAAAATGCACTTCTGGTATAAAATCGGAAATGCACTTCCGATTTCTGCAAAGTAAACCCGAGACTCATATTTATGGACATAGAGACTCATCAGCTATAATCATAGGTCAAGGTATTAATTATGCATAATGTTGCATCAACATAACTAACAGTGTTGAATAGTTACACCTCATGTACGATTGTTCAATTCCATATTTGATTTCAAAATAAGAGAATCCTAATTTCAATTGAAGCAACTCGATTTTCAAAAAATCATTTAATTTTCGAAAACAGTGAAATCGCCACCTAATTTTATTTGTTCCAAAAGGAACGGAAAAATATAGATAAAACCCCACAGATGCGGATAAGGCGGTCTACGACCAAAAAAACATGGAATTGGGAGTCGGTTATGTAAGAGGAAGGCATTAGCACCTCTTACATCCATCGTACTCGATGGGATCCGTTTAGTTCTAAGTGTTTGCGTGTGTTTATTGCTAAGTTATGAATAAAAAAGAAGAAAAAAGGTTTGTTTATTTTGAGTTTGGCACGGTTTCGAAACCGCGTGCCTACGTATTCCCTTGTGCAATGGGAAAATCAAAACTCCGTAGTTCTTTTCAAAAATGTTTTAAATTGGTTGTATTGATTTTATATGAAAAATTATGCATTAGACATTTCAAATGCTTGAACTTGGACTTGTTTAGTTTGTTTGAAAAGCTTAAGTCCTTATTCGTATTTGAAATGACTATTGCACACTCTTTGTCGGAAAAGAGTTTGATGATCGCATATGAGCGAGAAAAGGATTTTGAGTGAGTTGAATCGATTTTAGGTGGGTGAAAAGTACCGAACAATAGGACTAGCATCCTACGATTCAAATACTAGAAACAAGAGGAGCTCAATGTTCAACGAGTCGTCTATCATCCCAAAAGTTTTCTTATGAAAGAGTGAAGTGAAACAAAGTTCACGTTATTAAGAATCTTTAAACAATTGGACTAGCATCCAAAGATTTAAAGATTCGAAGTTCATTTTTTACAAGTGTTTAAACAATTGGTCTAGCAACCAACGATTTAAATACTTGGGCTTTTATTATGAAAATAAATTTGAAAATGCACTCGACGTTGGATCGAGGTTTGTAAGTTAATTGTGAAAGTGTTTTAGATGGGGTTTGGTAACGGATCGAAGGAGAAAGAATGATTCGGGTTATGATTAACCAAGTATGTGGACTTGATTAATCTCGTGAGGATAAGTGCTCTTATCCCCAACCATGAGACCCTGGTGCATGAAAAATTGGTATATGGACCAATGTTATTTTCGGGTTATGATTAACTAAAGCAACAAGGGCTTTAATTAACCTCGTGAGGATGGCCTTGCCCATCCCCAACTATGAGACCCTTTAAGAAATTGGCTTATGAGCCAATCAAAGAAAGATCGGATTAATTTTAATGTTGGTTGTGCGTGAGGTACAATCGTGTAATAAAGCATACAAGCGGATAAAAAAATGGATAAAAATTAACACACAATACAACTGAAATTTAAATAATTATTAGGATGGATTTTTTCTATTTGGTAAAAAATCAACTAATAATTTAATCGATAATTTAGCAAATAAAAACTATCATATACTAATTATTATTTAATACCACAAATTAAAAATACTTGCATAAATAAATAATTTAAAGAGTGAATTAAGAAATGGGCCTGTGGTTGTAGTCAGATCTGGGGGGTGTGAAGAGCAAGCTGAGTCCAAGCCCAATAACCCTTGCTGGATCTTGTATGGAAAATTCCATGGAAATGTAGAATGGACCATCATTCTGGAACGTCAGATTTAGATTTGGACAGATCTGATGGTTAGAAGGAAAGGAGCAAAGTTGCTTATCATAGGTGTACCTGCAACAGATCAACACATGGACCACACGGACAGTGACACGTGTCACCGCTTGGACTAACCAAAAAAAAACTTAATCTAATCATTCCTATTAAACTGTATATTAACCTTATATTTACTAATTAACTAACTAAAAAAACCTAATTAATATTTATTTTATCTAAAACCAGAAATTATGTTTTAATACTAATCTAAAAAAAAATAAAACAAAAGTTAATTTGTCTCACTCTCTCTCACGATCTCACCCAGAACCTCTCATCTCTCTCTCACGATCTCACCCAGAACCTCTCATCTCCCTCTCACGATCTCTCCCAGAACCTCTCATCTCTCTCTCTCTCTCTCACGATTCTCTATTCTCTCATCTGTTCGGCCGGAAAAGATAAGGATGGTCGCGCCAAAAATCGCCCTCGTGGTGGTGACGGCGGCGGGCCATCTCAGAAAATGGTTTTCTTGCGTTTTTTTGATTCGTTTACTTATCTTGGAACTCATTTTCATGTTATCTTTTCGTGATTTTCACAAGTAAATGTTGAATCTGAAAGGGGAAAGAGGAAACCCTAGTTCTTAGAGTGACGAAATCGGTGATGAACATGCATGCTGATGAAGGAAATGGAAGAGAGAGAGAGAAGGACGGCGGCCCTGGGTTCGCAACCTCCTCCTCCTCCTTCGAAAGAATCGGGTAATACCTTTCTGAAAATCTGTTTCTTTGCCTCTTTTTCGGTTTTTGAAGGGATGGATAGCAGAAAATGATGAGGATAACTTAGGGTTTTATGTTCTAGCTTGGGTTTGCTTTGTTCCTGTTATGGTTTGGGGAACTGGTATCGTGACTTTGGTTTTTTGGCCTCTGCTTGTTTTGGAACTTGGCTGGCTTGTGATGGTTTTTTAGGTTTATGCTTCTGTTTTCTGGGTTTGGAAAATGGCTTGCTTGAATGTTTTTTTTTTTTGGTTTAGAACTTGGCTTTTGATTAGAACAGATGTTGCCTTGATTTTGGTTACTGGTTGTTTGGAACAAGGGTTGTTGAACACTATTTTGCTTCTGGTTTTTGGCTTTTTTTTTTGTATTCTCGTTTGGTTTTCTGTTGTTCTCTATATGAACAAATGGCTTGCTGTCCTTTATCTCTTGGTCCAACTGAGTTTTTTGTGTTGGAACTAGTTTTCTGCTTTATCTGATTCTAGCCCTGCTGCTCTGTGTTGCCTTCTGCTATGCTGCTTGCCCTTCCACTTTTAGCCATAACCTGCTATTACTTTTCTCAATTGGCTTTATTGCCTTGATATTTTGAGTTTTGTCTGCTCTGCTCCTGCTGCCTTCTGTTATGCTGATAACCATAGTGTTTTTTGGGTTAAAAAACCTTTACTTTATTGCTGCCTGTGCTGGTAACCATGATTCCTTTGGGTTTACTTACTGCCTGTTGTGCTTTATTTTCAGCCAATGATCTAAAAAAATAGTGAGGCTGCTTTGCAAATTCTGCCATCCTATTAACTATGATGAAAAATCTGAGTTTAGTTCTCTTTATGAACCAACCTTGGTTGTGATTTGTAGAGAGAGCCCTAGGCCAATGATCAAAACAAAATTCTAATTGTATGAGGCTTAAAAGCATTTGAACATAAACTGAAAACCTCTTGCGTTCTGATTCTTGCTACCATCCTTAATGATGAGTCATAACATAAATTGTTCGCAATAATTCTGTTTTGATTGAATTAAATTGCTAACCATTGTTTTTTTGTGTTTCATGTATGGACCATGGTGAGTTGGATGATAGGGGAAAGCTTGGATGAGAAGAAAGGGCTTGAAGATGGATCAAGAAAACTTGGAGGGAAATTCAAAAAGAAAGTATCGAAGATCTTCGTTGGAAAGAATAGGATTAGGATATAGAACGTATTGTAACTTGTTTGTAATCTTGAACAAAAATGTTTGAAACTTGAAAGTTTTCTTGAAGTGAATTAGAAAGATAATTTGCCAATTGTTGAGTTTAGAATTTGATTACAACTTTGTAAATGGGCATTCTTGTATAAAAACTTAGAGTAATTTGAAAACTCTCAAATTTTCATGAATACAAGAGTGGAGAATCATATATCAATTTGAGTTCTTGATTTTGAATCTTGACATATTACTAATGCAATCTTCCTCGCCATAGTGCTTGTACAAAAATTGAATCTTGAAAGAAACCTTTGAAAGGAATTATCAATACTTTGCATGAAACTTTTCCATGTGGAATAATTTTAAGACAAACTTGAATCGCTCTTTGATTAGTACTTGAGTAAAATACCAATTGAACCATAATTCTGAATCAAATTCAAATTAACTTCCATAAACAGAAATAACGCTCATAACTGCAATGGATTCTTAAATTAATTAAAGTGGATCCTGAATTCAAAGTAACAAGATTCATCTTAATGATAGAAACAAGAGATGTCTTAATCACAATCTCAATCTTCACGCCAAAATTCATCTCAAACAAAACGAGATTTCCAGAACTGGTGATTAATTTCCACATCTTTCCTTCTGATAATGCTAACACAAGAAGAGTCTTATATTAGCAAAACCTCTTAGATGATGACGAAATTTCTAACAAGGAAAAATGATGTATTGATTAGATAGAAACTCGTAATGCACGAGTAAAACCCTATCTCTGGTCAACCTCAGGTGATGCAATAATCTTACGAGAAAAACAAGGGAATAAAGTCTTGATCTTGTGCATTGACAAAATTCAAAGGAGTGTACTCCTTGAAGAAAGGATGCTTCACGATTACTCCTCAAAATTCGTTTCCTGACGACCAATATTCATTTAATTTTGAAGTTCCTAGTGGAACCATCTTACTAAAAGAATGGGTGATAGCTCCAATAAACGTTAAGATAAAGTTGTACTAAAATGAGCAGAAATCGGAAGTGCATTTCCGAGAAAATTTTATCCTAAAATATGGTAGAATTACATTGGCCTCTTGTTGTGAAGAATTTGGTGCGCATCGGAAATGCATTTTCGGTTTTCTGAAGGGTATTTTCAAAATTGCATGGGGTGCTTTTTTGCACATGGGGTGGATTAAGAAACCCCAAAAATAATAGGGGTTGTTCTTGGGCGTTTCAGAGTTGTTCTTGGGAACCTAGAGGCAAAGACTATTTTCTTGTAACTCATCTGTAATCTCTTGTAAATTGTAACAATTTTTGAAGTATAATGAATTAGAGAGTTGCTTTCTCCCCCGTAGTAGATCGTTTGATCGAACTAGCTACACAAACCTTCATCTTTTTCTCGCCTTAATTTTGTTATATAATATGTGTATGGATTATTATTGATGTAAACCATTTATTTTGGTTGCTATTATTCTTTGCCTCACAAATCGATATTGAATTTTGTCGTAATTCACAACAAGATTCACAACAAGTGATTCGGCGAGCATGGAGCAAAGATGATTATTTACAAGTGAGCACCATGGTTAGTATATGGGAGATCGAGAATTTTTTTAGTAACAAGACTTTGAATTGTGGAAAATTAAGACGCAAGCAGCTTTAGTTCAAGAGATATAGCCCTTGGTTCTATGATGTTAATACATCTTTTAGTTTCATTTATCATTTGATTTAATCATTTAATTTCAATTTTCATTTTCAAAGTTTTTCTGGTTTTTCACAAATTAAGCTTCACTCGTTTTGAATCAACTTTAATGGTGGATATGGTTGAGATGGCGATGAAGAGACGAACACATTGGTGGTGGTCTCAGCCTCACTTGTTGCCGTTTTTCGAAACACCATTTGGACTGTGGGAGAAGAGAACAAATGTTGAAGATGATGACATGTCATCATCCAACCAATGAACGTCTAACACCTGTTTTATTTTTTATTGGTCAAATTTAAATTGGATTCAGTGTTATTTTTTAACTAAAGTCTATGGTGCGTGTTTCTTGAGATCCATTGGATCTGAGTACTTTGATAGTCAACTTCTCATCCAACGCGTCATATCCTTTCTAGTTTATTTTTATTTTGTTTTGTTTTAAGTTTATTTTAACTTTAAAAATTCATATTAAATATATTTTGTATCCAAAAAATTTACAAAAATACTTTGAATTATTTTACATCTAATTCATATTTTTTCACAATTTTATTTTATCATTTTCAATTTTTCATTATTTTCTTCATTTTTTGCATGTATTTTAATTAGTTAAAAAAAAATACTTTTATGCATTAATTTTTTTTATATTTTTTGTAAATACTTTGATTTGTTTCTGACTTGTTTTAATATTATTGAATTTTTGTTAGGTGTTTAGGTGTCTTTTTGGTATTTTCATCCATTTAATCCATTAAATAATAATTTAAATTCTCTTTTATTATATATATATATATTTGATATTGTGTGAATTCTATTTTGGTTTGCCTCTGACTTGTCTTGGATCTTGGCTCAATTGGTCATAAGTTTCATCAAACTCAATGGATCTTAGGTGTTGATGGGGTGAAAACCCTAATCCAGCAAAATAGATGATTTATTTTGATGATGACTTGATCAATGCTTTGATCCAATTTGGGATTTCTTTTTGTCTTCATCGATCTCTATCTCTTTCTTCTTTCTTTTTCTTTTGATCAATTATATGATGATGATTCATCTTAATTCAATTAGGTTTGGATTGGTGCTTGATGAACTTTCATCATTTCAAATCCACCTCTAAGTGATCAGTTGATCACTCAAGGTACTTTGGATTAATGTTAAATTTGTCTTAAGGTATCAAGAATGACTTGGTTGATGTAATGGTCTCATCTCTTTGAATTAGTCTTGATCACCTTGATTTTAAACCATGGTGTGCATTATATGCAATACACCTACATTATTTTTGCTTAGCCTCAGATAAGTGCAACTTCTATATAAGTTCACTTACAATTTCTTAACATAGCACCAAATTGTCCAGCATCAGAATATTAATTACTAACATTAACTATAATTGTACTAACATTTAGTTTTATGCATCTTTATATTTATGTCATTTAAATGTCCCGTAATTTACTTTTATGCCCTTTATTTTTAGCATTTTATCATTCATGTCATTCTATGTTTTGTGTTTTTTTCCTTTTATTTCTTATTTGTCTTTTTTATCTTTGTCCCTTGGACATTTACTTTTTTCTTTTCAAAGACATTAATAAATATTAAACCCTAAAATACTTAATGGTTCTCTTAGACTATGGTTACTATCATTGGCTTTGGTTTGGACTTATGGACTTGGAATTAGGTTCTTGATCCTTTACTTTGAGTTGTGACTTAAGACCTTAATTCATATGATACCTTGATTCATCTAAGACCTTGGAGTCTTCGTCTGAGACCTTAGGACTTTCATCTGATCATTGAGTTTTATTTGTATGTTTTCTTTTGTGTGTGTGTTTTCTGATGCAGGAACTTTCATCAGAGACACCAAGTTTCCTCTTATGCATGAGAATTCATCTACACCGTTGTGATTCATCTGATATTGAGCTTGCACCTGAGGCATTAAATTTTTATCTGATGTTGAGCTTACACCTGAGACATTAAATTTTCATTTGATGCTTATGATGTTCATCTGATTACTTGCTTGTGTGTATGGCTCAAGCCAAAGTGAATGGGTGCATGGTTTGACTTGTGTCAAGATGATTGCTCTAGCTTTGTCAGATCTTTTCTACCATGACTTTTACTTTATGCATTAGGATAATCCATTCATGTCTTGCTCATCTTCTTCAATTTTCAAAGCTTCTCCCTTTTTTTAAATCTTCTTGTTTTTAAACTTAAACCACTTTCATAATAAACCTTGACTTTGTCAAGTGACTTTCAAAACTTTCCTTTCTTAATAAATGCTTCAATACATATAAGCATATTAAAACAATCTCAAAAGACCTAAAAAACACAAAACTCATTCAAACCATTTTTCAATTTTGGCTAATCATTTTAAATCTTTTCTTGAAGATTGGACATGAGTCCTCTCCATAGTTGAGGTGTAATTCTCCTATGCACATAATATTGATTGATATGGCGTTGATCCTTTTTCACTTGAAAGAGTTAGTGGCATACTTGTTGATTTTTATCCAAGTTGGTGCCCTTATTTCATTGTGATGCAAAGGTCTGTCATTCTCATGTTTAAGGAGATGATTAGTTGAGTATTCTTCTTAAGATGACAAAATGTATCTTCATTTAAAATCAACCAAACAAACAAATTTATTTTGTTTTATAAGAACTACGAGGTTTTGATTTCTTCATTGCACATTAGAGATACATAAGCACAAAACTCTTTAAGTGTTGCCGGATTAAAATCATAAAAACCATTTATTTTCTTATCTCCATAATCGTTTTGCAAACAACCAGTTATAGCCAAACACACAAATTTTCAAGAGGTTCCTATGGAGTACCATGGATGTTTAGGGTGTTAGCACATTCACTTTGCATAACCAACCCTGAACCTTGTTCTCTTTGTTTTATTAGTTTTGCTTTTAAAAACTTATGTGGGTTTTATTTGTTATTTTTTCATTCTTTTAGAAACAATAAAGTTTGGTGGAGAATCTTGCTTTGTGAGTTAAGTTAATCAATAGGTTAATCTCAATTTTTCATTTCTACAGATAGCTTCGTTTAAAGTTTTCCGATGAAAAACAACTTGAATCGATGAGGGATCATCGAAAATAATTTTTTAAGATGCTTAGGAATGTTGTACCCCAAAATTTTCCCTCCCATTTTTAAGTACAATAGGTTCAAGATACATCTCCATGCTCAAGATTGATCAACACAAACCCTCTCCTAAGCAATTGATCTACAATTAGGGTTTTGTTTTCCTCAAAGTAAATGTGGTTTATAATACCTCAAGTGGACTTCATGCTCTCTCATATGTCTCAAAATATCTCCATGCCAAGTTTCAAGCCTCACAGCACAAATTTGCTCAATCAATTTCTCAAATGATTGAAAATTAATTGTATTGGACAAAAAGTCAACTGTGGTCAACATACAGTCAAACTTCATCATTTTTTGTCAACATCAAGATTTTGAAGTTACATTCATCATTTGATCAAGGGCTTATCATGATTCATCAAGGAAACTCAAGATTTATCAAAAGTCAAAAGTTACTAAATTAAGGAGAAGTCAACTGAACTTTGACCAAACATAACTTTCACATACTTCATCAGAAACTCCTCAACCAAAGCTCATTTTAAAGTAAACTTAATTCTCTATAACTTTGTCTTTAATATAATTTTCCCAAAAAGGCTTTATAAGAGAGATATCGGCCAAAATATTATAGGTCCTTTCAAAAGTCAACAAAAAGTCATCTTTTTTAAAAGAAGTGTACATGAACATGGAAGCTTCAATTGAGATGAAGCCAGCGAGAGGTTTTAGAGGACATATTAAGATTTCTAAAAAGTCCAAGATAATCCTCAAATTTGAGAGTTGAGCAAGTTATGATTGGTGCAGGTTTGACAATTTTGAGAAGATGCCTGAAGTGAAAATTGAGCAATCTTGAAATTTTGTCAAATGGGCCTATATCTTTATGTTTGAAACATGTTTCTAATATTGTCAAGAACCTTTAGGCCCATCCATGGGCCATCTTACCATTTATTTTATTTATTTTTGATTTTTTTCCATTTAAATTCAAAATTAATTAAAATAAAATGCAAAGATAATGTATAAGGCGTGTGGGCTTGAGATATGAGTTTCTTGAGGTCAAAACAACACATTGCAAGCTGGAAAAAATGCATGAGATTGATTGGCATGAGATTGAACCAAAATTGGAAGCTTTTCATACAAAATTCCAATCAAATATTTTTCAATCAATGCAATATATTTCCTCACAAATTCTTAACCTAATTCACTCCTTATAAGTACAAGATCATGGCCATATGCTTTGGACACGGATTGCTGAACTCAAAAGCCCTAAGGAAATTTCTCAAAATTTCAAGGTTTAGGGAAAAATCAAAACCGATCCTCCAACTTGTTTCAGTCAATTTCAAGCACTCAATCATCATTGTGAGATTCCCAGGAGTCGATCCAAGCACTCACACGGCCTCAAAGCAAGCCAAAAACTTCCTCCCAAGTTGCACTGGTTTGGTAAACTTTTGAAACTTCAAACTTTTAATTCATATAATATAAATGGTTTCGATGCATATATACATGTTCATACTAATGTTTTTGATTGTTTAGAGCCATTGTTTGTGAGTTTTGACACAGGAATAAGGAAACACCATTTTTAGGGCACCGAGCTCGTGAAACTTCGTGTCACACGTTCCAGGTCGTTTCAGGCCAAACGAACACCACCATTAGATTCGTAGCATGCTAATTATTTGATTTGGACTATTGCTTTTTATTTTTTGATGAATTATAGCAGGTTTTCGAAAATCCCTCATCAGAGAAAGAGGTGGAAGCCACCGTCTGCGGTGGTCAAGGGTTTCAGAGGGAAACCCTGACTCTTATATGGAAATTTCTTGCCATTTGATTGGTTCATTTGAAAATCCTGGGCCCCAACGCGCGTTTTGGTTTTAAAAAATCAATGTTTAAAAAACAATATTGCATATATATTTATCAACACGTATATTATATTGGATGTATCACTACTCCAGTGGTTCAACATGCGCGTGTAGTCCTTACCCCTATCAGGTCTTTGGTTCGAACCTGCCTTTTGTCAATTTTTCCAATATTTTCTAATTTTTGCAGGATTACACATATATTATTTTCAAGGCAGCATACAATCACCACAAGCAAGTGGCCAAGTGGTCTAATTTTGAGCCTGTGACCTTAAAGTCACGAGTTCAACACTTCCAATGGTCATTCCTATTTTTTTAGCACTTGTCCTTTTGCTTATTTTTCCAATTTATTTCAATTTCCTTTTATTTTAATTTCATTTTAAAAATTATTTTAATCACTTTAAAAAATCCTAAAAATTATTTTCTTTTTAGTTTTAGGTTACTAAAATGTTTATTTAATTTTGGGTTAAATAAGTTTTTGGTCCCTGTAAATATTGCAATTTCATTTTTAGTCCCTCATGAATTTTGGCAACGGTTTTAGCTGACTTTGACAACGATTTATTTGTAAAAATCGTTGCCTAAAGGCAGTGAGGGACTAAAAATAAAAACTGCAATATTTATGGGGATCAAAAACTTATTTAACCCTTTAATTTTTAACACAAAAAATATTTTTATTTTATTTTATTAAGAATTATTTTCATAATTAATTGATAATTAACTTAAAATTTTGTTTTCCTATTTAAAATCAATTCCAAAGAATGCAAAAATATATATTTCTTTAATAATTAGGACATTAAGTTATCTTGACATGTATTTATTTATTTTTTATGATTATTTTCTATTTTTATTTTATTTAAATACTAAAAATCCATGTATAGGTCGAACAGTTATTTTTGTAATAGTCGTAGATTTACTTTTCTCGCGCTTTTCTAAATTATGTAACTGCTCATGGGATCTAATAGTCTAGGTTTACTTTCCGCTTTTTACTTTCCGCATCTTATTATATAACTACCCAAGAAGCTATGTATTAGCGTAGGAACTTTTACTTTCCGCACTTTACTTTTCCGTATATATTAACTGCTGGATGTATACTAATAGGATTGTATGGCAAGACTAAAAGCAACGCTAGATAACCCTAATCTGAAGATAAATATCTGAATTGAATCACTATTGCACAGTTGCACCCTTAGGGTATCCTCTCTTGTTGCCTTACAAATAAACATGGTCATGTCCCTCGAACGCAGCGATACCATTAGCAAAGTTGCCTACGAATAACATCATCATAGTCCCTTCGGTATAAAGATCATAGTCCCTCGATGACCCTTGATGTTTCCTACGAATATATGATCTTGTCCCTCGGTTGTTGCCTACGAATAAATGAGGATTGTCCCTATGAAATTGCTAAGGTATCCTTACAATGTTATCTTCAATGACCATTCGATGATCATACGTCTGTCGCTTCACATCCAATGGATGAGGCTACCTGTAACACCCCCTCTAATTTCCCAAATAATTATTGCACAATCAGAGTAAATAAAATGCATAACAAGAGGGATTCACATGATTTACTTTCAATATTAAAATCATACATGCACACTGGTCATAATCATAACACATATTTGAATCTCATGCTTTAAGACAAATCATGCATTTCACAGCAGATTAATTAATGTTCACAGATACTATCAATGGTTACATCCCATACTATAATCATTGGATGAAAAATTAATGAATCCATAATATAACCAAGTCATCAGAATTCATGCATCGACACCAAGGCCATATCAACATAGTATCTCAATCATACAAATTAAAATAGATGAGTATACATAACAAATATCTCATCAAAGCAGAAATCCAGATAAATCCTGTGTTATATGACCAGAGCAATGACTAGACTACCTAGTAACGGATAAACTAGCTAGACTCTTCAACTAGTCTTGTGCGAAGCACCACTATCCTCAGAACCTACACATTACCCGCATAGAGGCAACATCATAACAGAAGGGTGAGAATTCACATCATTATTCAAAAGTATATAAATGGAAATAATGAAGAAACTGCATCTGTTCATGAATTTCACACACTTCAAGTGATATTCCAAGATAACATGATCATACAAGCATTACAAGTATAATATGTTCATATATAACATAATTATCATCTATTCAAATAATCCAATTAATCCATATGATTAGACATCACAATTTCATTTCACACATTGCATATTCAATAATGACTCATGTGACAACAATGAAATGTGACTCAATATGCATGTGGTACCAAGTTTTTGGGAACATTTCGTTAACCCTACTTCCGATTCATTCATAGAATCCAAGCCCTTACTTCTTATCCAGACAAGACCAAAAGCCTCCGCTACTTATTCCCAATGGAATCAAGTCAAATGTGACCCCAACATTTCACCGCTACTTATCCATCATGGATCGAGCCAATTTGTGAACCCAACGTTTCACCGCTACTTATCCACATAAGGATTGAGCCAAATGTATACATGTACAACTCACCAAGACAACATATGAAAATTAAGATTATTAACAAAATCTCAATTATCCAAGCATGTCATCATAATTCATCTCATGTGAATTATACATCAATTGCACAACATTATATTTTCAACAACAAGATCATCACATGTATCTTATATATATCATCACACATAACAAATAACATTATGACATATCATTCCATCAAATAAGATTAGCACATACTATACTCAAGTAATCAAACATACATTAAAATAGTATTCAAAACCAATCTAAAACACATTCAATCACAATTGGATCAATTAATCACATATATGAGAATACTACAATAAATATAATCATATAAGATTCCATGTCAAAGATCCCAAAAATAACATTTTTCATTCCAGGTCACGCTAAGTCCGGCCTATCGCGCTAAGCGCACCTCGCTGAATAAACAACCCCAAAAGTCAGAACATTTCGCGCTAAGCGGGCTCCTCCTCGCGTTAAGCGCGGTCTGCGATTCTGCACTTTTTCTGCTACGAACTAGATTCTTTCTCCCACAAAATTACCACATAAAACTCATTCCAATCAGTCTAATAACATCATTAAAGGGTATCTTAACATGTTTCTAGTCATGAGTCATCATTCAAAGTTGAAAAACACAATTTTCATTCAAACCCTAACATTCAAAGATTCTAGAAATTGAAATAGAACAACCTAGCATGCTCGTAATCATTATCCACAACATGCAATCAAACAATAACATGGATTCTCCACCCTTACCTCTTGAAGATTCCTCTTCTAAGATTTCCTCTTCACTTTCCTTCTTTCTCCTATTCTCTCCTCTTCTTTCTCTTCTTTCTCTTCTTTCTCCAAATGAAATTCTAATTATGATTCCTTTCTAATCCCTACTAACTAGGATTGTCTTAATGGGATTAATACTTAACACCTCTCTATCACTTCTATTCATAATATATAGACCCAATACTAAATAACCATAATTCTACTCACTAAAACTCAACTATTCAAATAATACACATATTCAAATAATTCACATTTAAATTAAAACACCCAATTAATTATCACATAATATAATATATCACAATTAATAATTAGCTATTAAAAATTGGAATGTTGCACTACCTACCAACTAATGGTATGGATAGCACTATCCTAAAGGAGAATGAAAATAATAAGAACGACCTTTGAGTGGGTAGATTACTCTTAATTGCTTGCTCAAAACAAATCATTTTCACACCTCACATTTTCAAAATATTTTCAAATACTTTGTACGCATTCTTGAGGACAGATATAATAATCATTTTACGAAGTCAAAATATTTTCAAACAAATCACACACACAAAAGCAAGTTTTCAAAAGTGAGCTAAACAATTAAGATCCCACAAATAACTACGGATGAAAAGGGTGCTAACACCTTTCCTTTTCATAACTTACCCCCCGAACTCAGAATCTATCAAAGGTCGTTCCTGTTCTTTTCACCTTTCATTATTAGATAAAGGAAAAGTCGGTGACGACTCTTTCTAACCACAACATTTGCGATAAAACGCAAAACAAATAAGTCAGTTCTCCCACCGTGTTACAAAACTGGTGACTATGCTGGGGAGAATACTCAAATAGGGGTTGCCTTAGGGTTTAGATCACTTTACTTGCTTTCATTGTTTGATTTGTCTAATTTAATTTAAGCGTTCATGCTTGGGTATTATCACTTGTGGGAGATCCTACGCCCGAATTCAGGTTTCCTTAGGTAAGTAGCAATAGATCATCGAGATTGTACGGTGTATACCGACACGGTTAAAATGATGGCTATGGTTAGTGTGACACTTTGGATGTCCTGATGTTCCTTAAGTCTAGTTGAGGAAACATTTGGCGTCTGCGTGGTGTCATCAACACTAACCAGACCTTTAAAACCCTACTTGAACCATCTTGGCCATTAGAAGGTAGAGAGATAGCCGACTTTTGTGCAATTTGAAATTGGTTGATATTCGAAGCTACACCATTGAGATTCAACTTTCAAGATGTTTTGATCGGAAATTTGGATGCCGCACTGAAATAAAGCCTGCGAGAAAGATTCGTAATATGAGATTCCTAGAACCCGGTTACTATTATAAGACAGGTTGAACCAACTTAACTTTAGTAAAGGGTATACACCTATGGACTTCATGCAAGCCTTTAAACTTAAGGCTATTGTGTGAATTGTTTATGTTTGCTATTTATTTAAACATGACATCATGACATCATACCATCATAACATTTCACTAACCATTTCAAGGACCTAGGGATTTATCTTTGCTCTTTGTTGTAGGGTTATGGCTTCCGCTTGTAGGAATAATATTCGAATCAACTTTGTGGAGACACCTTTGAGGCTCAGTATTATGCAAGAGATAAAAAGTATTGGAGTTGACGAAACTACTTCACGAGGAACGAAATCTTAATGCTTATGTCAACACAAAGAGTAAGCGTCCATGGGAAACCTGAGCAGTAGGAGTTTTACATTTAAATTTCTTTTGCTATGATTTCAAATTAACTAATAAGAATTTGTTCCTTTTGTTTACCAAATTTAAATCTCGATAGGTCCTTGAAAACATTGCATACGCATATCATATCATATCATATCATATCATATCATATCATATCATATCATATCATTTCATAATAGTTACTCCAAAGATCATTTCTCTAATTTTCTCGCTGTTTATTTCAGCAGAAAAATGGCTCTCGGACAAACTGTCAAAGATCTCCAAGCTCAGCATGCTCGGTTCCAATAGATGTGCATAAGCTCGACCAAAGGGCAGGAAGATCTAAAACAATTCCTCACCAAGAAAAAGAAGAAGAAATCAAAGAAAATGGCTAGTATTCTCAACATGGGAAGAAGATTCAGAGGTTCGGCTAAGGTGGTCAGAGAACTTGAGTTCCCATAAAATTATGGGAGTGTAAATACGTAAGAGGAAGAAGATGAAAACTATTTGGATGAACAATTTCCACCTATCCCATCTGAGACCTGGGATACCTTGGGGCAGCCAAGTGGAAAATTTGATTTCATGGTAAAGTATATCGCCCCTGAAAGTTCAAGAATTTCACCTCCTACCAATGAAAGAAGGTTATCCTCCTATAAAGTAGAAGGTTCGTCGTATGTTCCCTGAGATGTCCGATAAAATCAAGGTTGAAGTCATGAAGCAGTTCAACGCAGGTTTCTTAGTTGTTACTTCCTATCCGCAATGGGTTTCAAACGTAGTGCCAGTGCCTAAGAAGGATGGCAATGTGAGTATGTGTGTATTTTATTTTAGGGATGGTTTCTCCGATTATAATCAAATCAAGATGGCTCCCTAAGATATGGAGAAAACTACTTTCATTACACAGCGGGGCACTTTATGTTACAAGGTTATGCCATTTGGGTTGAAGAATACTGGTGCGACCTATCAGCGTGCTATGGTAGCTTTATTCCATGATATGATTCACCATGAGATAGAGGTATAAGTCGACGACATGATAGCCCGATCTCAAACTGAAGAGGAACACCTTGATCACCTGCACAAGTTATTTGAGAGATTGAAGAAGTATAAATTGATATTGAATCCGAACAAGTGTACGTTTGGAGTAAGATCTGGTAAACTCCTAGGTTTCCTCGTTATTGATAAAGGTATTGAAGTTGATCCTGCCAAGGTTAAGGCCACTCAAGAAATGTCGGCTCCCTGTACGGAGAAGGAAGTCAGAGGTTTCCAAGGACGATTGAACTAAATTGCTAGATTTATTTCACACTTGACTGCTACTTGTGAACCAATTTTCAAACTGTTGAAGAAAGATCAAGTAGTAAAATGGAACTAAGACTTTCAGATAGCCTTCGACAAGATAAAATAGTACCTCCAAGAACCCCCTATTCTGATGCCACTAGTTGAAGGAAGACCTCTGATCATATACCTAACAGTATTAGAGAATTCAATGGGGTGTGTATTGGGGCCACATGACGAGTCTGGTCGAAAAGAGCATGCAATATACTACCTTAGCAAAAAGTTTACCGACTGTGAAATAAGATACTCATTGCTCGAGAAAACTTATTGCGCTTTGGCTTAGACTGCTCGTTGACTAAGACAATATATGTTGACCCATACCACTTTATTTATCTCTTAAATAGATCCAATAAAATACGTATTTGAGAAACCTTCTCTCTCTAGAAGAATAGCAAGATGGAAAATGTTTTTGACCAAATATGACATTCAGTATACTGCTCAAAAAGAAATCAAAGGAAGTGTATTAGCGGATCATTTGGCTCATCAAGATGTAGACGATTATCAGTCTATGTATTTCGAATTCTCGGACAAGAATATCATGTTAGTTATTGATTATGAAGAACCTGGACCGGATGAAATACCTGAAACAGGATCCCGATGGACCATGGTAACGAAATTGGCGATGTGATTATCTCTCCTAAAGGCGGCCATACACCTTTCACCGCCAAGTTATGTTTCCACTGCACCAACAATATGGCTGAATATGAGGCGTGCATCATGGGTATCAAAGTTGCTATTGATTTGAGGTTCAAGTTCTTGCAAGTATACGGAGACTCAGTCTTGGTGATTAGTTAAATTAAGAGCGAGTGGGACATGAAGCATCCAAATCTCATTCCCTATCGAGAACATGTGTTGAGTTTGATTTCTTACTTCGAAGAAATCACTTTTGAACATATTCCGCGAGAAGAAAATCAGTTGGCAGACACATTAGCTACCATGTCATCTATGTTCAGAGTTAGATGGGACGATGAAGCTCCTCATATTACCATTGAAAGGTTAGACGAACCAACATATTGCTATGATCTTGATACTGAGGGAGTAGAGGAAAAGCCTTGGTTTCATGAAGTGAAGAGATACCTTGAGGCTCAAGAATACCCTGAGGGGGCATCTGTCAATGACAAGAAATTTCTAAGAAGGTTCTCTGCCAAGTTCTTTCTGAGTAATGAAATTCTTTACAAACGCAACCATGATTTGGATCTACTTCGATGTGTTAATAAGAGGGAAGCTGGGAAGATTATGGAAGACCTGCACGAAGGTGTTTTCGGTACTCATTCCAGTGGACATATGATGGCTAAAAAGATTCTGAGAGTAGGTTACTATTGGTCTACTATGAAATTAGGTTGATATTGTCATGCTCAAATGTGTCACAAATGCCAAGTCTACGTTGATAAAGTACATGTGCCTTCGGTTCCTTTGAATGTCTTAACCACTCCCTGGTCATTCGTAATATGGGGCATTGATATGATTAGAGAGGTTAAGCCTACTGCTTCCAATGGACATCGTTTCATCCTTGTTGCTATCGATTACTTCACAAAGTGGGTAGAGGCAGCCTCGTTCGCTTCGGTTACCAAGAATGTTGTGGCTCGATTCATCAAACATAACCTTATCTGTCGGTATGGTGTTCCCGAAAGAATTATCACAGATAATGGTACCAATCTCAACAACAAAATGATCATTGAACTCTGTACACAATTCAAGAAAAAGCACCGTAATTCTTCTCCATACCGGCCAAAAATGAATGGCGCAATGTAAGCCGCCAATAAGAACATTAAGAATATTATACAAAAGATGACAGTGATATATAAATATTGGCACAAGATGTTACCATTTGCTCTTCATGGTTATCACACCTTAGTACGAACATCGATAGGGGCAACCCCGTTCTTTCTCGTATATGGTATGGAAGTTGTCTTACCTATTGAGGTCCAGATTCCCTCATTGAGAGTTATGAAGGATACAAGTATAGACCAAGATGAGTGGATCCAGACTCGGCTTGATGAGATAAATTTGATTGATGAGAAGAGACTCATGGTTGTTTTCCATGTACAGGTGTATCAGAAGCGCGTGATCAAAGATTTTAACAAGAAGGACAAGCATCGAGTATATCAGGCCGGTGATTTGGTAATCAAACGCATTATCCTACCACAAGGAGATCCCAGGGGAAAATGGACTCCCACCTACAAGGGGTCATTCGTACTCAAAAGAATATTTTTAGGTGAATCTATGATACTGACCACCATGGATGGAGAAGATCTCCCACACCCTGTGAATGCGGACATAGTTAAAAAATACTACGCCTAAAAGAGACCCGCTAGGTTAACTGACCTAGGAAAAAATAAGGGCATCCCGACGAACCAAAAGGGTTAGGGCAAAAATTAGGGATATATAAAGAAAAAAAATGGTACACCCGGCAAGTCAAAAACCTAAAAAGGCAACTTCGTATAAAAAGGTATCCTGGTGGATTGAAAACCCGAAAGGGAAGTCCATGCAAAAATTAGGGATCAAAGCGTATGATTATGTCTCATCAGATCATCTACTTACAATTAAAATGGTACGAATTAGTCCAGTCACCTTATTCTGACATCAAGGAGATGAGACGCTCGAGGACATATAGGTAATAGCATAGTTGAAACTTGATGGGATTGCTTTCACATAGCTAGTTTTTCTTTGTTACCACTTTGTGTTTTTCAATGTTCTTCGATGATTTCCTCTTACTAGGATATCTGTCTCTTTGTACGCAATTGCCTCTTTATAGGCCAACTTTTCTTCAATCAATATAAATTTTCTTTCAGTTCAAAAACTTTTATTTTCTCTGTTTTATTTGCACATAAGTCCAGTGATTGCTTTAAATGAACATAAGCATTTAATAATAATTACTATTTATAAATATATGCGTAATAAACAAAAATAGTAGTTACTACAGGCTCTAGGAGTTGGGATAACGATTCAAGTTAACCACACATCCCCACATAGTCGGTTTCACGGAAATAATCTCACAGAATAATCTCTATGATAATCCCCACAGAGCCATTTCTCCCTCGACAGAGATAGATCTCCCCAACAGGATTACTACACCGTTGAATAGAAACTGGGGCATTATCCAGTGATCATTTCCATATCTTCAACATGATCATCATCTCCAGTAGGTCCTCCGGCAAATAAAGAGGTTTGATTAGTTCCCAAGCATACGGTGAAGACTTCTTCAACATGGTATACATGATCTAATTCCCCAATAGAGTTTATTTCTCCAAATCCCCGACAATATCCTCTTGCCCAGTTGAGTTTTATTTGAGACTTATCGTCCCCAGAAGAGTAATTACTCGTGTCTAAGATTAGATCAGATAGTGCATTGGAGGGATTTTCATCTCTTTTATACCCAGTCAGGGTCTTCAACAATCAATTCTTACGATAAAAGTGACAAGTGATCAACTCTCTTTGAATGCTTATATCCTCAAGCAGAAGTCAAGGATCCCCAGCGGAATATTCTCAGACAAAAAATAAGAATCCCAGTAAAATCATTTCCAGAAGAAACTGGAGAATCATTCTCCTCGTCTCCAACATATCATCAGGGATTTATTTTCCCACGATGGATATGTTTTAAAATACAACAATATATGCATTCATACATCATTTATAAAATGTCATAACATATACAAACAAGATGCATATAACATTATCGTTTATTTCAAAAACATCATTACACATTACATACATCATGACGTGCATAAAACTAACCTTATCTTTTTAGGTTAAATTCACCAACAGACAAAAATCATTCACATATTCTACATATTTGGTTAAAAAATCAATATATGAATGCGGATATTCTTCTTCAGAGATTATTCTGGAATGCATTTCCCCTCCAGAAGATTGTCCTGAAAAGCACTATCCTTCAGATATTCATCATCGAAACACATTTCACCTTCGGAAGATATTCTAAAAAGCGTTCTCCTTCAGAGATTATACTGGAACGAATTTTCCCTCCAGAACATTGTTCTGAAAAGCACTATCCTTCAGATATTCATCACTGGTATGCATTACCCCTCTGGGAGATTATTCTGAAAAGCATTCTCCTTCAGAGGTTATCCAGGAACGCATTTCCCCTCCAGAAAGTAGTCCTGAAAAGAATCTCCTTCAGAAAATTATCCTGAAACATATTTCCCCTTCATAAGTTTTATCCTTCAGATATTTATCATCGGAACGCATTTCCCCTCCAGAAGATTATTATGAAAAGCATTATCCTTCATAAATTATTCTGGAACGCATTTCCCCTCTAGATTTCCCTGAAAAAATCATCTCCTTTAGATATTTATTCTGAAACTGTAACACGATGGGAGGACTGACTTGTTTGTTTTGCGTTTTATCATAAATGTTGCGGATAGCAAGAGTCTCCACCGACTTTTCTTTTATCCAATAAAGGAAAGGTGAAAAGAACAGGAAACACCTTTGATAGATTCTGAGTATAGGAGGTAATTATGAAAAGGGGAGGTATTAGCACCCTTTCCATCCGTAGTTATCTACAGACTCTTAATTTCTTTAGCTCACTTTTGAAAATTTACTTTCTGTGTGTGTGATTTGAAAAGTATTTGAAAATAATTTCTCTTTGACTTCATAATGATTCTTGTATCAGACCTCATGAATGTATACGAAGTGTTTGGAAATGTTTTAAAAGTTTAACTTTGTAATGATTCTCGTTGGAATGTATACAAAATGCTTGTTTGAAAGTATTTTGAAAAGAATTGCAAGGTGTGCAGAGTATTTTTTTGAGTGGAGCACGCAATTAAAAGTCTTATTACCTACTCAAAATGGTCGTTCTTGTTATTTTCCTTCTCCTTTAGGATAACGTTATCCATACCATTAATTGGTAGGTAACTCTACCTGTTGGATATGAACGGACGAACGTAGGGTCATTGTATGGTCATAGAAAGTAACATTGTAAGGATACCTTATCAATTCAAAAGGGACTATCACCACTTATTCGTAGGCAACTGTAAGTATCAGGTGCGACTAAGAGGGGGGGTGAATTAGGTGTTTAAAAATTTATCGGTTTTATATTAATACTTGAAACAATATTTTTGGTTTGGTGAATGGAAGTATGTGAGGATTCTTTCTTTTCTGGTTAAGGTATTTATGAAAGTGGTAACTGCTGAAAAGTAAAGAACACAAGGATATATCCTGGTTCCCCTAACAGATCGAGAGTACTCTAGTCCCCTTACAACATGCAAGAGATTTCACTATAGTTAGAATGATTGTACAGCCTATTCACACAAATGGTGATGCCTACTATATAACCTATAGGGAGACCAAAGGATCTTAAAACCTTTAAGGTCTAACAACACTAAGTGCAAGAAGAACAATCCTCTTCAATGCACAACATACTTCCAACAATCCTGGACAGCAAGAATACAACAAGTATGTTTGAATTTTTACAAGAGATTTTGAGTTTGTAAGATTGTAGAAAAATATCACTTTGAGTGATTTATCAATATACTTGATCTTCCCTTCCAATAGCAATAACTCACAATGACTTAGAGATATAGATTGCTCAAGATTTTCTTGTTTATGTAATGTGAAAGTATGCAGAAAATCTTGTATAAAAGTATGAACACTTGAATGTGAATATTTGAAATTTGAATGAATTTTTTATTGGAAGAGGTGAGAAATGAATTTGAAAATTTGAGTATTTATATGTTCATGACACCTTTTAAAAATATATTAAGTCTCTTCATTTTAATCATGAACAAGTGCCAAGATTAGAGACAAATTTTTAGTGAAAGGGTGCATGAAATGGTGCATGCATGAATTCTGATTTTTCAAAAACGTGCAGGGTGCAATCGATTGCACCTTTATGCAAATCGATTGCACGGGCTCTAACAGAATCATTTTTCAAAAACTTACAGTGAGCAATCGATTTCACCATTGTGCAAATCGATTGCACTTAGTTAAAAAGTGAAAAAAATTCAGTATGCAATTGATTGCACCATTGTGCAAATCGATTGCAACCTCAAACAGAAGTGTTTTTAAGTTTTTCATTTAGCATGCAATCGATTGCACCTTGGTGTAAATCGATTGCACAGTAAGAAAAATGCAATTTTTGATTTGAAACTTAGTGAATTCAAATGTGTATGTCATGCAATCATGTTAGGAACTTTGAGCATCTAAAACTTAAGTATTTGTGAGGCATTGTTATTATACCTTCTCAAAATTTGTTAAATGCCTTGAGTCAAAGTCTTGATCATGATGTTTTAACTTTAGAGTGTATTATTCCTTGATAAATATCTTTTCCTTCTTGCCATGAGGTTTGTCTTCATCAAAACATGATATATTGATTGATATTCAGAAACTTGATTCTACATTCTCCCCCTTTTTGATGATGACAAACACCCTTCTAAGATACTTTGAATTTCCGGATTTGAATCCCCCTCAATGTGTGAATTTTATGAATGTTGGAGAGTATTGTGTACCTTAAAATTTAGGACAAGGAAATAACAAACAATACACCTTTCTCCCCCTTTGACATTATCAAAAATAAGGGAAAGATGGGTGAAGTATATGGCATATAGTTTATCATGACATAGGCACTTAAAGTTAGCAATGCATACTACATATATAAAAGTTAAACATAACATATCTTAAACAAATTCTTAACAAGGAAACATTGTTGTGGTACTGAGTACCTTACATATCCAAATTAAATTGAAGTACAAAATCTGAAACGTAAACATAATGAAAATAACATAACAACTTAAGATAAACAAAGACATAATAAAGGCATAAGTCAAGATTGATCCATATCATTGTTTGGCCCGGGATAAGGATGGTATCTTGGTGGAGGGATGGCCGGGTTGTTGGGATCATACGGAGGGATGTATAAATGTGAGTAAAGATAAGAAAATTGATTGTTCACATTGTTTTAAAAGTTGTCGATCCTAGTTGTTGTTGACTCATTGATGGAAGACATTTGAGAATTAATATTTGAGTTGAGGGCGGCAAATTGTTGGGTCATGTAGTCCATCATTTCTTGGTTACTTGGCTCTTAGATACTTGGAGCTTGAGGAAAAGGAACCTCTTCATCACCATCAACCTCTTGATTGCCTTCATTTTCAGCGTCTTCACCAATGTAGACATAAGCCTTTGATTCCGCATTGTAGATGACACCCATTCTTGCATCCACATTCTTGATAGTGATTTTGTTGCTAGGTCCATCCATGGAAAAAGACTCAAAGCCTTCAAAACTAACATTAAAGTCCTCCAAAATCCGGGTAATAAACCATCCATACGGTAAAAACTTTGACTTCTCATTAAGCTTTGTCATATGAGTCAATATCATTTTAGCCCAATTTACCGCAATGTTGTTTTTCCGAGCAAATAGTAGTTGCATCTCTAAATCGGTAACGGTACAATGATTACCAGCTCTTGGAAACAAGACATAGGCCATGAAATAATGGAATAGCCTATCATCAAGATGAAATATACCGGCGGACCAAGAATCTCTAGATGGTTCAACACCACCTAGAGCACGGACTCTTTTTGCATGAAAGTCTTGTTCCGAAATCCTACCAAGACTATAGTAAAATGACCTTTTCTTATAAGATTTCCAATCTTCATCATCACCATCATATAATGAACTACCGGTGCTAGTTATTTGTAAGATTCTTCCTAATTTTGCAGAATTCAACACAACCTTTTTTCCATTCACAAAAGTGACAAGTTGTCCATTTTTCACATGCAAATTGCAACAAAAATAACCTAACAAGATCCAGGTAGTATGGTCCGAATGATGAAATCAAAGGTTCTAACCCATAAGAAATTAAATCCGTTTGAAAGGTAAAGCATTTGATAGGAAAAGTTGATAGCATACCATACTTAGGTGTGGAGACAAGTTTGTGTTGAAAGTGTTTGGAGCATCTCTTCTTGTTGTGCAGTGAGTGGAATATAAGTTGTTGATGAAGAAGCTGGACCTTTTCCCTTTGCAGCAGCTGAAGCCTTTCTCTTTTGTCTAGAATCCATGAGTTTGAGTTAGGGTTTGAAAATTGGGGTTTGATAATGGATTTTCGGAATTGGGTATGAGTGAGGAAGAAATTGACTTTTAGTGAGAGTTTATGATATGTTTGTTGGAAATAGGTAGTGAGAAGTGATTGAATATTGGGAAACTAAATTATGATAAAGAGATGGAGTGGGTAGGGATGTGATTGGGTAGAGGAGAGGTGGTCAAAGTGATGTAATGGGTCAAGGAGGTAGGTTAAATGGGATAGTAATAAGAAGGAATCAATTTTGACCAAACCATAAAAGCATAATAAAAGGCTGTTTTCGCACAGGTGCAATCGATTTGCACTTATGCGCAATTGATTTGCATAGACCAAAAATACGTGTTTTTACAAAAGTTACATCGTGCAATCGATTTTCATATATGTGCAATCGATTTGCACAGTACAAAAATGTGAATTTTGCAAAAGTTCCAGTAAGCAATCGATTTGCATATATGTGCAATCGATTGCAGGCAGTGAAAATGTGAAAAAAGCTACTGTAAGTGCATGTGAGGGTTTAGAAACTTATATATATTATCATTTAAGTATACTAAACATAAAACACACATATTTTAACACATTTATGCACATAAAACAAATATAAGAAGGAGTATAAGAAGAGATGCATTTGATAAAATTTAAAAAATAATAAAATGTGCACCTTAATTGAAGTCAATATTTTATGTATCACTTTCATCCAAGATCCCAAGTTCTCTTCGAATTTTATAAAATGTTTCACGAGCAAGCGGCTTTGTAAAAATATTTGCGAGTTGATTATGAGTATCCACAAAAGTGACATCGACATCTCCTTGAAGTACATGATCACAGAGAAAATGATGTCGAATGTCGATGTGTTTGGTTCTTGAATGCATGACCGTATTTTTTGTAATGTTGATTGCACTTGTGTTGTCGCATCAAAGAGGAATGCATCCGAGATCAAGTCCGTAGTCACAAAGTTGTTTCTTAAGACAAAGAATTTGTGCACAACAACTACCTGCTTCAATGTACTCCGCTTCGGCCGTGCTAAGAGCAACACATTCTTGTTTTTTACAAGCCCATGATACTAATGCATTCCCAAGAATATGACAAGTACCACTTGTGCTTTTTCTATCAGTTTTACAACCTGCATAATCCGCGTTAGAATAACCAATTAAATTGCAAATACTACCTTTTGGATACCATAAGCCGACATTGGTTGTTCCTTTGAGATACTTCATGATTCGCTTAACCGCCATTAGATGAGATTCTTTTGAATTTGCTTGAAAGTGAGCACAAAGACAAACACTAAACATTATGTCAGGACGGCTTGCCGTCAAATATAATAAAGAACCAATCATACCTCGATACTTTGTAATATCAATTGGAATACCATATTCATCTTGATCAACATATGTACCGGAGCCCATTGGAGTATTCATTGCTTTGCAACTATCCATATCAAACTTTTTCAATAATTCTTTGCAATACTTGGATTGATTGATGAAGATTCCATCTTTTAGTTGCTTAATTTGTAGTCCGAGAAAATAATTCATCTTACCCATCATGGACATCTCGAATTCTCGTTGCATCATCAATGAAAATTCTTCACACATTTCTTTGTTAGTCGATCCAAAAATGATATCATCAACATAGACTTGAACCAATAAAGTGTTACTTTTGATTTTCTTAATGAATAAAGTTTTATCAACCTTACCCTTTTCAAAACCTTTTTCACACAAAAAATTGCTAAGCCTATCATACCATGCTCTTGGTGCTTTCTTTAAGCCATAAAGAGCCTTTCTCAACTTAAAGACATGTGAAGGATTTTTGAAGTCTTCAAATCCCGGGGGTTGTTTGACATAGACTTCTTCATTGATGTAGCCATTCAAGAATGCGCTTTTGACATCCAATTGATAAAGCTGAAAATTTAATGAACAAGCATAAGCAAGTAAAAGACGAATAGCTTCTAACATTGCAACAGGATCAAATGTTTCTTCAAAGTCGATTCCTTCTTCTTGATTGTAAGCTTGAGCCACCAACCTTGCTTTATTTCGAACAATTACACCATTCTCATCAAGTTTGTTTTTAAACACCCATCGGGTACCTATGATGTGTTTATCACTTGGCCTAGGAACAAGTTCTCAAACTTAATTTCTCTCGAATTGATTTAATTCTTCTTGCATTGCAATTATCCATTGATCTTCTCCTAAGGCTTCATCAACTTTGGAGGGTTCAATTTGAGAAACAAACGCCATGTTTAAGCAAGCATCTTTGAGATTTAATCTTGTTGTAACTCCATGACTAATATCACCAATGATTTTATCAATAGGATGGTCTCTATGAGTTCTCCATTCTTTGGGTAGATCATTGATATTTGAATCTTTTTGTGGTACTCCTTGTTGATGTTCCGGTTGATTCACATTTTAATCATTTGAAAATTCTTCCGGGGGTAAATCTATAATATCATCATCACACACAACTATTTCCTCCATAGAGGTGTTAGTTTCATCAAAAGAAACATGCATAGATTCTTCAATAGTTAAAGTTCTTTTATTATAAATTCTATATGCTTTACTAGAAAGTGAATAACCAAGAAATATACCTTCGTCGGATTTCTCGTCAAAGTTACCGAGATTGTCTTTGTCATTGTTGAGGATAAAGCATTTGCATCCAAAAATGTGAAAGTGAGCAATATTTGGCTTTCTTCCTTTGAAGAGTTCATATGGAGTCTTTTTCAAGATAGGTCTAATGGTAACTTGATTTCCAACATAACATGTCGTACTAACTACATCTGCCGAAAAATACTTTGGTAGATTTGCATCACTAAGCATCATTCTTGCAAGTTCCACTAGAAACCTATTCTTTCTTTCAACTACTCCATTTTGTTGTGGAGTTCTTGGTGCTGGAAAATTATGAGAGATACCATGTTCTTCACAAAATTCTTCAAATGATTCATTTTGGAATTCTACACCATGGTCACTTCTTATGGATACAATCTTTAGTGATTTTTCATTTTGAATTTGCATTGCATACTTCTTAAAGGCTTTGAAAGCATCACTTTTCTGCACAAGAAACAAAGTCCAAGAATATCTAGAAAAATCATCAACAATAACTAAAGCGTATACATTACCTCTGAAGCTTCTTGTTCTTGATGGACCAAATAAATCCATGTGCAACAATTGTAGTGGCCTTGTAGTGGACACCACTGTCATACCCCAAAATTTGCCCTCCATCCTCTCAAGATATTTCATACATCCATACTCAAGGATTCCTCAAGAGTTGATCAGACAAACTCTCTCCTAGACAATCAACCCAAACTAGGGTTTGGCAATTCTCAAGTCAAGATGGACTTCCAACATCTCCAATGGTCTTCATGCTTCCTCATATGCTTTAAAGATTCTCCATGTCAAGTTTCAAGCCTTACAAGTCAAGTTTCCTCATAATTGCTCGATGGTTGAAAATCAGATTGGACAAAAGTCAACTGTGGTCAACATACAACAAACTTCATAATTTTGGTCAACATCCTCATTTTGAAGTTACATTCATCATTTGATCAAGGGTTGATCATGATTCATCAAGAAAACTCAAGATTTGCTCAAAAGTCAAACTTTCTAAATTAGGGTTTTAGATGAAAAGTCAACGAACTTTGACTGATCATAACTTCTTCATACTTTCTCGAAATTTTTCCACCACCTCTTTTTGAAGGAAATTCAATTCTCTACAACTTCATGTCTCACAAGAATGTCCAAAAATGCTTCATTTGAGAGGTATGGCTCAAAACATTACAGTCATTTTCAAAGTCAACAAAAGTCAACTTTTGTTTTGAAGATATATTGAGCATGGAAACTCCAATTGAGATGAGACCAAAAAGGTTGGTTATAGGACTCTTAGAGCTTTTCAAAAAGTCTAAGAACACTCAAAAATGTGGAAAATTGAGCAAGATACACCATTCACAAGTTGGGCAATTTTGAAGGAATGCACAAAGAGAGATACTACTAAAGATCAAATTTTTTGCAAATGGGCTTGCTTTTTCTTCATCCAAACTTATTCCTCATACAATTAGGAATATCCAAGCCCAATGCCACGAATTTTTATTTTATTTTTCTATTTAATTTGGAATTTATTCATTTAAATACAAATTAAATTTAAAAATAAAGCATAAAATCAAAATTAATTGCAAAATTGATTTTTATTCCTTCCTTGAGACCCAAGCAACTCACAAAGGCCAGCAAATTTCGAAATTGGATCAATATGGCAAGATTGGATTGAAAATTAATCAATTTTGAAAATTTGATTTTGTACAAAATCAAATTTGATTTGCATTGAATGTTGATTGATTCTCTCCCAAAACCATTCCAAATTCATCCAAGATAAATGTATGATGCATACCTATCAAGAAAAGAGGAGAAAATTGGCTCAAGAACCCTATTCCAAAGCTCAAAAACCGTGGCAAACAAGCAAGTGGCAATCATACTTCCATTAATCGATTTTGAGGTGTCCAACACATTCCTTGATACCTCTTGAGTCGATCCGCACCTTTACTTTGATCAAAACCATCCGTAATCGTGAAATCAAATCGGTTTGTTCTTGAAAAATCCAAAATCGTATTTTAATTTTCATGCATCTTTAACATGTTTTGTGTTTGTTTTGTGATTAGTAGGAAGATTGCAAGCTTTCGGGTACTTTAATTGCATTTTCATGGCGGAAACTCGAGATGCCATAGTTAGGGTTCTGAGCACGATTTAGGGTTTCCTTAAACGGAAAAATTGGATCATGAGACCTATACCAATGCATGAATGATCTCGTGAATTGAACCATGCCTTTAGAAATTATTTATATTATGTGTGCTTGATTTTCCAATTTGCGTGGTCAAGGCCGAACAATGACCGACGCTAGCTTTAAAAATTCAAATCGGGGACGATGAAGCTGACGAGGAGACGAGATGACACTTGTCTTTCTTTACTCGGTCCGGATTTCAAACACACTTGCACATGGCGTAGTGGTAAAGGCGCATACTGTTGAGGGATGCTCTCAAGGGACTCCAGTTCGATCCCTGCCAGGACCGGTTTTCATTCTTTTTTCCAAACTTGCATTATTTTCTATACTTTCATATTATTTTAATATTTTGCATTATTTTTAATTCTTTTCATAATTTTATTTCTGCATTAAAAACTCATCAAAAATTATTTTTCTTTTTACATTATTTTCTAAAAATCTTTATTTAATTTATAAAATTAAAAAATATAATTTTGCATGCATATTTATTTTTATTCATAATTTTGCATTTTAATTACTTTTAATTCATTTTAAATTATTAAATTGCATTCAAAAAATCCCAAAAAATTATTTTAGCATATTTATGTTATTTCCAGCATGTCATATTTTTCCCGATTAAAACTTTGCATTTTTTCTAACATTTTCTCTTATTCAATTTCATCATATTTTCCAATTTCTCTTATCGTTTCTTTCTTTACTGCTTTCATTTTTTCCAATAATGTAACTGTTATGGGATGTAATAGTTTAAATTAGGTTTTTATTTTCCGCAAGTTTAAATTATGTATCTGCCCCAAAGCCATGTAATAGCGTAGGACATTTACCTTTCCGCACTTTACATTCCGCATTTTAATTTCCGCACCCTATAAATTGCTAGTAACTAGGCGTGTATGGCAAGATAATAATTGGACATAGCTCACACTAATTTTCAAGATAAAATACCTGAATCAACACACTCTCTTTCACACATGCACCCCTTAGGGTAATTCTCTCTCATTGCCTTTACGAATTCAAAAATGGTCATGTCCCTCGAACGTAGAGGTATTCTAGCACCGTTGCCTTCAAACAAATCATCATAGTCCCTTCGATACAAAGATCATAAGACCCACGATGTCGCCTCCGAATACATGATCTTGACCCTCGATTGTCGCCACGAAAATGATGATAGTCCTTCGAATGTGCTAGGATACTTCCTACAAGTTGCCTTCTATGACCATCGATGTCCCTTCAATGTCCCGCTTCATCCAACGAATGAGTTACCTACCAACTAATGGTATGGATGACGCTATTCTAAAGGAACGTAAAACAATACAAAAAACGACCAATTCTGAGTAGGTAATAAGACTTTTAGTTGCTTGCTCTATCAAAATGCTTTTCACACCTCACACTTTTGTCAAAGTTCAAACTCTTTTCAAAACGAAACATTTCCGAACACTTTGTATACATTCCTACGTGAATCATTACAAAGTCAAAGCGAAATGCCTTTTTCAAAACATTTTGTCAAACACACGTAAAGCACAATTTTAAGTGATCTAGAGCAACTAAGAGCCGTAGATAACTACGGATGGAAAGGGTGCTAATACCTTCCTTTTCATAACCATTCTCCTGCACAATCTAACGAAGGTCTTTTTCTGTACTTTTACCTTAATTGGATAAAACTAAAAGTCGGTGGCGACTCTTGCTATCCGCACATTTGCGATACAAAAACTAAAAAGTCAGTTCACCGTATCACAACCACATCCTTAGATTTGAAAGTTGATTTTGTTTGTTTTCCCTTTTGACAAGCATCACATAATTTATCTTTGACAAACTTTATCTTTGGTAAGACAACAACAAGATCATGTTTGGTTAATTTATTTAAGTGCTCCATATGAATATGGGCTGCCCTTTTATGCCATAACCATGATTCATTATTGTTTACCATGAGACATTTTACTTTCAAAGATAAATCGTCTAAGGAAATCATAAAAATATTATTAATTCTATTACCTTTGGTGACTTCATAAATAATTAAGCATTCATCTTTAGTAAATTTGATCTTGAAGCCTTTGTCACAAAGTTGGCTAATGCTAAGAAGATTGTGCTTTAGTCCTTCAACATAAAGAGCATCTTCAATGGATGTGAAAGGTGGTACACCAACTTTGCCTTTGCCAAGAATTCTTACCTTGTTGTTATCTCCATAAGTGACATAACTCTTGGCCTTTAAGACTAAATTTGAAAATTGGTTTATGTCACCCGTCATATGCTTGGAACAACCACTATCAAGATACCATAAATTTGAAGTGGTTTTCAAGCACACCTACAAAACAAATTAAGTTTTGTTAGGTACCCAAATTGCTTTGGGTCCTTCATAATTAGTACCTTTCTTTATCCACGCATAATGCCCACTTGGAACACTAAAGTTTCTTACATAGCAAGCATTAGGTATGTGCCCTTTAATACCACAATAAAAACAAGTAGGTTCAAAATTACTTCTATATCTAGGAGGATAAGATTTATTCTTAACAACTCTTTTCTTTTTAGGATAATGATGAACTACTTTAGGCTTGTTCACTTTCTCTTGGATTGGTTGGTTATTAGCCTTAACAAAGATAGTTTTGTTGGGACTTGGTTGAGAAAATTTTGAAAAACCAAGTCCACTTTTATCTTTAGGATATCTTTGTGTGCTAAGAACATTTTCCAATCCAACTTGTCCTTTTTCATACGTTTCTAGGACTCTTTTTAATTAAACAATTTGGAAAGAAAGTAATTCACAATTATTGCATACAAAATTCTGTTTTTGATCACTAATCATCTTTTCTTTTTCATCTTTATGTTCTTTTTCAATAGTTTCAATTTTTTCTTCTAAAGATGAAATTAATTTCTTTTGAGATGAAATAGTTCTATATAGAATTTTGCATTCATTTAATAGTTCATCTATAGCACCTTGTGCACCATTATCATAAAGAGAGTTATCATAACTAACCTCGCCTTCTTCATCATCGGAATGGTGTGAAGCCATCAGTGCTAGATTTGCACTTTCATCACTATCCGAATCGGACGAAGAGCTTATCTCATTATCTTCCCATGCAACATAAGCCCTTTTATTTTTGAACTCCTTTTTGCATTTGAATCCATTTTTCTTGGTGAATTTTGGACAATCCGGCTTTATGTGACCTTGCTTACCACATTCATAACATGTGACATCTTGTGTTGATGTGGAGGCTTCTTTATCTTTATGCTTATAAAATTTCTTTCTTTTGACAAAGTTAGCATTATGAAGATTATTTTTATGACCAAAATATTTTCCTAACCTTTTTACAAGAAGTAAGAAATTTTCATCTTCCTCCGATGCATCTTTATCTTGACTTTCTTTTGAATCTACTTTCAAAGCAATGCCTTTGGATTTCTTCTCATGATTCTCATGTTTTTCAAGTCTTCCAAGTTATGTTTCATATTCTTGAAGCTTTCCGAATAATGTTGTGGAAGTCATAGTTTCTAGGCTTTTCTTTTCGGATATTGTCGTCACTTTTGGTTGTCATTCCCTAGTTAAAGACCTAAGCACTTTAAGATTTAATTCATCGTTAGTTAAAGTCTTACCGAGTGCCTTCAAATGATTTGTCAAGTGAACGAATCTCTTTTGCAAGTCAATGATGGATTCTCCGGGCAGCATTCAGAATAATTCATATTCTTGACTCAAAGTATTCAATCTATATCTTTTGACTTCGGCGGTTCCTTCATGAGTTTCTACAAGAGTGTCCCAAATTTCCTTTTTCGTTGTACATGTCGATACTCAAAAGAATTCATCCATACTAAGAGCACTTTGGAGAATATTGATTGCCTTTTTGTCAAAGAGAACTTTTTTCTTGTCATCTTCATTCCATGATGCTTTAGGCTTTGATGATCAAACACAATTGACAACACAAACCGGAGCAAATGGACCATTCTCAACAGCATCCCATATTTCTTCTCCTTGCGCTTCAAGATGAGCCTTCATGCGAATTTTCGAAAAGTCAAAGTATTCACCACAAAATAATGGAGGCTTGTTGTTACTACCGCTATCTTTGAAAACCAGATTTTGATTTGCAGAAGCCATTCTGAATCTTTAGGAGCAAGTTACCTATAACTTGCTCTGATGCCAATTGTAAGTATCAAGTGCGCCTAAGAGGGGGGGTAAATTAGGTGTTTAAAAATTTATCAGTTTTATATGAATACTTGAAACAATATTTTTGGTTTGGTGAATGGAAGTATGTGAGGATTCTTTCTTTTCTAGTTAAGGTATTTATGAAAGCGGTAATTGCTGAAAAGTAAAGAACACAAGGATATATCCTGGTTCCCCTCACAAATCGAGAGTAAAGATATATCATGACATCACAACAGTAAAGATATGATGAGATACTTCTGTGTCGAAATTGAGTTTTTGCACACAAAAAAAAGGTCATTTCTTCAAGTGTTTAGAAATAAACATTTTTTGGGGGCAATTTTTTAGCTGAGAATTTCGACAACATGAGATATTGAAGGAAGTCGAAGGAAAGTTGACTTTAAAAATAAATATGAGATTATTTCATAGGGATTTCGACTGAAAGGCCAATTGATAGTTGAATATTATTAGATAATGGCAAAATTCCTATTGTTGCAGAATAACTGGGATTTAAGACATTTCAAGTTTTGAATTTGAATGTTTCGACAAGTCATGTCATTGTTTTGGCGCTTTGAACAAAGGAAGATTTTGAATTCAAGTGACTTGATCTTATCCAAAAGGATGCGTGGAAGCCTTGAGTCTCGAAGGACATGCAAGCGTCAAACATTTCAGTGTTTTAGAAAGAGACCGTTATGGTCGAAGTAGTATAAATTAGAACCTTTGTATTTGGTTTTTGTGTGTTAACTATTGTACAAATCACTCAAATAAACTAGAAGTACCAAGTGTTAGAGAAAATAGTTACTGAGAGTGTACGTATGAAACACCATCTTTTCATTCAAATTCATTTATCTTTCGAATAAAGTCTTTTATGTTTCATTTAAGTTTAAGTCAAAGTACATTTACATTCTAGTCTTTATCTTAAAATTTGTTATCTTTATTTTAAAGCCTTTATTCTACCTTTACTTTTGTTATAAACATTTTTTGACAAAGAGTAAATATCCAGGAACATTACAAAAATAAAACTTAGCACATCTAATAGGATTAATCTAATTGATCCTGTAAGTAACCAGACAATATTTTTGTTTTGGAAGACTAACGGTTGTTTACTGAATTTCAAGATAAACAGGAGGATCTAAAAGAGATTATTAAGCTCCAAAGAACTTTTTTTATGAGGTGGTTGTGAAGATTATAAAAAGGTAAATTGGGTTAGTTGGGATTCTATTTTACCAAAGGAGGAATGAGGTTTATAGGTGAAATATTGTGGGTTATTTAATCTTACATTGTAAAGTAAGTGGAAGTGGCAAATTTTAAATGATGATTCTCCTCTACGATCTGATATTATTTTTTATAGGTATGGTAATGTAAAGTGGGATGTCCTAGGTGGTTCTTGCGGGAGTAAGAATATGTCTTTATGGTGGAGAGGTGTGTATTGTCGAGGAACCTCTGAATAATGCTTCTAAATCTAATTGTTTTTCTTCTTCTATTTCTTGTAAGCTTGGTAATGGGAGGTTTTTAGAATTTTTGAGACATCATTGACTTGGATCCTCATATTTTGATGTGTTATACCCTTTGTTATTTCGACTTAGTAATTCGAGTATCCTCAAAGTTTACGAAGTGGGTTATTGGCTTTATGACATTTGGAAATGAGACCTTGGTTTTAATGGGCGATTTTGAATAATGAGGAAGTTTCATCGTTGGAGGCTTTAATGCAAATTTTGATTGTTGTGAAGCTTAATGTTCTTGATGAGGATTTATTTCGTATGGTGGAGGGATAAACATGGCTTCTCAATTAAAGTGGCTTACAAAAGGATTGTTGAATATAGTGTTTTGGTGTCTTTCTTGGATCCCCTAAAGACAAACGCTTCAGCTTGCCTTTTGAAATCTAAAATTCCTAGTAAAGTCCATATTTTTTTGGGGGCGTTTAATTCTCAACAAGCTGCCCATGAGGGTAGCTAGGCTTGACATTATTGAAGGTGCTCATAATATGGTGTGCCCTTTATGCTTTTTGGAGGAAGAGGATGGTGAACATTTATTCGATTCTTTTCCTTTTTCTTCTTTCATTTGGTCCAAGTTTTGCTTGTGGATTGATGTGAGCGATTCATCCCTTTTAGTCTCGTTGTTGGATAGACTCTAAGGTCTTAATTCCTCTATTTCTTTTTGGTTCTTTGGCCTTGTCTTTTGTTAGTTGATTTGATCTTGTAGGAATGTCATCTTTTAAAGAAAGTGTCTTTAAATATTTGAATGTGTTGAGCTTCATTAAAGAGTGATTCAATGTTTTCTCTAAAAATGGTACAGGCATTTTATGGTTAGTTGGTGTATTAGCCCTGATGCTTATTAGGGGTAGGTTTTTTTTTCACTTTGTTTTGTTGGAGTTATTCGGGTGATTTTTATTTTTTTGTCATTTAGTAACTTTGTTGTAAAAGGGTGAACACTTTTGTGTATTTTTTTTATTTTAAGTTTTCTTTGCTTATTTAAAAAAGGGGTTTATTATTATTTTATCTCCTGTCATATAAACAACATCTGATTTTGTTCCCTTGTAAAAAATATTTTTTTAAAAACATCCTTGCTATTTCAAAATACTAACAATTTAGCCCTTAAAGCGAAAATCCGCAAGAAATTTATGAATTTTTGACTTTAAGAACTAAATTGTTAGTATTTTGAAATAACAAGGGCGATTTTTAAAAAAATAAATTTTACAAGGGACAAAACCAAAAATCGTCTATATGACAGAGAGTAAAAATGATATTATCCGTTAAAATACATACTTTATCGATTGTTTTGGAAAAAATATATGATATAATAAAGTATGTGACAGAAAAAAAAAAGGAATATAATAATAATAATAATAATAATAATAATAATAATAATTATTATTATTATTATTATTATTATTATTATTATTATTATTATTATTTATTATAAAATGACAAACAAATCTTCTGAATCATGCATCACTTATCCTTTCGTTGAAACGTCCATTTTATAATAATTAAAATCATAACCAAATTGCATCCCTACTAATTATGGTATTAATATCAACAAGCAAATAAAATTAAAATACAAAATGCAAATTGGTTGTTGTACACTTTTGTTTTGTCCAGCATGAATACTACCTTCCATGTGACAGATACCAATATATCCAAATAAACAACGTCGGTCTAAATAACAAAAAAAAAAATCATAAAATAAATATCACATTACATTACTTTTATTTTGTCTAATAGCATATTATATTACTTTATACAGAAAGAATCTCAATATAGTGCTTTATTTATAATTTTGTAGAACATGGTAAACACTGATACTATACACCAATATGGCCCACACTTCTTGAAATTGTCTTTCAAATTTGCTTAAATTATTACAACTCTAAAAGTTCTCCACTTCTCACCAGATCTAAGTAACATAATAATAATATTAATAATAATAATTATAATTATCAATATTAATTATTATTAGTTATATGAAACAAACATTTCACCAACACTAATCATTTTCCTCTTCAACCTAATAATAATTTCTCAGTATCATAGTTTTCATTTTTTTCTGTATAAACTCATTCAAAATTGCACTCTATAATCACTTCTCATAGTTAATCTCATCAAGAATCTTCTTAACGATAAAGAGATCTATACATTCTGATCATTTCACATTCACATTCTCAACAGTACTGAAAAATAGTGGATTCAGAAATCTTCATCTTGAGCTAAAATTAAAGTAAGCCCTTTAAAGAAGAGCCAAAAGGGTATCTGAGAATCCCCCTAAATTTGTTAAATTTCAGTGGTTTTTGTTGTGAAGTGTGGGGTTAGGGTTTTGAGCTATATGATGGCTGGAAATGGTTTATTTTATCCGTTGTTTGGTTTTGCATCGATTGTGCTTTTGATTTACATGTCATTTGGGGATGTGAAGATGGGTTTTGAGGATGATGTTGAATTGAGTTTTGTGGAGAGAAAGGGGTCTCAGTTTGTGTTGGATGGGAAAGCTTTTTACATTAATGGGTGGAACTCTTATTGGTTTATGGTTCAATCGGTGGAATATTATACAAGACCTAGGGTCAGTGAAATGCTGAAAGCTGGGGCTAAAATGGGTTTAACTGTTTGTAGAACTTGGGCTTTTAATGATGGTGACTATAATGCCCTTCAGGCTTCACCTGGTGTTTTTAATGAAGAAGCTTTCAGGGTATGTTTTTCTTCTTTTTTTTGTTTTCATGTTGAATTTCATATGCTTTTGTTTTGATATGTGTTATCATTTGTTTTTTGTTTTTGTTTTTCTATGTTTGATTTCAATGTGGACATAGTTTAGAGTTTGATAATTGTCTATGATGTTGGCTAGTTTGATTTTGTGGCCTTTGCACTTCTTATTGAAGTAGGTTTGTGATTGACATGCTTAAAACTTTATGATTGTTTCCTTTGTTTTAGTTCATGGAGTAAGTTAGTTGCTGTGTTTGGATTTTATTTGATGAATGAAAACCTTTTGACAGGCTTTGGATTATGTCATAGCAGAAGCGAGGAGACATCGAATTAGGCTGCTTCTCAGCTTAGTAAACAACTTGCAAGCGTATGGTGGAAAGGATCAATATGTGAAGTGGGCGTGGCAAGACGGAGTAGGGTTAAGTTCATCTAATGATTCTTTCTTTTATGATCCATCAATAAAAAGTTATTTCAAAACTTATGTCAAGGTATGTCATGTCCATCTTTTTTTTGCTTCGCCTTGAATTTTGGCACTCGTCGATTCTGTGTTTTTTGTTTTGTTGGGCATTTAACTTTTAGGTGCATGTTTGCAGTTTTGGCCATGACCATGAGATAAATTAATTGTTTCTTTTTCTTCTCAACTTGTCTACAGGCTATTCTTACAAGAAAGAATACCATTACTGGAATTGAATATAGACATGATCCTATCATTTTTGGTTGGGAATTGATTAACGAACCACGGTGTTTAACTGATCCTTCTGGCGACACTCTCCAAGTAAGTCTTGTGCATGTGCTTTCATCCCTTCAAATGTTTATTTATAGAAAAGAGTACACTAGCTATCAATGACTAATTGAAAGTTGAAATGAATACATGAGTCCTATGAAGCACGGACACTAACACGTCAGCACCGGTAGTAATTTGAAAAAATGAGTAACTAGGACGTAATCACAAGTGTCGTTGTCATGTAGGCGTTGGTTCCTGACACTAACACGGACATGTCTTTTTTCAGAGGCGTCGGTGCTACAGAGCTTGACCATTCCTTGATTTTTTTTAGTATACAATTTACTCAGTTGCCTTGATTTTTGAGTATACAATTTACTTAATTGCCATAGAACTGCAGGAGTGGATAGAGGAGATGTCAACTTTTGTCAAATCGATTGACAAGAAACATCTGGTGACTATTGGTCTTGAAGGTTTTTATGGTCCTAATGACCCGAAAAGGTTGACTGTCAACCCACCGGAGGGATGGGCGTCCAGACTTGGATCTGATTTTATTAGGAACTCTCAAACCTCAAATATCGACTTCACCTCTGTCCATATCTATCCTGACCATTGGTAAGCAAGCATTGTTTGAATCCTCTGTATTTTTTTTAGATTCTCAGATTTGTAATAAAAAGTACGAAGCACTGACACGTTGACGCGTGTAATAATTTGAGAATATGGAAGTTTTAAATATAACCACTCACCGTGTCGGTGTCAGACACCATACACGTCTTTAATCCTAAGTGTCTGTTGTATCTACGAACTTCAGAAGTTCTGGATGACTCCACCTGCAAAATGAAAGGTTTTCTGCTTTTAGTTTCTCATGGTTTTATCTCAAATTAATAAACCATCTCAGATGAAAGGTTTTCTGCTTCTTGTTTCTCATGCTTCTCATGTTTGAAATTTTTAACCATGCCATTCAAAGCCTTTCTTCTGATTTGTATTTAGAATTACACATTATAAAACTTATGATGATTTAAAATAAGATATTTATATAGCTTTTTATTTTGTAATTTGACCTTTTTTCGTTGATTCGTCTTTCATCAAAACCTTTTGTGTAGGTTTCATAAGCAAGATTTCGAAGTCTATATGGAATTCCTCACCAAGTGGATGCTTTCTCACATTGAAGATGGTGATACTGTACTAAAGAAACCTGTTTTATTCTCCGAATACGGATTATCAGACACAATCAAGAACTTTTCATTGGCTGACCGAGAAAGGATGTACCAAACAATATTAGACATATCCCACAAATCTGCCAGGAAAAACCAGTCCGGTGCAGGTGCTTTGGTTTGGCAGTTCTTAGTCGGTGGAATGTCAGATTTAATCGATGATTTCGGAATGGTACCGTGGGAAAAGCCATCAACCTATTCACTATTTATTCAACATTCATGCAGATTAGCTCATGTCAACAAGGGATTGACTCACCAGAACCCAAATTTCAAACGAGTGTGTTAGTGAAGTTACGGAAATTACAAATTTAAAGGAAATGAATTCTTTTATAGTTGGTTTGTGCAATATATATGTTATTTTCATAATCAAATGCAGGATTTGGGGGCATAGTGAGGTGTATAGTGTTTTGGCATAGATTAGATAATCTATTTTAAAGTTTGTATTCCTGATATACAAAATTTATTAAAAGTTTTTGGAAGTTATACAAATGACATTCTTAAAATCAATTTGCCTCCACTGGCTGTACATTGAGAATTATCAAAATCGTTATTAGTGACTAGTTATTTTAAGTGGTTTATAATCCTTACTTCATGAGCATGCTTTTGAGTTTAATTCAAAATTTGACTTGATCTCTAATTAAGATGATATTAGAGTCTATTATAAATATTTAGAGTTATTTGATGTATTGTAGTGAGTTGTGTTCGCCCTATGTCATTGGCTCTGTGAGCATTTCTAAAACTCATTGAAGAAGTTTAAATGGTTCCATTAATTGACATGAATATTTTTGTGTAACGCAAGTCAAATTTAGGTAGAAATATAATAGATGTTGGGTAGAAAATATAATAGACGTGCATTGTACACTATATGTGCACGAAATTTCAAACGCTGGGTTTACATTTAATGTGGTAATAGTTCTCATCAGCATGTATGAGTTGGGTAAAAAAGGATTTATTCAGTTATAGCTTAATGAAACGTGTGTTGTTTAATTGGTAATGTATAGCTTCTTCTTTTTTTACCTGTATGGTGTATTTTTTATTCTAATTAAATTTTAAAAAAATACTCAATTTACCAAATTAACGTTATCAAGTATTGATATATTTACCATGACTCCCAAGCTAAAATTAAGTCATATTTTGACATACAATTGTATTTGAAATAAAATGCAAGTTATATAGAGTCTATATATAATCTTTCATGATAAAACAAGAGAATATATTTTTCATGACAATACTTTTTCTGATATATTTTTGACTATATATCATATTCAAATCGTGGCGTTTTAACTTTTAAACTAACTTAATGTGTTTCAATTAACCAAGTCATCAACAAGAGAATTAGCAATACTGCCGGAAAATCTAGCAATCGAGTTAATCACTTTTTCTTGTAAAAATCTCAGAGACTATGGATAAAATGATTGAAAAAATCTGAATAATGTTACTACCATCCTGTAAAATAAGTTGCCGTTCCCCCCCGCCAGGAATGCAACACATATAATCAGAATATCACCTACCAGCTACCAAAATCAATTTTAAACATGATAACTGACTAATTACAAAAGGCCATCAAAGGAAAGCAAAAAATAATAATCTCCTTCTCCACAGAATAAAGACCAAATATAATCACAACCAAAACCATAGGAAATCTGGGGAGCACAGAGCAAGTCTTAGCCTCAAGTAGTCTATAGCCCTCTCCATGCATATATTTCCAATGTCAATCCTGCAAACATAAAACATGCCTATTATAGCTAGAACTGCCAGAAAATTCAAACCATAAAAAAACAATTATCTACAAGATACACCGTCAAACAAATACAATCGAACAAATCTGAAACAACGAAATGGATGGAATACAGGAATACACCGTGCATAGCCAAATGATAGCCAAGAATCAGTAATAACTAGTATATTAGAGGGATCACAGAGAACATCACAACAATAGTAATGTTATGGGCTTCACCCAGAAAAAAAATGGTACCAAGGCCATTGTTAATTCAAGAACATCACACCAATAGTTATGCTATGGGTTTTGCCATAGTTTTGTCAAGAAGATTCCCCAAGAGCCCGAATAAAAATAAACAAGAAAGGAGGGTAGACCAATATTGAGGCCATGATGAGGGTGGACTAAATATTCAACTTCAATAGTTAAAGATAAAAGAACTTGGATTTTACAAAAAATAGTTCAATATAGTTAAACGAGGAACTTTAACCAAAACCATCAAGAAGGATTGGGATTAGTGGTGGTGTTACTTAACATGATTTGTTTCATGTAGCTAATCAAAATTAACGGGAAAGGCTTTTTTGTAACTTCTGTTATTGTGCTTGTATATAAAAACAAGAAACATTACCATATACAGATGTCTCAAGTCTAGCTCCATAAACCACGTGATGTAAAAGGCACTCCATCAATTCCAACCCTACAGGAAAAACATCAAAACAAAATAAATAAATAATTAAATGAAGTCCTCCACCAATTTGAGTTCAGGAGGCCCAAACAACCTTAAAAAACAAACATATCAAGAATGTGAAAAGGTTGAAATAGGCCAAACAAAGGAAAACGGAATTAAACAGATGCTACAATGCAGCAACCAGCACAGGAATAAGCCAATCTAAGGCAAACAAAACAAGTTGGAGTTGAACAGAGGATCAGAGCCAACCAAAATCAAGCAATAACCAGTGCATGAACAGAACCAAACAGGCCACCACTCAAGTCCTGATTTGTAATTAATAAAAAAGAGTGTGCACTGTATAACACCAGCAATGACAAGCAACATAAATTTTTATAGGGCCAGCTGGAACTTGACTGAAAAGAAGAATATAAAAGGTCTTTGATTCTATCATAAATATCTTGAAATTACTTGAGATAAAGATTTAATCAAAATAAATTAAGTGAAGTATATTTAAATCATAAAAAATAAACATTATAATTGACCCTTGTTTGCACAAGTCCTGATTTGCAATTAATAAAAACGAGTGTATACTGTATAGCACCGCAATAACAAGTAACGAAAATTTCTATAGGCATATTTGAACTTGACTGAAAAGTAAAATATAAAAGGTCTTTGATTCAATCATATATCTTGAAATTACTTGAGATAGTTTTAATAAAAAATTTATGGAAAGTAAAACATTCAAGGTCTTTTTTCAAACGTTTTTTATTTATAAATATAACAACTTCGTTACATTAATAAATAAATATAAAAGGTCTTTAATTCTATCATATATCTTGAAATTACTTGTGAGATAAAGTTTCAATAAAAAATTTATGGGAAGAAGTAATATTTAAATCATAAAAATGAACATTATAATTGAGCCTCGTTGGCACAAAATCAATTCCCTGTTTCAATGCCATTAGTCTAGAAAGGAATCATTGCCGAGAGATTTTAGGTTGATCCAGAAATGTTTCCCTCGATATGAAAGTAATTGATGTTCAGTTATGCCAAGGTAAAAACTTCCAAAACTGAGAACACAACTTATAAAATTCTATTACAATTTTAAAGCATGACGCCAGCTAAATAGTTAACATAATCAGTAACTGGCCAGCTAAATACTAAACAAAACAGAATAAACAAAAAACAGGTGCTAATAAGGGTTCAAGTCATAACAAATAACAATGTGAATTGTAGTCATTGGCTGCACTTGATTTAACATTGGAGAAAAGGGTATACTGAGCGAGCATTCAAATAACTAAGTAATTGTTGCACAAGCAGTGTCTATTGACCACGGCCAATAAAAAAATCTCGATAGATATGAAAGTGATGATAAAAAATACGACAAAGTCCTGTTGAAGTTATTTAAATGTCGAGTTCTCAGCTAATTGTGAGCTTATATGCACTGTGCTCATGCAAGAATTAATGGTTACAAACAAGTGACGAGAAATTTCCTTGCCTTCTTAATAACAGAGACTTAGGTTTTTAAAATAAACAGTTCCTTAACTTCAAGACACAAACAAGGAATCACACAATATACGGGAAAAAAATCAATTTTATCAGCTCGGTAGTAGGATTGTCTTTAGAACTTGTCTCTCAAACAGTGTCTACCTCTTTGAAAAACAAGAACAATTATGCCAAAAATGTGGTCTGAACATGAAAATAAACAAAAAAATATGGACAGAAATTACCTTGTGTCAAGTCAACTTTGAGGCTTTTTCCCAGTGACAATCTGGGATATGCGGAGACCCCGGCTGAATGCTTCATTGAAAAGAATTCTAGTTTGCATATTTTGAAACCCAGGCAACCATGACAGTAATGCCACAGGGGCCATAACAATGACTCCAAACAATATATCATACAGACGAGCCACCGCAACAACACCACTCCAAATGATAGAAGATTGCAACTGAGGTCTGAAAACTTGGGCAATCAATAACAGGCCCCATCCCGTGGGAAGGAATGCCAACAGGCTAGTAAAAATATCCACAAAATTGAATTCCGTGAATTGCAGCAAAGCAACTATCACGAGTATTGCAAGAATTATGACAAGGAACTGGACAAGCCGGTAATAGATATGCTCTTTTGCCGAATATTTGTTCCGTGCATACACTACCACAACATAAATCCCAGATACAACAACAACGTAGATCCATGACAGCGCGTAGACAGCAACACTATGATTTCCAGCAGAAATGCCAAGCTGGTAGACAATTCCATACTGGAAAAAGAAGAAACGGAGGTCTAAGATTATTTCAAAAAGCTTTCCCCAATTGCCGGTGACCTTTAGATGATCCTGCTCTTCATACCACCACCTTTCCCAGCTCTGTTCAGCTTTAGCAAACACACTTCCATTGTACCAAACCCAGTCCATAAAGTCATCAAAGTCATAAACAGTTTTTAACCAATCAAAGCCAGAAGGGTTGAACATAAATGGTGCCAGCACCCATGATGCAACTAAGAACCAACTAGTAATGGTCAGGGCTATATAAACAAATGTGTCAGATGCTACAGGGCTGTGTGTTGCATAAATTACAAGTATTAACCCTAATTCAATTGCTTTCACAAAATGGCTACGGGAAAAGAGTCTATAAATTTCAGCAAAAGACTTATGCTCTACGACAAAACCACGGCCAGTGGCTCGATATTTTGCTCCACCGTGTAGAATAGTCCGGCCAAAAAAATGACTGCGGGTGCCCATAGAGAAGGTGTAGAAAACTGATGAAAGCTGGAGCTGCATTGTCAGGAAGTCCCAGATAGCTTGAAGGAACCCATGCTCAAGGGAATTCTCTATAATCATTGGAAGGGCGGTGAAAATTCCAAGTTGGATGATGAACTGCTGATTTAAGATGGTACCAAGTGCTTTGTTGTTATTGCTGTTATTTTCCATTGATTTCTCAACACCACTGAGGGCAAGATATAGTCGACCCCATAAAAAAGCATATACTGTCAGAACCACCATCATTGTGTTGAAGAAGAATCCCACAGTAGTGTAAAAGAATGACAGCATCCGGAAAAAATCCAGCCTATGACCCAATCTGTACACATCTCTACTGAGAATCTGCTCGCCATTTCCACTGGCAACCTTGGCTTCAAACATTGAGACTTGATTGAGACCAACATCCCTTCCCTTTCCAACCTGAATGTATTCATGGTGAGTGACATTACCTCCACGAAGAGTACAATTGAACCCAGCAAAAATATCCTCACTGATGTTGATCACTCTGGAAGCTTTACTGAGACCACCTCGAGTTAAGAACCAAAACCTGTCGAACACATCTGGATGACCGTAATGCATTCTAACTTTCAAAGGATTTGCCAAAACCCTCTGTCCTAAGGTGACAAAACTTGTCTCCTGAGCTGACATGAACCAGGCAAGAGAGGACACGGAGCCAGTAAAAATGTGCTCCCTGACTCCCAAAATTGTTGGTTTCCTGATGCCGTAGTAACGCCTGTACTCTTCCAGGAGATTCCTCATTTTAAGTGCCTCCTCAAAGTAGTTGTCCTGATTCATGTCAATGGTCTGCACAGCATCTCCGCGAGTGAAGATGATTGCGTGGTTTTGATTTTCAGGTTTTCCTTCCCCGAGCTTCAACGGACCCGGCAATTTCACCCTGTAAATTTCCACCTCCTTCTCTAACTGTTGATCATACTTCACCAGAACGGAGAAATAGTCCTTCTCGTCCCGTCCGGTAGTTTTTTCATCAACGTATGCAACTCGAAGGGCATCGTTGTTTTTCATTAGATACAAAATTTCTTCAGCATGAGGATCCTTCTTTGCCTTCTGAGTTCCATATATCTGGCAAGCAACCACATACGTGAATTTCATTATAGCAGTCCCATACTCGTGGCCTTTGAATAATAAACTCACTGAACTGCTTGCTCTACTTAAACTCTTAGAGTAAGGTGACCGTTCAGAGTTGAAACTGTCCAAATTATCTTGCCTCACTGAAACAAGCTCACGTGCGCCCTCTCGAATATCCATTTCTGATGCAGAATCCAGAAATGTCAACATTTTGAGGGCCCGGTAGTAGTACATCATTCCTCTAACCGTACGCGATAGTGTTTGGCCTCTGTAGGAAGCCCACATCCTCAAATCTCTTAGTTTATCAGTCCAAATATCACTGTCTTTCATCATTCCCTCCCGACGCATCCTCTCCATAAAATTCTTCCACTCATCATCATAAATAGTCTGCAAATAGTACAGGGTTGAAACCCCGTCTTCATTTTCAGTTCTGAGTTGTTCTTTGCTGTATGATACGTCTTCACTATAATAAGGTGTTAGAACACTGAAAGCCAACATTTTCTCAACTTGGGGAGCATGGGGCATATTCATAAAAAGTGAGTTGCTGAAAAAGGAAATCCTCCGCCTTGCCTCTAGATTTATTGGGATGTTTTGCATTGAATCCCTGGAGGTAAGAATTGTGTGCAAGCGCCGAACCTGGCGGTAGAAGTTTTCATTGCTAGTGTCCGGCAACAGAACAGCATTCTGAAAAGGTAGACCTGAAGAAGGATTACGTGGAGCCAAGCCATCATCCTCTAGCTGCTTAGGATTCCTCCTGTCCTTGAAAAGGTCTCTGATAGCAATCTCATAAAGGGCCTGAAGGGTATTCACCACTTGGTTAGAATCTTTGACAGTCTTGTTCAATAACTCAGCAAGTTTTATCAACTTGCTGTGAAGCTGGGGCAGAGCAGTTGTTTTAAATGTTTTAGTGAATTTCTCAATCTCAATAGAGTGATCAATTTCCTGAAACAGAACAGTCACAATAGAATGCTCTTCACTATTGGGTTTAATAATCTCAAGAAGCAAGTGTTTGACACTGTCATATGCTTCAATAACAGCACAGCGTCTGTACTCGTTGTTGCATATCTTCTTACGAAGCCTCTTATCAGTATCATTAACTAGTTCTCTGGCCTGACTGAGTGCTAGCAGTAACTCGTTGCAGAGAAGAAAGCATGGCCAACGGATAACCCGGACATTCCAAGAGTTCTGTGGCAGCTCCAGCAGCTCAACCTCTCTGTCAGAGATGATATCCTCCTCTCTAAAAGACAAAATTATTTCGTTCCATATCAAAGCAAACTTGTTGGCCTCAACCTGGTTAGACTCGAGCTTCCTATACGGCTGACCAAACCCATACCTGAGCTTCAACCTGTGGATGGCGTCTTTAAACTTGCTCTTCAACGTTCCTCTTGCATTCAACAGCTGCTCCTCAGGCATGAGATTAAACTGAATTGCACTGGCAAAAAACTGGAACCTCAATTTTAGCTGCTGCAAATTTCGAATCTCGCCCAGGTGTGCAAACAACCCCACAGCCGCCCCAACAAAAGACGAATATATTGAATACCAAATCTGTATATCCATTAGATAAATCAAAACAACTGGAATCCATAATATTCCGGCAGAAAATCGGTTGCTGTGGAAAAATTCAAACCATTCATACTCAACATTCTTGAGGTCCAACATTGCTTTTGTTGGAGCAATCATGGGTTTGACCTGCAAAAAGTAACTGAAACAAAACTTTGTGGCCAGCACCAAAATCCAGAACAGCGAATACTTAATGTTATCAAAAAGGCCTTCTCTCAAACCACGACCAACAAAGCTTCTGCTCTGAAACCACCACGATAACATGTAAAAGATCCTCCAATTCGTATTCTCCAGAAAATTCCTAATCCAAGGAAGTATAAAGAGGGCTATGGCCAGAAGCTCTGGAAGGATGAAAACAAACGCGGCCTCCAGAAAATTCAGCACCCGGTCATTAGCCGCCTTCGTCCACCTTCTATCATGATTTCTCTGCTTCCAAATCCTCCCATAAAACACTCCAAACACAAGAATCCACGCAGCAGCAACAATACATTTCAGCATCATCCTCACTCCAAGCATCTTAGTCTCCCTGGATACCAACCTAAACTGCATCCCTACATCAAGCAGAGACTTCAAAAACCTCAAACCAGCCCAAGTGAAGAAAATGGTCAAAACCTTAACTTGCACAGTACGGTCCCCCAAAGCCTGCCAAGGATAAGTCTTCTCCTCCCAAGCAACAATTATAGCAGCCTGAAGAAACAATACCAACATAATCCAAAGCCTATCAAAACTCCTAAACAGATTCCAAAACGACCTCTGCTCCACGAACCCAGTTTTACCCACATGCTTCCCTTTACCAACAGTCACGAAAAAGTTGCTGCCCACATCAGGAGGCCATTTAAGCTTCTCAAAACACCTCCTACTCCAAAAATACTCATTGATATCATCATAATTTCTCCATTTATTATGAGGAACAGTTCCATTTTTACTATTCTCAACCTCACTCTTAATCGTCTCATAAATAGGCTTCACAACATAGTTCAGAAACGCGTTCTCACCGGAAATAGAAGGCATCACTGGCTGTCCCGTGTTGTCATCAATGTAATCCTCCAAGATTCTATTCAGCTCGTTGGCCATGTTGTGGAAGATATAGCAGATGCATTCCGGGACGAATCTTAGATTTGCAGATTCTCCCCAGATGAGGAGGTACAAAGACACATAGAGAAGCTCTCGGCGGAGGTCAGGTTCACCGGAGCGGCGATTATCGTAGATCCATAGGTTGGACTTCTTGCCAAGGTAAGAGCACCAGGAGCCGTAATTCTTGAGAAGCTTTTTCCGGAAACGACGGAGGACAGTAGCATCGAGAGTATCAATATTATCCGGCGGCGGAGAGAGTCGCATCTGAGCATTGGCGAGGTGGAGAACCAAGTGCTCACGCTGATTACGGACGTTATCCTTCTGGAACCCGAAGAAGAGAGCCAGCCAGTCGAGCAAGTCCATGTGCGGACGCCATTGGCCAAACGGAGGACGGCGGAGGTTTCCGACGGAACGAAGTGCGGCTGCGGCGGCACGGACCTCGGGGAAGCGGAGGGATGGATGGTCAGCGAGGAGATTATGGACGGGGATGATGTTGTAGGGCTCTTCCTCGTGGTGAGGAGTTGAGGCCGTTGGGGAATGACGGTTGCGGAGACTCATAGCATCGGAATCGGAACCCTAGAAGGCTTGGGTGTAGTGTTGAAGTTGAAAAATTGAGACTATGGCAGTTACAGAGAGAGAGAAAGAGAGTTTAGGGATGGTGGCTAACGTAAAAGGGAAGAAGAAAGAGCGCGTTGGCGCGTTCAGCGGAGGATATTTTTTCTATTTTATGATTATTATAATTATAATTTATTGATTGCCATCAAAAGTGATTAATATTAAATATGGTAATGGTAAAGTAAAATCTATTCGCTTTTCTTTTTTTCTTTTATTCTTTGTACAGTAGTACTGTCTTGTTTTTCGTCGCTTTTTCAAATTTCGGTAAAGTCAATCGGCAGATCGAGTTTGGTATACTATTTTATTAGTACAACTGTACAAGAAGACAAGAATTTACTTGGTGTAAGAACGTTCACTCGATAAAAAAATTGGTGCAAAATATGCATTATCTTGTTATTTTATATTTTACTAGTAAATAACCCGTGCTGTCGCACGGGACCGGTCACGATTTCATATAACGTGAAACTAATTTTGTCATGTAACAGAAAATTCGTTTTTATGTAATTCAATAAAAGTTTATTTAATTCGGCTAAATTTAATGTATCAAACTTATTTGACAACATTCAAAAATGTAAACTGAAAACATGATTGTGTAACAAAATAAGAAACTGTCATGAGTCTTCAAAATAAGAAACTATCACGAATCTTCAGATACAACGCAACCAGCTTGGAAACGATGTTTTCAACTATTTGACCTGCACAATAAATTATGCAAAAATTAGACAGCAATTACGCAAACAATTTATATTAAAGAAAAGATTTGTTATGATGTACTTACCGATCAACAAAGAGATTGGAAAACTTCTTTGTATACAACATTTGTAGTGATAGATGTTGATACATTCATATTATCATGTATTAAGATCTTTAGACCACTTTTGCTTGTAACTCTTGAAATGGCTACATACAATTGACCATGACTGAATACAGGAGTGGGCAAATACAATCCAACTGCATCAAGTGATTGGCCTTGAGACTTATTAATTGTCATGCGATGACACAATAATTGGGAATTTTCTCCTAATCAACTTAAATGGCCACGGTGACTCGGAAGGTGACATAGACATTCGAGGGATGTAAAAGATGTTACCAACATTCATTACAAACATGATCTTTGCCTCAATAACATGATTTTCCAACCTTGTAACAATTAGTCTAGTTCTATTACACAAACCATCGCTTTGGTACAAATTCCTCAATAAAATTTTACGGTTCCGCCAGATCCATGCAAAAAAACCCATGCTTTTGTTTGTTGACGGCGTCCATTATGGTTTCAAAGATCGCACGTTGCTCATCTTAACATTCAAATGGAAAGAATCATTACAATTGTAGTTTAATGAAAACATCGATGATTTGAAGAATGAGGAATACAGAGATGTAAATAGATTCGGAAGTTTTGTCGCTCTAAATCAAAGATCGTAATCATGTTCATCATAAATCGTTTATTACCGACATGTCGCGTTATATACAAATCGACACGACATATCTTTGAATTCACACAAGCTTATTCTATTTGATTGCATCATATTCTCAATCTCAATTAACGTGAGGTTTGTCATCTTTGACAAAATATTAATAAACTATGTAAATATGTAACTTATTCTAACTATACAAAATATTAATTACTTCCAATATATGTAGCTTATTCTCATTTATACATGTCTACTAAATCATTATTTGTAAAGTTTGAATTCATTTTTCAATCGGTTAACATTCTTCTAGTTTTTAATATAAACTAATAATATACACAAACTTTTAAGTATTGATCACTTATAATAAATCGTATATTCGATTCTCTAACTTCAACTATATAAAACAACAAGAAACAAATTTAAAAGATTGACATTGTGAATCAGATGAGTTAACAAACCCAGTACAGTTTATATCCCATAAATATGTTCACATTTACCCATGAATCTAGATGAGTTAACAAACTCAGTACACTGTTGATATCTCATAGATACATTCACATCTACCCGTGAATCTAGATGAGTTAACAATATCAGGACAATTGATATCTCATAGATATGTTCACATCTACCCGTGAATCCATGAGTTAACAAACCAAAGATGAATCCAAAAATTATATCCTACAATGTATGACAACTTCTCGTTACATTTCAATTTTAAAATCTTCTTATTAGATCATATTTACAAATTTTACATACTTTTAAAACCTTCTCACTGATACTTTAGTCCTTATGTTTAATATTATAACTTATTTCCGTTAATAAAATAATTATATAAATATAGACTTTTTTTGTTTATAAGTGTCATTAACTTGTAACGTTTTTACTAAATTATTTTTAACTTATTCATGTTAAAAACAATTGCATCAATAGTTGAATTTTTTATTATAAAATATTTGTAACTTATTCCGCTTATAAAAATTATAACTTTTTTTTTTATAAAAATAATTTTTATCATGTTATAAAATTTTATGGATAAAAATATAATTTATTTTTTATTATGTTATAAATATGGAAATAAAAGAGAATAATAATTTTAATAATATAATCATTTTTGTTTTAATATAAATGTATTATTGATAATTAAAAAAATCACAATTATAAATAATAATATAACATTTATTATTATAGATATCCGTAGGGAAAGAAATAAAAAATTAGATCTAAGAATATCGAAAAATCGCTTAAAATATTAAATAATAATTTAACATTTATTATTGTTGATATTAGTAGAAAAATAAAAAATTATCAAAAGAGAGAAAAAAAAGATATCTTCTTTATTTAAATAAATCATAATTTTTATTTTAATTAGTTCGTTTGCATCGTTGATTTTAATTGGAATAGAATTAATGAAAATGACAATGTATAACCACTTTTAATTTTTTTTTATATATCATATTTACAATTTTTCCAAACCTACAATATATAACAACTCCTCGTCAAACTGTAGTCTTTTAACATTAGCTAAATTGTGAATATTGTAGGCTCTAACAACAACCTTGATTAGAGAAATTATTCCCAAAACATATATTCAACTAAATCAAGAGAAATCGATATAGTAAAAGATCATATAGAAATGTTTGTGGATATGACATGACTTTCATTTTTTTTTTAAATATATCAATAACATTCAAAATCATATAGTTTTTTCTTAAACTATTTTCTAAATACTATTTAAATTTATACCAATATTATATATTTTATTTCCATTATTTACATTTAATTGATTTTTAATGGATCAACTAATATTTTGAAAATAATTTAATTGAATTAATTGATCAATTAACACTTTAATAAAGTTACTATACATATAATCGAGTAAATGATTAGTTAAATAAATATTTCTTTAAAATACATGATTTTTATTAATATTTCATAAAAATATATGATTTTAAATATTTTTAGTAACAAAATATTATTTAAACTATAACAAAATGTAACTTATTCAATTTATAAAAAGGGTTGTATGAATAACTTTATACCTTTTATTAATAATTTTTATGATTATCATTTTCATTAAAATTTCATGACTACAATTTAACATTTTTTTATCATGATTATAATTTTAAAGTTAATTTAAAAAGATTGTGATATGCTTTAAATATTTAAGATAAATATTAGAGTTCTTATTTACTTTACCTTTTATATATTTATAATATACTTTTTTGTTAATTTTATTAACAATATATTTATAGTTAGCAATACATCGTTTAAACTACGTTAATTTTTTCAAGAATATAAATGTAACCTTTTAAAAAAATATACACAAATATATTTAGAAGTCAGAGAAAATTTTATTGGTTAAATTATATTCCATTCAAAATTTATTGATCATAAATTTTGAAATCAAATCATGCATAAAAATAAAATGTATTAATGTTACCATTCAAAATAATTTCTATATATTATTAAAATTAAATAATATTAATACCTCCATTCAAAAGATATATTTGTAAAGTTACCATTTAATTTTTTTCATATTTTTATATATTCTAATATATAAAATATTGCTACAATATGAAACCGTATCAAACCTATAATATTAAAAGAGAATTCAAATTTGATTGATCATAATATTTTACAAAATCAAATCATACATAAAAATTAAACATATTTATGTCACCATTCAAAATAATTTTCATATAAGTATAATAAAAATAATGATAATAATGTCTTCATTCAAAAGATATATTGCTAAAGTATCGAATTAAATGGTACTCAAATATCTGATTAAAAAATTTAGTCGTATTTTAAAAAAATAAATCATAAATATTTTATTAAAAATTATAATATTTGTTTCTAAAATTTTAGCAATTAAAAATAAAAAAATGTCAATACAAAATACAAAATAGTATTTTTATTCAAATTTCACAGCAAATGAGAATTACCTGTGATGTTTTAATTCGTGTTCCAAGAGACATAGTGTTCCAAGAGACATAGTGATAATTGTTGTACATAGAATTATCACAAAAACAGAGAGTACATGGTTATTTTAAATGCTGTAAAATAATTTCATATTGTTAAGGTGTCATCCAAGACATAAGCAATACCATTAGTTCATAAGGAATACCATTAGTTCATCCAATCCAAGGCGGGATATTTATTAACCATTTCGGTATAAATTATTTGGACTGTTAGTTACATTTGTAATTATTAAACGCAACGCTTATTTGGACTGTTAGTTACATTTTTAATTATTAAACGCAACGCAAATGAACACAGAAGAGCAATATGAAAGGTAAAATTTGATTTCTGATACGCATAATTAAACAGTTCCATGAAATGCATTGCATATATTTTAAAGTATCAAAAAATTCATAAGACAAAATGTATTAAGAAAACTTGGGCTAAACAACTTCCACTTAAATCCTTCTCAATCTTGATATTTTTCAGAATCCTTGGACCTGCCTCATCATCATCTCCAGCAACTTGTATAGTTCCTCTTTTAACTCTTCAGATTTGTTCTCACCACAAATGTCTCAATTAAATGTAAAAATAACTAAATGTAGTTTATATGGTGATAGTTGACATGAAGGAAATAAAAGTCAAAGTTGCAGTAGATACTTACCCTGTCGATTTCAGCAATCAAGTCCAAATATGACATTTTTGTAAGCAAATAATAATCACAATCAAAAAGAACAAATGTAGTAGAGTCTGTATCATCGATAACTCTAACTTTCACACGGTACCTACATATATATGGAAGCAATAAAATTAAATTACGTCTAAGTAGATCTATCAGCCATGAATAATTTAAAGAATAGAAGCTTGAATCTTGTCACCCTGAAATTCAGAAATGATAAAACATTAAAACAAAATCAAATCAATTGAAATCTAATATAAAGCACTGCAGTAACAATCTAATATAAAGCACTGCAATAACAAAGAAACACGAATGAACGTCTCATCCATCAGAACCATTTCCATGGCATAATGTTTTTGCTTGGCATTCATGTCAGGAACAAACCATAACTGAATCACACGAGTTACAACATCCCATGATTCCTTTGCCGGAGTTAATTCAGAGTCAAAATTGAGCTTTGCAGCGGCCATTGAAGATAATTTGGAGATTCACAAATTATTGTAACAACAAATAAATTTGTGCCGGTTTGTGAAAAAAGTGTAAGATGTGAGTTCATATTTATATACAAAGAAGGTAAAGTAGGATACAAATTTGAAATTTAAAATAACTTACCTTGAATGGCTGCAATGTAAGATGAAGAAATCATATTATCATGAGAAATTAATTTAAAAATTGTTTCAATTGATACAACTCGGGTTTCAGGAAAAACATAAACATAATATATCAATATTTACTTCTTTGATCCTCTCTACTGCAAGAGCTCCCATATTAGAGTTGAATAACTTTTTCTTGTAAAGCTGATAAGATAATTTTGCTTAAACCACTGCATCCTGAAATAATCATCTGGACATTGTTAATCCAATTTTATAACAGTGTTTTCGGTGGAAAACGTTCATACAACAAAATCATAGCTTTCAAGTGAGCTAAATTAGTGAAACAAAAACAAACATAATCTATCAACTTTTATTAACATAATCACTAATTAGAAACTATACCAAAGATTAGTATTAGAAATAAAACAGAAAGACTTACTTCTAAAGAGATGATTTTCCAAACTACCCCTGTGCATCTATTCATACACAAGAAGCAATAGTTTCATAAAGTTAGTATACTTTGTTTCATAGAAAATGTATCTCATCGCAAAACACGACCAAACATTAGAATGAATAATTAAATAATTAATCTATTTTAAATTAGGTTAGGGACATGAGATGCAAGTATTCATCTTTAAAGTCTGAAATTACCCGTCATTCCTCGAGACCTTGGTAGCTTTCAGAGTTCAATTTTTTTTACGCCAATGGTGATTCCATCAAGTAAACCTCTATAGACTTTTCCAAAACCTTTTTTCCAAAAGTGTTTCGGTTTGAAATTGTTGGTAGATAAAATCGATCGCCATTGAAAGAAATATCATGAAAACATTGAAAAGAATAAGACAAACACGAAAACATTGATGATAAGAAATAACGAAATCAAGGCGGTCGATCCAAAACATACCTCTATGAAACCAATAACAACACAAATAAACAACCGCAAGAAACACGATTTAATCAATGAATGGCGAGGGCTATGTCGATGTAAAGTTGACGTGCATCGCTTCTTCACCATTCTCCTTGTTGATTCGGATCTATCGTGATCGATGGTAACCCTAATGCCATTTATGTATCTCATTATCGCTTTCTTTGCTTGAAGTTTGGTGATTCGCGACAAATTAGGGTTTCATGGGAAAGGAAGGACAAAAGAAGATGAAAGATGAATAGAAGGAAGAGAGAAATGGCTGCGACGGCTAGGGTTTAGGAGATGAAGGAAGAGAGAAAGCGGGTGAGAGAAAGGATAATGAATTGGCATGGGAAAAGAAAGATGTTTGGTATTCCCCATATGGTTCTAAGATCACGTTGGAACACCCAATATTCCATTTGCTTTGTTTATTTTAAAAGAAAAAATTGTAAGAATGGGATAAAATGTGGGAGTTTGTTGGTAAAAAAATTGAAAAGTGGTGAAAAATTGGAGTGCCACATCAGATTCAAATCAATGTGGTGCAAGATATTTTGGAGTTTCCAATTTTACCCTCATAGAATAGACCAAAATGGATTTTTATCAGTTGGGTTGATGTGGTAATTTCCAGGTACCATCATTTTTATAGTTAGATAATAGATTTGTTTGATTTTGCAAATATTTCTTATCCCGTTCTCACTGACCAAAGACACTAAAAAATGGTTTTGATCAAAGGGAAATATAATTACATAGTTGTCACGGAGAGTGCATTTTTCAACGATTTTTTTTACATATTTATTCGTGAAAATAATATATGAGATCAAACTTGTTAAACAAAAAATTTAAGAAAAATTAAATCAATTGTCCAGCACAACCATGATTCAACAAATTAAATATAAATATTTTATAAGGGTCTCAAATTTAAGACGAAATAATTACTATATAATAAGTGGTGATCTAAGTTTACAACAGTCATTGGAATTAACAAGATCATTGAAGTATGTACTAGATAAAGGTATAATATACACGACAATCCTTGGTGAATAAGGATTGTTAGAGGTTTTAAGGTTGTAGGGATATTCAAAATTAGATCATATATGGTGGGAAGTTATTGTATAAATGTATTTCTTTGTGTTATTGGTCCCCCGTCAGTGTGGTGATAATGATGTATTTATAGCTCAAGGGACTTAATCAAGTATCCTATAATTTAGCAACCACGTTAAGCATGAGTGGTTGATTCCCTGAAATTCATGAGACGTGGTTAAGTCTCAAACTTCCTATGTAACGTTTGTTGGTCTAGTATACACTCTATGCACAATCGTGTGTTATGGATAAGAAAATTGAGATTCGGGTGACACATCTAAATAAGGGACACTTGAATTAGTGCAAAGATGATTCGGGAAGGTCGAAAGGCCAAGAATGTGCCTCTCGCCTCGCCCCTAAGGTCTCTCTAAATTATACCACTACACAATCTCTCAAGCACAAGGGCTTGTAAAATCCAAAGTGTTTTAACCTCTGACTCATGTTTGGACCTTCGTGAAGAGCCTTGTCTAGGCTTTGCTCTTGCCCTTAGGTCTTGAGTGCCCCTTTTGGACGAGCCATAATTGGATCTCTCAGGCAAGACTTAGTTGTGTTATTCAAACGAGACTTAGTTGAGTTCCTCAGGTGTCATTACAAGTGTATGTTTGAGTGAAGCATGTTAGATGGAAAGTCTCAAAGTGTTTGCTATATGGAAAGTATATGAGGCATTTAATGCCAACCATGATTATTTACCCTCGAGATGCCCAATTGGTCTTTTCATGTTGACGCCTGTTGAAATGTGGGAAACCTTTCCCATCTGATTTGAAACCTATAGACCTTTAATAACCTTTGGTTTCCTTCTTTATTTCAGAAGACGACAACCATCTTTTTTCCTTTTTCACAAACCTTTTTGTTTATAGTTTGTTATTTGTTTCTCCTAACTTCTTTCTCAATTCATGAACTCAAGTTCAAGTTCTATGCATGTACTTCATCTTTCTTTTCCATTTTCTTTATGGCGATTATTATGAATTTAGATGGGGATGGAAACATGGTTGAACCCTCTACCTATGATGAGTGTATAGTGTAACACCCCATCTAAATACCCCGAATAATATTAACTATATTAATATCAAAATCAGCTTTAATCAGAGTTAACACGGCAAATGAGGGATGTCACAATTAATAGATAAAATAAAACTTCATTCAAACAGTAGCCATGCTACACTGAGGATCATTATCCAAATAAATCAATCAATTTAAGACCATGTCTTACACAGCGGAAATACCAATTCAAAATTTAATAAACCATCATGGTTCTCAAAGAATCCAACTAAAACAATTAAACGATAATAGTTCTCTTAACTAAACGTTCCCCAGTGTTACAATCTAATCAGAGCATGACACTGACACGTAGACCTAAAAGATAAGCTCTAGAGCCATCCTCACCAACTCCTCAACTGCTAACTTTAATCTGAAATTGTAAAGTAAGGGTGAGACTTCTCATAATTAAAGCATATTAGAAGCTTCTCATTTAATAATATATCACAAACATATTATTTCACCCACTTAACACAATTCAGAATCCAACACACAACCATATTCATATAAATCATCATGCATAACCAATAGACAACAAAAGAATTGCAACACTGGAAGACATCCTAACATGTTACAATTCCATACAAACACAAATGCGGACTCAATACATGCGGTACCGACTCGTGACCAAGTCACCCAACACTGATCCATCATCAACCGGATACAGTACCATCGATTCGTCCATAACCACTCGGACACGAATCCAGCCTAACCACCCATCCTCACTCGGGTATCGGTTATCGGCAATCCAAGTCAAATTCCGCACAATGGGAATTAACTTCACCAAATAATGCAAATGCACGCACATCACTAGCATGCAACATCAATCAGTCTATGTATACATTCATCTAACATAACTGAATCAAACCAATCAACATGATATTTCAACCAATCATGGATACATCTAACATCAGCATAAACATGCTATTACATCTACACATTACCAATATCTCCATCACCAAAGGTCCTCTACTACACATACATCGTTATGTGTCAGTTAATAATCATTTATTTCAAATTCGACCCTTTCCAAAATAATTTCAAGTTTTCTAAAATATTTTCATTTTATAAGGTAGAACATTAAATTTAGGAAATAACGTCCAAAACGGCGCAAAACGGACTTACGGTTTGAAAGTTATGAATTTTAAAGTTTTGAAATTTTCAAAATATTTCATGGAACCGGTTCCTCCACAGTAATCGTTCCCACAATTCCAAAAATCAGCGCTGAAAATGTATGGGAACCCGTTCCTCGTAGGAACCGGTTCCCGTAAGTAAAATTTCATATTTTCGAAAACAACGTGGAACCCGGTTCCTCCCATGCAGAACCGGTTCCTGTACAAATTTTCGCAAAAGTTTTCAAAGTGGAACACGGTTCCTCCCCACTGGGAACCGGTTCCCACGTGTTGCAGGGTCATTTCCTACACTTTTGACAGCATTCCTTTCATCCTCAATCAATCCAATTTTACCCATACAAATTCCATCATTGGAAACACCAAAATACATCAATTTGCATCATTTATCACATCAATTATCATCTTCCTATCAGTCATAATTGGTATCTGACACCCTAATCATTTTAGACCTACCATCTGACACAATCTGACACCCATAGGGATACATCCATGGAAACCTAGAAATTTACAAACTAAGATTTCCTAACATGCTTTGATCTATAATATCAAAATCAAAATCTATAATAAGCAATAATCAATCAAAATCACCCCTTACCTTGTGGGTTCTTCGAATTCTGACACTTCTAGGTTTTCTTCCTTCTTTCTCCTCTTCTCAACTTCACGTATCTTGTTTTCTCCAAAAAATGATTCTATTTCCTTCTTTCCTTATTTTATTCCTTTTTATTCCTTTTAACATAAATAAATAAATATTACTTCTCATTCCTCAATTAATTCCATCATTAATCTTAATAATCCAATATATTAATAAATCATGTTCTCAATTAATTTAATAATTAAAAATCATAATTATTTAATTACTGAATTATTTTGGGGTGTCACATATAGCCCTATGCAACTATTGTTATTGGAATGTTAGGCGTCCTAATGGAACTGTTGACTGTGATAGTGACTCCATTTTCCCTTTTATTTTTCAAAGTCTATGAGAGTTCTCTTAATTCTGAAAGCGATAGATATGGTGGAAGTGATAGTGACTCCACTTTCCCTTTTATTTTTCAAAGAAACGTGACAATCGTTGCTATTTTTTACCATGATCCAAAAAGGTGTGGGAAGTTGGGTATGTCTACACCACTGACGACCATATACCTCCTTCATTAGCAATTTACTTTTTCTTCTTTTGGTGACGACGAAGAAAATGTCTTAAAGGCATGCTTTATAAAGAATAAGGCATATATGATCGCTTATGATGCCTCTTCTACTTCCTCTTTTACTTTTATCTGCCTATCATCCGCGAGATTGGGGTTCACCTCCATTTTTCTTCCTTTACTATGGAGGTTTTCACAGTCCTCAATATGGCTCCTTGTTAGAACATGCTTAATGGTCGGAGCTCGATCAAGGCCTTTGAGATCATATACCAATGATTATGGGTTAAACTAACCATTTAAATGTTCTTCTCTTTTTTGTACTGAGGCACATGTGCCTCGGGGTTGGGTAACCCTGATCAACCTACTTGGGAGATATTTGTTTAAACCTTACTTTAACCACTTTAAGGGTTAGATGGAGAAGTTTATGCAAATGACAGGGGAACACAAATCCTCCTTAGTCCTTATTTGGGTGGATGACGTCCCAAAGTTTCCTCTCGCTTGGAATGTGACATGTCGCAAGTGGATGTCAATGTATGAAATTTTGTTGCATGTCGTGGATTGCGAGCGAGGTGAACCAAATTATTCACAATATTGTTGGCTTTGATCCTAGATGGCGTGGATTGGGAGCGATGTGAACCAAATTGTTCACGATATTGTTGGCTCTAATCCTAAATGGTGTGTATTGGGAGCAATGTGAACCAAATTGTTCACGATATTGGTGGTTATGGTCCTAGATGGTGTGGATCGAAAGCGAGTGAACTTAATTGTTTAAAAATGGTACCACATGCATTGAGTTTGTGAGTCAAACTCATTGCATTATATTATCATTAGCATAACGGTGTATTATATAATATTTCAGTGTTATGTGCTAATGACGACGTGGTTGCATAATTAATATGAAATATGATTGTTGTTAATTATGATAAAGTTTGAGATGTGAAATGTGAAACTATGCATGAATATATCTGTTGTCTATGACATGTATTATTATACATTCATTTATATTGTTGTGATATCTCACTCTTCTGTCAAAATAATGCTTTATACGACTTTGTGCAAATAGTAAGAAGTAGTTTGGGGCTTTAAGGATCGTAAAAGGTTGCTCTTTATTTTATTTTAAAGTTGGCGTCTTTGCTCGGATATGCATTGTAGCACCCCAAATTTAATTAATTATTTAATTAAATTAATTAAGGATTTAATTATTGGAATGGTCGAAGTCGGGAATTATCATAATTATTATAAGAGACATAATTGGAATTAATATGTTGATTTGAACTATTGAGTTTAAAGTAGGATCATTTAGTCGGAAGAAATTATTATTAGAAATAATAATTAATTATTAGAATATTAATTATTTAGTCGGGTTTAAATTATTGTATGAGGAATAGCAATGTTGGGGGTGTGAGTAAAAGGCCCAGTAGAATAATATTAATATTATTATTATTATTATTATTATTATTATTATTATTATTATTATTATTATTATTATTATTATTATTATAAGTTGGAGATATAAAAGGAGAATTATAAGGGATAGTAGAATATTGTTGGTGGTTGTACGTGAGGAGAAAACAAAAACAAGGGTTTTGGAGAAAAAGCTGTTTCGGTTGATTAGTTGTGGACTTGCTAAGAGAAGAATTAGAGAGGCAAAAGTTGGAAGCTGCGGCAAAGTGGATTCGATCGGAAATTATAGAGAGACCGTCAATTCAAGGTAAGGTGGGGGTTCAATCTCTATAACCGGGTATAGGATAGATCGCATGTAGGGTTGGGTTGTATAAATTGTGCCATGAATTGGTTGTTGATACTATTGTATATTTTATTCTGTGAGAATTAGTTTATATGAAATTATCGTGTGCATATGGTTGATTTTGTTTGTGTGCAAAGGTTGTTATTTGCGTGGCTACTACAATATTGTGTTTTAATAATTAAGTTGTAGAAGAACAATTGATAACTTTGTTGTAGGGAGAATTATTTTATGTCGATGTTGGTGAATTGGCGAATTGATTACATCCCTGGAAGAACATGGTGGGTTGGTCGGATTTTGAAAACTGCACTGGAAGCAAGGAAGGTGTGTCGAGGAGCACACCATGTGACAACCGACAGGCTTACGGGAAGGGTGTGTCGACCGACACATCAAGTGTGACGAACGTCACAAGAGATGGGGCAAGGGTGTGGCGACCGGGACAAGCCCATGACGAGGGGCACAGTCCTTTAGCTTCAATTTTGTTTTGTTTTGTGTCGTTCCTATAACATGTTTCGATTAATTTTAATTATAAGATATGGTAATAGTAAGTAGCTATCTTTATATACCCATTTAATACATATTAAGACTTATAATATTAATTGTAACAAGCTGATAAAATATGAGTACATGATGAATAGTAATACTATAACATCCAATAGCAGGAGTCAATGGATTCAATTAGCTACTAAGTCTAATATAATTTCAGACTTGGAAAATGGTTGGTAGAGGTTGCAATAGTAGAATTTGGAAAGTGAATTAGCAGAGTCTATTAAGTTATCAGAATGAATAGAACATAGAACCCTTGTAGTTGAATATTTAGAGAGGTAATAAATGCAATTAATTAATTGCAGAATAGTTAAAGTAGCAGAACTATTGGTAATTAGTAATAAGTTATTAAGTGAATAACAAGTAGACCAAGTTGATAGTAGCGGTAGGTTTGAATTCTGGTTCCAGGGTATGGCTCTTTTGTTCATTAAAAAATAGAACTAATAGAATAATGTCGTAGCATGTTAACTGAAAACTATTTGAAAAACAATGGTTGTACAGAGTAGTGTAGTTAATATTAGGAAGATAATCTAGTAGTAGTGACATTAGTATAACAGAAAACATTAGAAGTGGCGTCAGCAAACGGAACATTATCCCTGTGAAGTTAACAACAAAAATTAAAATGAATGAAAGTGTAGAATGATTAGTATACGAAGTCGAGGAAAAATTGTACCGGATAGTAATCTTAGTAGTTTTAACTGGTATAATTGACTAACCGGAATTAGTTGGAAATTATCGAAGAAACTTGTATATGCGTGTAGTTATTATTGGTTGGTTGAAGAATTGGAATGGTGTCGCGTATGTTAAATATAGCGGGTATCTTATTAATGGAAAATCAAGTAGTTGATTAATTAATTAATTTAGTAGAAGACGTTTAATAAATAAGTAGAGTTAGCGTTAAATAAGATGTTTTAAGCGTAGATTCGTAACAGTTAAGTTGTGTAGCATTTGTCGTAGTTGTTTGCTTGAATTGTTGTTGTTAGTAACTTTTTGTTGATATGTTGATGAAGTTGTAGGCCTATGGCCAATGTTGATTAATTCGAATCGTCCCGATTTATGGACATGGTTAAGGTGTAGGTCGTATGACCAATGTTGACCAATGTTGACGTAAGTTGATGTCATTGATGCATATTTTAAGTTGTTGTTGTTGTATGTTGTTGTTGTTGTTGCATTATTGTGTATTTGTTGTTGAATTTAAGGTTGCATGACATACATTGCATGATTAAGTTGGCCTTGATGGCACCACTTTGAAAGTTGAAGGCTTATGCCTTGGCCTTGATGGCACCACGTTGAAGGCTTATGCCTTGTTAATGCCTCGATAAACTGGCATATGTTTAAGTTGGGAATTCTGCTCCAAATGGTACCACATGCATTTGCATAGTTGATTCGCATATTGAGTCACGTCTTAAAGTTGATGTTATTGTTCGTTGTTTGTTTATTGTCATTGTGTCATTGTTATAAGTTGTTGTCGTTATAAGTTGTTATTGTTGTGAGTTGATGTTGTTATAAGTTGTTGTTGCTATAAGTTGTTAATGTCATAAGTTGTTGTTATTAAGTTGTGTTGATTAAGTTGTTACGTTGATTGAATGAGTGTCTTGTTGTGGTTACTAAGTGGTTTGTTGGTTGTTGTATAGTTGTTGTTATGAAGTGGTGAAATTTGTACAATTCTGATCTAATATGTTATTTATCATACAATTGCTTATATTGGTTAATATCTCACCCCTTATGTTGTGATGTTTCCTATATGTGGGTAACATGCAGGTAATTGAAGGATGAAGATTTAGTCACTATTAGTTCGAGTCGGGTTGTCGCTCTGATATGTAACACTCGGGGGATGAATGTTAGTTGTTTAGTGGTTTTGGTTTTATTGTTGAATAACTATGTTGATACATGAAAAATAATTGTTGGTTTTAAAATGGTTTTAAGTTGAAAAGATGCTAGGTTATCCAAATTGAATAATGTAGTTTTGCTGCTTAGTATTAATAAAATTAAATTCATGTTGTTTTGGTTCATCCGAGTTTATGTGTTATGTATCTGTGATAAGCATGCAGCTGTTTTAGTTGAATTGTAATACTCCAATTGTTTGTTGAAAAGAACTTTTATAACTCTGATTTTTCTAATAGTTATTGGGGTAGAATTGGGGGTGTTACATGCATCACTGGGGATGAACACTTATTTGTTTTCTTGATTTTAATGATTTGCTTGGAGTATTTTGAACACCTTGGTTTTTGAATAGACATTTGTTCATATTATAGATGAGAATAATTTGATATTAAACATGATTCTTTTTTCGCCGCTTAATAAAAATCAAACTTGAAGACTATGATATGGTGTTTTGGTTCATCCATAATTGTGTTACGTATCTTATATATGTTATGAGCAGGTTTAGTATGTTTTGAAATGTGGCATCCTAATCGTATGTGAATGTTTTTTATAAAAAATTACTCTTATTTTAATTATAATTCTTTGGGGGAAATTAGGGTGTTACAAGATCCACCACTTGTTCCAAATCCACTTCCATGGTGGTATAAATAATAAGCTAGTTGTGTCTACCATTAAGGTGCACAAGGTCGTGATCTTGAAACTTGTTTTGCATTGAAGGCTGAAGTTCAAAAGCTTATCAAGAGTGGTATTTTGTCAGTCCACAATGTTGATCTGAATGTTCAAGCTAATCCTTTACCTAAGCATGGTGAATCCTCTGTTAATATGGTAGTAAGATGTCCAGGTGAGTATGTGATTCATGATGTACGCTTTATAAAGACTCTGTTTGCATATGTGCATGCGAGGTTGTGCCAAGTTGATTTGTTTGTTGATCATTCAGATTGTCAGTTTTGCAAACAGAACCACAAGGGTTGTCCCTTGGTTAAGAGATACATTCATGGTTTGATGGATCGTGGTGTCCTACAAATTAGTAGGAAGCGTCAGGAAGATGAGGTTGTTGTTGTTGTTCCTCATTTTTATATTCTATAACCTTTGGAGGTTACCTATCAAAGTAATGAGGTTACCTTCTATGATTAATTTATTTCCCTTCTTTATCGATTTGAGTTCAACACATAATTGTCAAACCCTAAATTTCATTTAAGCATTGAAATACAGACGAATTTTATCCCAATTTTCAAAGGTGTGTTTACACGCAAGAACCCTACGTAGTACTGATTCTGAATTGTAGATAACAACCATATAAACACTGCTTGAATTTGAATAATCCAAGCATCATATTCCTCAGAAATCGTACATGTTAGACGATATTGAGCATATCTGTACTTTTGATGAATTTGTGGATTCACTCCTCCGACTTGTTGATTCTAGAGCAAATGGTTGCTATCTTGCATATTGATTGAGAGTTTCGCTCCAAATGAGTTGGTGAATTTGGTCGACACAAAGATCGTGAAAACATCTTGAGTTTGAGCTTGAACTTTGATCACTGATTCTTGATTTTTTGCGGACTCCATTGTTGAACCTTGAAACCACCAATTGTGACGATTAATCGTACATGCAGATAATAACAATTTGAATTAGAGGTGGTGAATTAGGGAAGCATGGATGATCGAAATACGCGAACGATATCATGTTGAAGATGAATTTTGAAATTCATCACTTTGAAATTTTAGAGGGTGCAAAGATGAAAACAAGAGTGATAGTAAAATAAAATAGTTTATATATACATGACCATAAGTTGCATAACTAACACAAACATTTAAGTGAATTTGTTATTCCACCCCATAGGGGTGAAAAACACCCTATGAAATTCCAAAAATGCCCCCGGAAAATGATCGGAAAAATAACAAGTGTATTATTTTCGCCGATTCAGTTATAGTAGCAATTTCCCAAGATATCGATCTCGAGGATTGCTAGAAAATATTGAGCTATCTTAAGTGCAATTGAATAAAAACTATGGTTTTCTGTAGTGTGTCAACTTCACAACTTTTGAAGAAATTCTAAAACGTTAAGATAAAATTAACCAATAAAAGAAGAATGTTAGGATCGGTGTTTGATTTAATCTTGCAACGAAACTGATTATGATATGCAACAACTAATTTGAACAATGGGTTATTAGTCCTTATGAATCATCATCCCTAAGTCCTTAGAAATAATTCTTTAATCATCCAACCTAATTACTATGTCCATAGGAGATTACAGTTGAAATTAAGATTTCAAATAACAAGGATATTCTGATTATTTAAGGGTATTCCTAGTCCTAGGTAATATCTACTTAAACATGTTCAACCACACATCATGAACAATAGCTAGTCTAGCTTCATCGTATCATACTAAATAATATGCGTTTGTCCGACAAGAGAAAGCATTAAGAACAGTAGAAGAAAAAATCAATATGAATCAAACCAGTGTAGTCATTGCAAAATCACAATCTTATTCATTACAGATAAAAATCAAGATTACCCCCTAGAATTTGGGGGTTTATCTACTCATAAACTTAAAAGAAAACATAGTATCAATTCTTGACATTATAGATTAATGGTAGAAATTAGGTCTTCAATTGCAAAAGCTCTTGAAAATCTTCAATCCTCTCATCAAAGCTAATGTTTTTCGCTGCTACAATGTACTATTCTATCCAAAAACAACCAACCCTCGTCCAAAAGCATGCTCTCTCTTTTATTCCTGTTTTCATGGGCTTTTTAGACCCTCAATCCCAACATAAAACGTGCAAATACGTTTGGAAATGTGTCCTGAAGTGTGGCACGCATCTGGGGACGCGTTCTAGCAGAGGGGGGTATTTATCTAGAATTTTCCTCCTTTACACGCGTCTAGGGATGCGTTATAGAAGATGGGTGTTTTTCTTTGGTTTTCCGCAAGGTTGGATGGCGTATGGAAACGCTTCCAGGAAGGCTGGCACATCTTGGAACGCGCCTGGGGGTCTGGGACGCGTTTCAGCAGTGATGTATATTTTTCCTCTTCCAAGGGTGTTGACACGCGTCCTGGGACACATTATGGTAGAAGTTGTTCTCTTCCTATTTGGCACGCATCTTGGGACGCGTTTCGGCATGAGATGATACTTTCTTTTCACCTTGACATGCATCTGGACACACATCTAGCCAGTGTACACTCCATTTCTCGCGTTTGCCTACAAACCAACCAATACTTTTCCATTACGATCAATAGTGCATTAAACACTAAAATCAACACAACACTATAAAACCCTGACATTTTAACAAAATTCCCTCAATTTGTAAGACAACACTGCAATATTTTAACTAAAACAACTCACAAAACATAGCAAAAATGTGACTGATCACAACCCCAAACTTAGCTTGTTGCTTTTCCTCAAGCAACTTGTAACCAACAAAAAATTTGTTCTCGCCTCAGTATATTATGCTTCTTGTGCTCTACCATACTAAGTCCCAGCTGATGACATTACCTTCGAAGTTTCACTATATCCAATTGATTACGACCACAATCCCGCTTAGACTTATTGCATAATCCGCCATCTCATAACACACTCTCACTGAATCTCTCATATGGTAACATGTGTTTAATCGCTCAATATTCTTAGCATGCACATTATATCATAAGCTAGAAGATCTTCTTATCAGATTCAACTATACCAGATTCAACTATACCAACACACACACTTTTTGAGGTCTTTAGGGATGTAACTGGGCCAGGGTTAAGGTGGGATTTGAACGAGAAGGAAAAAAGGTTTTGGGGTTCAGAGTAATTGTCACCGTTTTTTTTTTTGCTATATTAATTTCAAGGTGTCACTGCAGGGCTTCTTTTAAAATAGAAACATAACTTTTTCAGGATTTAACTTCACGGTTTCTCAGGGTTTATTTCTGAAACTTACTCTCTCATTGAGTGCTTTTTCTTAGTAACTTTCCCTTTATGTGTTTTTTTTTATAGAATTTCTTTCTCGTTTTCTTTTTTTTCGCACTCACTGCACAACACCCCAAACTTAAAAGTTGTTATCCCAACAGCAACCCCAAACTTAAAATGAAACACAGAACCAAAAACAACAACTATAACTCTGAACAAGGTGGAGAAGTGTATAGGCCATGGGTTAAGTTATGTGGTAATAGAAAAAAAGGATGAATATCCCCAAAGGGATTATACAAAGGATAACATATTAAACAGGGTAGGCTGCAAGGCTCTGGGTATATATAGAAAAAAACTGCCTCAGTGTGTGTGTGTGTGTGTGTATGTGTGTGTCAAGTCTAGTGTAAATCACGAAGAACAAATGCAAGTTCTGAATAATGTAACATACCAGAATTCCCACAAGATGATATTTAATGTTTGGCTTTTTCTGATGCTCACCAGGTTAGGTAGAAATGAGCGATTAATGCAATGTATCTAGCTCGACGCGGTGTGTCAATCAAATAGAGTAAACCTGTAGTATTTTAATTAGCTTGGAATCTACCACAATAGAGCACAAAGATTAACAATGTAAACCTCAAGAACACAGACGAGTGCTCGGACTAAAAATCACCAAGCTAGGGTGTAATACAGTATACATCAGAGTTATGTTCTATAATTACTGACAATGAATGAGAAATAGATCAATGAATTACTTCAAATATGGATTACACGGGAGAAACCACAGACAAAAATAAACCAAAACAAAGTTCAGCCTACGACAAATAAAAATACAACTTCATAAGAGCAAAAGAAATAAAGAGAAAACATAAACAACAAAAACACAAAAAGAACAATAAAAACATAAACATCCTAAAGGTCCTTATCGCCCAATCTAAGGTTCCTGTGCATGTTCAAATACGAACATTATCACCTGGTTGGGGTGACGGTGCTGACAGATGGGGTGATTGTGGTGTCGGTTTAAGGGGAAGGTGAGTGGGCAGGTGTCCTCCTATCTGCATTGTCATGCTGAAAACCTGGAATCTGATCCTGGCCATGATGAGGGGTAGGCAGTGGATAAGTGGCATAATTACGATAACGCTCTGCAGCAGCCGACGCATTAGTCTCATGACAAATATAGAGTCCAGATATACCAAATCATGCGTACATGTCCTGCATAAAATAGAAGTTGTGCATCACCACGCGATGTTCATAAGCCTCCTTGTCTACGTAGTGGTGGTAGAGATAGGTCGAGGTCACTCTATCATACCCCAATTTTTGACCTAAGATACCATCCTATATCATTCACATATGCATCATTGCATCACTAACAGTTTTAGAACAGGAAAGATCGAGCGTGTGCTCCTAAAAGTCAAAGTTATGGTTTTATCAAAATTTCATATGTTCAAGATATGATCAATTAGGGTTTGAGTTTCCACTTACCTCAATTGATCTATCTTAATCAATCATCAACATTTGATCTTCAAATTCCCAACTTTTTCTCATGACCTACCTTGAATCGACCAATTAGGGTTTTGATCGAAGATAGTGAATCATTGACTTTTTGCTCAATGAATGACCTATTTGCTTGAATATTGATCTTAACATCCTTAATAAAACATCTTGACCTAATTTCTTGGTTCAAAACATTGCAAAATCCATGTTTCTTCATCAGACAAATTCTGAATCATCTGATGAATATTCATTTGTTCAAAAAGTCAAAACTTTGACTTTTGGTCAACTTTTTCAAATCTAAATTTTTTTAATCATAAAATCATTTCAAATTATCCATCATGATCATAAAAAATCAAGAAATGTGAAAAAGTCAACAAAAAGTCATAGTTGAATTTTTTTCTAACACTTAAAATTTTATTCAAGTGTTGAAAAACATGGTTTTTCCTTACTTTCATGACCATTTTTCATCTAGATCCATTTTGATTCAAGAAAAACTCAAAACATGAAAGTTGTAGATCTTGTTACAAGCTTTTCAAAATGTCCAAGAACTTGAAAAAACACTTTGTGTAGCTAGGGTTTTGAAAATTAAACTTAGAGCTCCATAACCATGAATTACAAGTCATTTTTCAAGAACTATAGGTCATTTTCCACAAATTTCTCCTTCTAGAAGCCTTGTCACCAAGTTAAGATAGGTTAGAGCTGATAAAAATCAGATGAGAAGTAATTATGAGGGAGATAAGATCAAGTGAGATTTTAACCATGGTTAAAGGAATATTCCATGTGCATTTATGGCAAAAATGTCTTTCTTGCCCTTGAAGGCAAGTTGTTCTATTTCAAGCCAATCTCCTTTACTTACCATTCAGAATTCTTGGCCTATAAATAGAGCTCACTTATTCAAAATCACCCCAAAGCAATCATAATTCAAGCTTTCCTTCTTTCTTTCTTGATTTTCAAGTTTCAAGTTTCTAAGTAGGAGAATTTGCAAATTTCAAGCCTTGCAATTTCTGAGCAATCTTAGGCTTTAAATACTTTCTAAACATCATTAGAAAGTTGTTAGAATCCTCAAGCTAGCCCAAGAACTAGCCAAACTCAGAAACCATTTCCAAAATTCATAAAATGCAAGTTTGAGCCAAAACTTCCAAACTCCAAATCCACTCGTGCATCTTCCAAACTTTCACTTCAAACACACTCTATACAACATATAGAGACTGTCCAAACACTTAAACAAGTTCTGGAACAACTACATCATCATGTTCCATTTCCAAACCAGCAGCCTGCAACTTGACTTGGTCAGGGAGTTTCAGCAACTTTCAGAGTAATCTAGGAGTGGGAGCATACTCAGTGAGGTTCAGGGAAGCTTTTTCAATCATCACTTTGTATCTGGAAGTCCACATACTCGATCTGGTTTTTCATACCAAGAGGTAAGCTTTCAAAATTTTGATATCTCCATACATGCATCTTTAGCTTAAAATTTGAAAAGGAAGATGTAGATATCATGTCATTAAAGCTATCTGGGTTCTCAATTTAAATTAAAATTAACTGTGTTCATGGAATCATTCATTCAATCAGTTAGGTTTTAATTTGGGATTATCAAAATTCGTATTCATCTCTGATTATTAGCCTTAATAAGTTATATGGTTAGAATCGTGAGGAAATTCTGGACAATTTTGTATTTTGAATTTCTCAAATTGATGAAGAATTAAGAAAGTTCAGGTTTGAGCCATGGATGTTTGTTTTCGGTTCCACGAAGAAGATGAAGTGGGAAACTCATAAATTCAAAACTTGACTCATAATATATTTATTTGGATATGATTAAATGAACGGATGTATTACCGCCCCAGCGGTTGCCAACACGCTCTTAATGCTTTCCTTCGCCTCAAGGCCCAGGGTTCGAATCTCCCTGGGACCTTTTTTTTAATAAAAGGCTCATCAGCTTCTGATGCTTGCATCTTCAGAAGTGCTTATGATGCTCATCCCTTCAGAAGCACTTCTGATGCTTCTCACACTTCCAGAAGCAACCAGCTTCTACTATCTCCAGAAGCAGCCAGCTTCTACTACCTTCAGAAGCACTTCTAGTGCTTCTCACCCTCCAGAAGCATTCAGTTTCTACTGTTTTAAGAAGTATTTCTGAAGTACTTCTGAGGCTACCCCTTTCAGAAGCATCATGCTTCTCACTCTTCAGAAGTAGCACGTTTCTAATCTCTTCCAGAATCAACACGCGTCTCACTCTCCGTACAACACGCTTAACTTCCTTCGAGCGAAGCTTGACCCTCCCTTCGAAGCCACCCCCTCGAAGCATCCAACTTCTGACCTTTTTCAAAGACTTCATTTTTTCAAAACTCCTTTAAAACAAGGTAATTAAATGACAAGTCAAACACATGTCTCAGTGGAAAAACTCTTCACTTCTAAGCCAAATGTCCAGAGTTCAAACGTCCTTAGGACCAAAAACTCTTTTTTTTAATCACTAATTTTCTTAAGTTTTTTTAACAAACTTCAACATTTTCAAAAACCAATCAAAACTTCTTATTTTGAGATGATTTTTTGTACACTTGTCATTTAATATACCTATTTTATGATTATGTCAAAAATATCCCAAAATATTTTCTTTTTGATTATATTTTCATTAGGTTAAAAATGATACATTTTAAGTATTTTAAATACTTTTCAAAAATGTTTTCTTTCCAATTTTCAAAACTTCTTGTGAATATTCTTCACTTTTCAAAATCATTTTCAAAACCTTTTCAAAAACCTTACAATAAACTTACACCCCTTTTTTCCATGATCAATTAGATTTAAAGATAAACTGAACCAGGTTTTTCCTTGAATTTCTTTATTGATCACGGGCCTCCCTCATGGTGTAAGTCCCAACCCTCCTATGTACATATTCATTTCCTTGTACATAATCACCCTTTCATGTACATATTCATTTCCTTGTACACATTCAATCGTCTTTGTAAATATTCAAGCATAAACAAACTTCGTTCGTTTGTTTTCATCCTCTTGTTTATACATCGATTCCATTGGTATTAAGAGGAGTATTATTCCCGGTGAAACTGCTTTTAAACCAATGGGCCTCCCTTAAGGTGTAAGTCCCAAACCCTTTGTATATATTCAAGTTACACTTGCTTTAATTGCTCGTTTTATACACTTGTTTATATATTTCCTTCATAAATTCCTATGAATACACATCACACACTTGTTCATATAACTGTTCAGTTATAACATAACAACTAGTCTAACAATTAGGTTCCTTTAGCCTCCTCTTAGGCTTTGTATAAGATAACTCATTTATTGAGTTTAGCCTCCTCTTAGGCTTCGTATAAGATAACTCATTTATTGAGTTTAGCCTCCTCTTAAGCTTCGTATAAGAAAACTCATTTATTGAGTTTTAGCCTCTGCTTAGGCTTCATATAAGACAATTCCCCTGCTGAGTTAGCCTCCTCTTGGGCTTCGTTCAAAAGAACTCCCTCGTTGAGTTTAGCCTTCTCTTGGGCATCAAACAAGAAAGAGACTTGGAAATCTCTTAACAGCCTCCTATTGGGCTTTCAATACAAAGAATCACTCGCGCTAGGATAGAACCATGAGAGTATGATTTCCCGGTGAAATCATTCTTTAATCCTAAGAGGATGGTTTCCCGGTGAAACCACTCTTAAAGCCAAAGCCAGCCATACCCTATAGCTTCCTCTTGAGCTTCATACAAGGACCCTCGATGACCCTCGGAATGCGTTCTCTTGGGCTCACAATGCAAGGACCCTCGATGACCCTCAGAATGCCTCCTCTTGGGCTTACAATACAAGGACCCACAGGCTTCTTAAAAGCATACCCCTAATCCATAATCAATTTCTCCTAGAGATTTAGACATTTATCATCTCTATGGAAGAAGTATCTCATCTATAACATCACATACAATCAAACACTTTTCAAACAAAAACATCTTTTAACTGTAAGTGGTAACGCTTGTACACTCAAGCAAAACACCAAAACTTACAATTAAAGATTCATTCATCTTTCAAACATCTTTCTTAACTCGTAAGTGGTAACGCTTGTACACTCAAGTAAAACACCTAATACTTACGATGAAAGATTCAATCAATCCACCCTTCAAAATGTATGTGATGAAATAGATTAGATACAATTTTCATTAAGATGACATTTGTCTTTGTCTTTTAATAACATCCTTTGCTTCCACTAGCATAAGTGGGAACTACAAGGTCTCATCCTTGGCGAGCATACTTCTTTCTCCCTCAAACCAAACAAAACCATAGCTCCCTTTAGATCCGAGCTATAGATGCTCTGATTCCCATTATGGGATATGTATGTAGAAGATCCCAATGATCTTTGCGAGCACAATAATAACAAAACCTAGGATCCCACATAACCTACCTTTCTTAAAATCCAAAGGAGAAACTCTCCCAAGAATAGAATAGCAAAATAAAACACACAAACATATAAAAATTATTCATATATATAAATAAGGCTATAGATAACTATATATATATATATATATAGGGTGCCACATCTTTCCCTTTATATAACAAACCCCCTTGCTCAGATCTCTCCCTAATGCGTTACGTCTAATTCACGCTAGTCGCACCGCATATCATTATTTATTGAGGGTATTGCAGCTTTCCCCTTTTTCATCTCATTTTTCTTGTTTTGGAAATAATAAAGCTTGATGCTCACGGAATCTTTAAAAACAAATTAAAAGAGTAAATCGTTTTGAGCCAGAGAGTCGAATTCCGATTCGATTCCCTCGCCCGTCACTTTTTAATGCAAACACACTCCGGAAGGCACCTCAGACATTTGGCCTGAACTTTGAACATTCTCCCCAGGTTGAATACTTTCCCCTTGTCTCATGACCTCCTCAGTGTATGCCACCACATTCATCTTTCTGATCCAAGTGACATCAATTGCTTTGGAAGGAAACACCTGACTCCCTCCTATCAAACATTCCACTTTCGCTTTCATACACAGAAGAAGAATCACAAAAGCATGGCCAATAGATTTCTTTTATTTTGACTGGGCAATTGCATCCATATCATATGAAATATTCCTCCCTAGATTTAGTGGTTGATTATCCAGAAGATAGTACAATCCTAACGCTTTCAAGGTGGTTAACTCCGACCCGCTGATATTGGTATTGAAGTTCCAATGGTAATACGACACCCACACTTTTGGAACTGGTGTTAGAGACTGAGTCAAAAAATTTCTCCGAACATTGTTTGGATATTTGCTAGGAACAAAACCCTCTCATCCTTTTCCTGGAATGGCCAATTTGCTTAGCATTTTAGTGTAAGGCTATCCTCTGTGAGTTGCATCTTTGTTTTCAACGTACTTGCACACAAATCATTTTAATTTCAACTTTAGACACTTGTTTATCACAGGCCAATCAAAATTTATGGTATTTCCTCTGACAAAACTGAAAAATTTCGGAGCATCTTCAGAGGTCTTGTAGGCATTAGCATAAAATTCCTTCACCAAGTCTAAGGGTACCGGTTGGATGGAATTGTTGAAGGTATTCTGGCGATATTTCTTTATGGTGGCCTGAATGCCAGTATATTCTCCCTTCTATAGAGAAAACTGTCTTTCTTCAAGAAAATTTCGTTCACCCAAACTCTCAAACCTTTGTTGATGAACAAGAGATGAGAATCTAGTATCATGAAAACCATTGGATGAAGAAGATGTTGGCATGGTTCCCTTCTTTTTGCTTGATCTGGTGGCCATAGTTTGGTGTGGTGATGCAGGAAATATGTGAAAAAGATGAAAAACGCACAAGAGGACTTTTGCACAATAAGGAAAAATGTAGGGATAGAGCAAGAATGTGTGTGTGGCAGTGAAGAAAGTATATATAGATGAGAAAAAATAGAAAACACATCCGGAAATGCGTGGAAAGATGGAAGAAAATTCAGCACGCGTCTGGGGACGCGTTTCAACGTAAGAATGCGTCTTGGAATGTGTCTGGAAGTGAATCATGCGTCTTGGAACTTATCTTAAAACGCTTACCTGTGTAAAATTTTATTCACCACGCGTGCAGGGACGCGTTTCAATAGAACAACGTGTTTTTCCCATGTGGATGCATCTTGGGACGCGTTTCAGTAAAGCAAGTCAATTTTTTTCATCAGCACGCGTGATGGGACGCGTTCCAGCAGAGGATACACCCAATTCTTACCTTTGCTTTCGTTTGATAGCGCGTATTCACTGAATCTGCCTCCGTTTCGCACCTATTTGACTTATTTGCCACATGAAAACTCGTAAAAAGGAAATTGCAAATAAATGGAAATAACTGAAATGCGAATTTTGCCACTAAAATTTAAAAATCATGACCAAGTTTCAAAAATAAACTGGTACCTCCCTTGGGTTGCCTCCTAAGAAGCGCTTCAATTAACGTCGCATGGCTCGACGGTCGTCCACCTTATCCTATAAGGCGAACATCATCTATTAGACCGCTTTGTTGACCTTGATAGTATGGTTTTAATCTTTTTCCGTTCACTTTGAAGATCTCCCTGTTTGTCGGGTTCTTGATATCGATTCCTCCATGTGAGAATACTTTATGAACCACAAACGGTCCAGACCATCTTGACTTAAGTTTTCCAGGGAACAACTTCAACCTAGAATTAAATAAAAGAACAGACTGGCCTTCCCAAAATTCCGTCTTCTAGATCTATTGATCATGTCATTTTTTTGTTTGTTCCTTAAATACATTAGCATTATCATAAGCCTGATTCCTAAACTCTTCTAACTCATGGAGTTGAGGAATTTTTTACTCGTCGGCTTTCAAAAGATCACAGGTTAGGAATTTAGAGGCCCAAAATGCCTTGTGCTCGAGTTTGAGGGGAAAATGACATGCTTTACCATACAACAATTGATACGGAGACATACCTATCAGGGTTTTCTGTAACTTTAATTAGAATTAATTTATTTAAAATAATTCGATGTTACGGTGTAGAATCATAAAATTGGATAGAGGATACTAGTATTACTCATATTATTAATATTATTATCATTGTTATTATTCTTGTTATTTTTATTATTATAGATAAAATAATATTTATAACATTATTAGTTAATTATTTAAATAAATAAGGGTATTGTGGCAAAGTTGGGTAGTATAGGTGGGGTTATGATGGGAATAACAATATTAAGGGTCCTAGGGGTAAAATAGGACTTAAGAGAAATTGAGACTTAGTTTTTCTTATTATACGATTGTAAAAGTAGAGAATAATAAAACGTCGTAGACCGAGAAAAAGGAAGAGAAAGGAAGAGCTAGGGCAAGAGAATTCCACAACCTTGGGAATATCGAAGCTTCAAATTAAGGTAAGAGGTGAATGAATTCTATAATTGGTGATTATATCATGAGAGGGTAGTGAGGGTTCCTTCCCCTCTTAAGTTTTTATATGTTTGATGTGTGATTTATATGTTGGATCTATTTTGATGTTGTGGCATGTGATTGTACATGAAATTGTTATATTTGTGTTGTGAATTATTATTGATGATTATTTTGTGTGGTGATTATTTCATAAAACCCCAATCTAGAAACTATAGGTAATGAAGGTTAGAACTTTAGGATTGAATTTGGTAGAATAGTCTTAGGTTTTGGTGTATGATCAACCGAGGATTTTTAGATGTGGATTCAATGAAAATTGATGAAAAACCATGTGTTTAATTGAATGAATAAGTGAACCCTTGGTGAATATATGATGTTAGGACCTTTAAATAATTGTTATAGGTTGTTGATAATGTTAAAGAATCATATGATTTCAACTTCTGAAATTGGAACTTTTTATGGAATCGAATTCGGAAGTTTGGAAGGCCTCTAAAAGCTGAAAATCGCAAAAGGAAACAACGAAGAAAAATTCAGCAGCAAGCAGTTCCCGTCGATGCAAACAGGGTTGCGGTTTACGCAAACAGAAAAATAACAAACAATAGAGAGCGTTTGATGCAAATAAGGGTGTGGTCTGTGCAAAGATTAATGAGTGGTTGACGCAAGGTTCGACGCAACACAACCCGAGGGAAACCCAAATTTTAACCGATTTTGTAACGACCATAATTTTTGAACCGTAATTTTGTTTGATGCGTCGTTCGAAGCGTTGGATAGCTAACACGATGAACTACATTTATGTGGAGTAAAATTAAGAATAATAAAGATAATTCTGATACCTAATTTAGGATATGAATAATTTTCCCTTGTCAAACCGAAATGATGAGTTGTCGTTTATGATGATTGCTTTACTTATGATAATGATGTTGATGACTATGATAAAAACGATGTTGATGGCCTAAAATGGCATAGTGACGAAGGCTTGTGCCTTGTTCATTGATAATTTACGTTGTTGCATGCATTCATTGGTGAGGGCTTATGCTCTGGTTTTATGATGAGGGCTTATGCTCTGGTTTTATGATGATGGCTTATGCTTTGGTTTTGTGATGGGGGATCATGCCCTGGTATTACCCAATTGGCATGGAGACGGAGGCTTATGCTTTGATGGTACAACATACATTTAGATGTTGTTGGTTGCATTGCATTGCCTGAATGTTGAATTGATGTCGTGTGATGTGAATGATGATTGGTTTACAAATTATTGTGTGAATTACTACTCCTTAGCATGTATTCTTCACCGTATAATTATTGAATGAAATTCTCACCCCTTTTGTGTTGATTGTGTTTGTCCTCTTCAAGAGTACAAATAATTAGGTATCAGAGTAGTGCTTGAAGAGATGTTTCCAGATCGAGTCTTAGGAGTCACTCTGATACGTAACATGGAATTTTGGGACTTTTCTTATGTTTTGCATGATTTATTTTGTTACGTATTTCATTTTACACTTGTGATGGACCACATATTGTGGAGTTTCATTTGTTGTTGAGGCTTGAACGCCATGAAACCAAATTAAGTTATTTTTCCATTGTTGAATCAACTATTTGAATACATGAAGCAATACAGTATTTTTTTTATAACTTTATAAGGATTTGGAACTATGTGACATCCCATTTTGATAACTCTGATATATGACGTATATTTTATTATAATTATTAGTATGGAAAAATGGGGTGTTACAATTGGTATCACAGCAGGTCGGTCCGGTCGGCTAGGTTGTTGAGTCTGTAGTATGACAATGGAATATTGTTGTTGTTTTGTTCTTTAGGATGAAACATGTGTGTAAAACACTGTTGGTACTTTCTTGTTGTTCTAATCACTTGTTTGTAGGAGTTGGATTGAAACAAGTGGGGGAGAAGCATGTGCTTCTCTGCGGTGGTTCAGGTGTGAATAATTGCTTTAATGTGTTGTGAAATTGCATGAGTGCAAAGATTGGTGCCCAAATTCAGAGGAAGCGGAAGTATTATCTACTAAATAGATGATGAAGTGGATAGAGGATGAAGCCATGGTATTTTCGTTGCTAGCATCTTTGTCTGTTGAGAATGAAGCGGAGATTGATGAGTTACAAGTGGTATGTGAATTTCCTGAAGTTTTCCCATATGATATTCCATATGTATCGCCAGAAAGAGAAGTGGAGTTTGCTATTGATCTTGTTCCTGGTACAAGACCTATTTCTATGGCGCCATGTAGGATGTCACCAGCTGAATTAACTGAGTTGAAGAAACAGTTGGAAGAGTTACTTGAAAAGAAGTTCGTGAGACCAAGTGTATCGCCTTGGGGAGCTCTAGTGTTATTGGTATAGAAGAAAGATGGTAGTATGAAGCTTTGTGTTAATTACCGACAGCTAAATAAGGTAAAAATCAATAATAAGTATCCACTTTTGAGGACAGATGACTTGATGGACCAATTTGTGGGTTCCCGAGTGTTTAGTAAGATCGATTTGAAGTCAGGTTATCACCAAATTTGAGTGAAGGATGGAGACATTCAAAAAACGACTTTCAGAACTCGGTATGGACATTATGAGTACTCCGTGATGCCATTCGGTGTTACTAACACGCCAGGGGTATTTATGGAGTATATGAATCATATCTTTCATACTTATTTAGATCAATTTGTGGTGGTATTCATTGACGACATCTTGATATATTCTAAATTTGAAAAGGAGCATACTGAGCACCTGCGAATTGTATTGCAAGTGTTGAGGGAGAAAAGTTGTATGCAAAGCTATCGAAGTGTGAATTCTGGTTATCGAAAGTTAGTTTCCTTGGCCATATTATTCCAGGTAATGAGATTGCGGTCGATTCATCCAAAGTAAATGCAGTGTTGCAATGGGAAGCTCCAAAGTCAGTTACAAAGATCAGGAGTTTTCTAGGTTTGGCTGGTTACTATAGAAGATTCATTGAAGGTTTTTCTAAGTTAGCACTCCTGCGGACTCAGTTGACTTGTAAAGGAAAAGTGTTTGTATGGGACATTCAATGCAAATAGAGTTATGTCGAGCTAAAGAAGAGGTTGATGACAACTCCAATCTTGATATTACCCAAACCTGATGAACCGTTTGTTGTGTATTATGATGCTTCTAAATTGGGTCTAGGTGGTGTGCTTATGTAAAATGATAAGGTAGTAGCTTATGCTTCGAGACAATTGAGGATTCATGAACGAAATTACCCTATTCGTGATCTAGAACTTGCTGTAGTGGTTTTTGTGTTAAAGATTTGGAGGCATTATCTATATGGTTCTCGATTTTAAGTATTTAGTGATCATAAGAGCTTAAGGTACTTATTTGATCAGAAAGAGCTGAATATGAGGCAGAGAAGAAGGTTGGAACTATAGAAAGACTATGATTTTGGATTGAACTACCATCCAGGTAAGGCTAATGTTGTAGTCGACACCTTGAGTAGAAAAACTTTACACATGTATGTTATGATGGTTAAAGAGTTAGAATTAATTGAGCAATTTTAGGATATGAGTTTAGTCTATGAAGAGACATCGCGAAGTGTGATACTGGGAATGTTGAAGATTAACAATTATTTCCTGGAAAATATTAAAGTGGCTCAGAAATTGGATGTGAAATTGGTGGACTTGATGTTGAAAATAACTGATCTGCAGATAGTGAATTTAAAGTAGATGCCCAAGGTGTGTTGAAGTTTCGAAATAGAATTTGTATACCTGATGATGCAGAGATGAAAAAGATGTTTCTAGAAGAAAGTCATAGGAGTCGTTTGGGTATTCATCTGAGAGCTACTAAGATGTATCACGACTTGAAGAAGTTATTCTGGTGGCCCAGATTGAAACGATATGTAGCACAGTTCGTGTATGTTTGACTTGCCAGAAATTGAAGGTCGAACATTAGAAGCCGACAGGTTTATTGGACCCGTTGGAAATTCTGGAATGGAAGTGAGATAGCATGTCAATGGACTTTGTGACAGGGTTACCCAAAACTCCAAGAGGACATGATACAATTTTAGTGTTTATTGATAAACTAACAAAATCAGATCATTTCATTTTGATTAACATCGATTTTCCTATGCCGAAGTTGACAGACATTTATCTTCGCGTGATCGTGAAGCTACATAGTGTTCTGTTAAGTGTAGTGTCGGATAGGGATCCAAGGTTTACTTCCGATTTTTGGAAGATTTTGCAAGATGCATTGGGATCAAAGTTGAAATTAAATTCAACATATCATCCACAGACAAATGGGCAAACTGAGAGAACTATTCAATCATTGGAGGATTTGTCGAGGGCTTGTGTTCTTGATCCGGGAGGTGCATGGGATAGTCATCTCCTGTTAATTGAGTTCACCTATAATAATAGTTTCACTCTATTATCGGTATGGCACCTATCGAGGCGTTGTATGGTCGGAGGTGCGGAATGCCTATATGTTAGTATGAATCTGGTGAGAGTGCAGTGCTCGGACCGAAAATGGTGCGGGAAACTACAAAGAAAGTGAAATTTATTCGATAAAGGATGAAGACTTCTCAAAGTAGCCAGAAGAGTCATCATGACAAAAGGATGAAGGAAATTGAGTTTCAGGAAGGAGACCATGTGTGTTAGAACAAAGTTTGTTTCTAATAATATATTAAATGTTTTGATGATAACAAGCATAATAAATTTTGTATGAATGAAATAAATTTTGTATGAATAAATATGATATTTGTTAGAACAAAATTTATTTCTAATAATATATTAAAAGTTTTGATGATAACAAGCAAAATAAATTTTATATGAATAAATATGATATTTGTTATAACAAAATTTATTCCTAATAATATATTAAAAGTTGTAATAATAACAAGCAAAATAAATTTTATAATTGAATATGATACACTGATGTGTACAATATTTTATATCAGAAGGTGTTCTGCCTCTACTGCAAAAAATGGAAAATATCATGCTGAGCAGAAGATGACGTTAGAAGTTCTAATGAGAAAAGAACTTCTGGACAAAGCAAGCTAAAAAGGAATGCTGGAAGAAGCACGCTGTAGAAGTTTGAAAAAGATAAAACACACTGCTAACAGAAACATGCCTTAGAAGTTCTGAGCGAGAACTTCTGGAAGACACGCTACCTAGAAAGCTTCTGAAGTAAAAGAATTAAATACAACTTCTGATGGAAGCTAGCAAAACGCAACCTCTGATGAAAAGCACCAATAATATGTTCTGAATAGAAGATGTATAACTAGGCTTACAGAAGATGAAGTATTAGAAGAACTTCTGGTCAAGCACAACACAAAAGCTAGCACAGCACGGAAGCAGAAGCTAGCATAGCACAACACGGAAGCAGAAGCTAGCATAGCACAACACGGAAGTAGAAGCTAGCACAACACAACATGGAAGCAGAAGCTAGCACAACACGGAAGCAAAAGCTAGCACAGCACAACACGGAAGCAGAAGCTAGCACAACACATAAGCTAGCACAACACAAAAGATAGCACAACACAGAAGCTAGCACAGCGCAGAAGCAAGCACAACGCAGTTTTTGACATAAGCAAGCACTGCGCAGAAGCAAGCACAACACAACTTCCGACAGAAGCAAGCTCAGAGCAGAAGCAAGCATAGCGCAGCTTCTGATAGAAGCAAGAATAGCACAACTTCTGATAGAAGCAAGAATAACGCAACTTCTAATAGAAGCAAGAACAACAAAATTCTGATAGAAGTAAACTCTGACAGAAGCAGGCAAAGTAAACTTCTGATGGAAGCACCAACAGAAGTTCTGATGAGCAAATATTTAGAAGATCATTTTAAATTTGAACTCCTCTAAAGGACAAAAATTTCCAGTAACGTTAATATGAGCGAAGAAGAAGACAAAAATACTTGATTAAGTCCAGCTTCCAAGGGTTATTCAACAAAGCAAAATCACGTGAAGATGGAAGTTGAATAGAAACGCGTGAAAAGCTACAGTAAAGTAATTATTACAACTTTTCCTTAATTCAAGGCATGCTCCAGCAACGGTTAGGTTTTGGAAAGCTTTATTTAAGGAATTCATTTCAAAGGAGAAATATAACAATTCACAAGAACTACACAACAACTCACACTATCTGAAGAACAACATTATTTTTCACAAAGTACTTTTCAACAACATCTTCTAGCAACCTACAGAAAGCCATTCTAAGTAAACTCACGCTGCCAAATAAAAAGTCATATTTTTGTAAAGTATTTTACTATTTCATAGATCTTAATTTTTGTGTAAAATTCAATTAGTGAAGAATAGCTTTTCTAGAAGCACTTTTGTACACAGTCAGTCAGAAGTTAACACTCTGATAGTTGTTTCTTGAGAAGACCAATTTGGGTCAAGATTCTTGAGAGGGCTAGAACTAGTTGAGTCTTAGAGGAGTTAGTCACAACGGTTGGTTGTGCGGTTTGTTGTTAGTCACACCGGTTGGGTAATGCATTCTGTAATAATTGATTATAGTGGATTAAGTCCTCGTTGAGAGAGGCGAAATCAACTTGGCGGGTGGACTGGAGTAGTTTAAGTGTCAAACGAACCAGGATTAAAATACTTGAGTATTTTTATTTATTTTTTGGTTTAAAGAGTAAAAAAATAAAGTAAGATACACTTATTCAACCCCCCTTCTAAGTGTTTTTCCAAGACTTTAGGAAGGAGACCATGTGTTCCTGAGAGTATCCCCGATAACTGGTGTAGGTCGTGCTTTGAAATCCAAGAAGTTGACTCCTCAATTTATTGGTCCATATCAGATATCAAAGAAAGTAGGGACTGCTGCATATAGAGTGGCTTTGCCACCTAATTTGTCCAATTTGCACGATTTGTTTCATGTGTCGCAACTCTGTAAGTATAATCCAGATTCTTCGCATGAGATTCTGATGGATGATGTACAAGTGTGGGATGATCTTACTGTTGAAACTGCACCTATGAGGATCGTAGGTCGTAAGATAAAGAAGCTGAGGGGCAAAGATATTATCGTTGTGAAAGTAGTTTGGAGTGAAGTAGTTGGAGAAAGCATGACATGGGAGTTGGAAAGCAGGATGCGAGAATCTTATCCAGAATTGTTCGCATCAAGTAATTTTCGAGGACGAAAATATTCTAAGTGGGAGAGAGTTGTAACAACCCAATTTAATTAGAATTAATTTATTTAAAATAATTCGGTGTTACGGTGTAGAATCATAGAATTGGATATAGGATACTAGTATTACTCAAATTATTAGTATTATTATCATTGTTATTATTCTTGTTATTTTTATTATTATAGATAAAATAATATTTATAACATTATTAGTTAATTATTTAAATAAATAAGGGTATTGTGGCAAAGTTGGGTAGTATAAGTGAGGTTATGATGAGAATAACAATATTAAGGGTCCTAGGGGTAAAATAGGACTTAAGAGAAATTGAGACTTAGTTTTTCTTACTATACGGTCGTAAAAGTAGAGAATAAGAAAAACACCGTAGAACGAGAAAGAGGAAGAGAAAGGAAGAGCTAGGGCAAGAGGATTCCACAACCTTGGGAATATCGAAGCTTCGAATTAAGGTAAGGGGGTGAATGGATTCTATAATTGGTGATTATATCATGAGAGGGTAGTGAGAGTTCCTTTCCCTCTTGGGTTTTATATGTTTGATATGTGATTTATTTTTTGGATCTATTTTGATGTTGTGGCATGTGATTATACAAGAAATTGTGATGTTTATGTTGTGAATTGTTATTGATGATTATTTTGTGTAGTGATTGTTTCATAAAACCCCAATCTAGAAACTATAGGTAATGAAGGTCAGAACTTTAGGATTGAATTTGGTAGAATAGTCTTAGGTTTTGGTGTATGATAAATCAGGGATTTTCATATGAGAATTCGATGAAAATTGATGAAAAATGATGTGTTTAATTGAATGAATAAGTGAACCCTTGGTGAATATATGATGTTAGGACCTTTAAATAATTGTTATATGTTGTTGATAATGTCACAGAATCATAGGATTTCAAATTATGAAATCGAAACTTTTTACGAAATCGAATTCGGAGGTCCGAAAGGCCTCTAACAATTGAAAATCGCAAAAGGAAAAAAAAAGCAGAAAAATTCAGCAGCAAGCAGTTTGCGTCGACACAAACAACAAACAACAAACAGCAAAACATCAAAACAACAAACAATAGTAACCGGTCAACACAAATAAGGGTGCGATCAATGCAAAGAGTAATGAGTGGTCGACGCAACACAACCCGAGGGAAGCCCAAATTTTGATCGATTTTGTAACGACCATAACTTTTGAACCGTAACTCCGTTTGATGCGTCGTTCGAAGCGTTGGATAGATAACGTGATGAAATATATTTATGTGGAATAAAATTAAGAATAATAAAGATAATTCTAATACCTAACTTAGGATAGAAATAGTTTTCCTATGTCAAATCGAAAGGATGAGTTGTCGTTTATGATGATTGCTTTACTTATGATAATGATGTTGATGACTATGATAAAAATGATGTTGATGGCCTAAAATTGCATAGTGAAGAAGTCTTATACCTTGTTGTTGGATAATTTATGTTGTTGCACGTTCGTGTTGCATGCACTCATTGGTGAGGGCTTATGCTCTAGTTTTATGATGAGGGCTTATGCTCTGGTTTTATGATGAGGGCTCATGCCCTGACATTGTCCAATTGACATGGAAACAAAGGCTTATGCCTTGATGGTACCACATGTATTCAGTTGTTGTTGGTTGCATTGCATTACATGAATGTTGAATTGATGTCGTGTGATGTGAACGATGATTATTTTATAAAGTATTGTGTGAATTACGACTCATTAGCATGTATTCTTCACCGTATAACTATTGAATGAAATTCTCACCCATTTTATGTTGATTGTGTCTATGCTCTTCGGGAGTACTGATAATCACGTATTCGAGTAGTGCTTGAAGAGATGTTGCCAGATTGAGTCTTAAGAGTCACTCTGATACGTAACATGGGATTTTTCTTATGTTTTGCATGATTTATTTTGTCACGTATTTCATTTTACAGTTATGATGTACCACGTATTATGGAGTTTTATTTGTTGTTGAGGATTGAATGTCATGAAACCAAATTAAGTTACTTTCCCGCTGTTGAATCAACTATTTGAATACATGAAGCAGTACAGTATTTTTTAAAACTTTATAAGGATTTGGAACTATTTGACATCCCATTTGGAGAACTCTGATATATGATGTATATTTTATTATAATTTTTAGTATTGGAAAATGGGGCGTTACATTTTGAATGTCATTCTGTATGCCCACAATGTGTCATCCAACTTCATCGCCCAATATTTCCTAGAAGCACTAACAGTCTTTTCAAGATTTTGTTTTATCTGCCTGTTAGACACTTTCACCTGCCCACTTGTCTGCGGATGATACGGTGTGGCAATTTTGTGCTTTACATTATACTTCCTTAAAAAATTCTCCATTAGCTTATTTAGAAAACGGGTACCCTGATTAGCGCCCTTGGTACCCCAAACCTAGAGAAGATGTTATCCCTGAGGAATTTCACCACCATTCTAGCATCATTAGTAGGCAATGCCACTTCTTCCACCCACTTAGAGACATAGTCACAACGACCAAGATGTAGTTTTTTTTCTTCAAATGATGGTGGAAAAGGTCCCATGAAGTCTATCCCCCATACATCAAACAGTTCGACCTACAACATGGCATTATGAGCATCTGATTGCGCTTTGAAATGTTATCTGTCCTCTGACATCTGTCACATTAATTCACTATGCTTTGAGCATCTTTGAATAGAGTAGGACAGTACAACCCAGATTGGAGGACTTTCATCGTTGTTCTGTCCCCACTAAAGTGTCCTCCATACTCTGAGTCATGACACGCTTTTAGGACATCTATTTGTTCTATTTCTGGGACACGTCTTCGAACCAATCTGTCTGCTCCCTTTTTGTATAGGAATGTATCGTCCCACAAGTAAAACCTGCAATCATGTAGAAATTTTTTCTTTCTGTTAGAATCAAAATTGTCAAGAATTACTCCACCTACTAAATAATTCGCATAGTCTGTGGACCATAGAACATCAATCGCAGCTAGGATTCGTATGTCGACAAATTCATCCTTGACAAGGTGTTTCTCCTATGTTTCTTCTATTGGGGACATGCAGGATAAGTGATCAGCCATAGTATTTTCACATCCCTTTTTGTCCTGGATTTCCAGATCAAATTCTTGCAGCAATAAAATCCATCTCAATAACCTTGGATTTGATTCCTATTTAGAAAAGAGATATTTCAAAGCAACATGGTCAGTATAAAAAATTACCTTCAAACTCAACATGTATGACTTGAATTTGTCAAAGGCATACACCACTACTAACAATTCTTTTTTTGTGGTTGCGTAGTTCATATGAGCTGGATTCAACACATGACTCGCATATTATATCACATGCAAGAGCTTTTCTCTTCTCTAACCGAGCACTTCCCCTACTATTATATCTCTTGCATCACACATGATCTCAAAGGGTAAATACCAATCATGCGAAATCACTATAGGGGCAAATACAAGCTTATTCTTCAAAGTTTCAAAGGCTTCGTCGCACTTTTTATCAAACAGAAAAAGGTGTGTCCTTCACAAGCAAACTAGTCAGTGGCTTTGCAATTTTGGAGAAGTCTCTTATGAACCTGCGGTAGAATCCCGCATGTCCTAAGAAGCTTCTTATAACCTTCTCATTCAACAGTGGGGGTAAATTTGTTATCACCTCCACTTTGGATTTGTCAACTTCAATTCCTATATGAGAAATCTCGTGACCTAACACTATTCTTTCCCGTACCATAAAGTGGCACTACTTCTCCCAGTAGAGAATCACATTAGTTTGCTGACATCTTTCTAGCACAAGAGACAAGTTAGTTAAACAATCATCAAGTGACAGACCAAACACATAAAAATCATCCATAAACACCTCCATATGTTTTTCAAGCATGTCGACAAATATGGATGTCATACATCTTTGAAAAGTTGATGGCGCATTGCACAAGCCAAATTGAATCCTTCTATAGGCAAAGATATCATATGGACATGTGAAAATCGTATTCCCTTGATCTTCAGGGGCTACTACAATTTGATTGTAGCCTGAATACCCATCTGAGAAGCAGTAGTAATCATAATCAGCCAAGCTCTCCAGCATTTGATCAATGAAAGGTAAGGGAAAATGATCCTTTATTGTAGCAGTATTCAACCTTCTATAATCAATGCAAACTCTCAATCCTGTAACTGTCCTGGTCGAAATCAACTCATTTTTCTCATTCATAACAACAGTTATTCCTCACTTTTTCGGTACCACATGAATAGGACTTACCCACGAGCTATATGATATCGGGTAAGTAAGACCCTCATCCAACAACTTAACCACTTCCTTGCGCATAATTTCCTTCATGGCTAGATTAAGTCTCCTTTGAGGTCAAACAAGAGGTTTCTGATCATCTTCCATTAAGATTTTATGCATACAAACTGTATGGATGATACCTTTTAAGTCTTCAATAGCCTATCTAATAACACCCTTGTATCTCTTGATTACCTTGATGAGTTTCTCTTCCTAAACAATATTTAGACCACAATTGATAATAGTTGGACATTTCTCTTCAGAATCAAGAAAAATGTACTTTAGATTATCAGGCAACTGTTTCAACTATGTCCCCTTCTTTGTTTCTCTATTTTCTTCAAGAGATTGTGGTGGTCTTAAATCTTACCACCGGTGTGGTTTAGATTTTTTCCATTGAGGATGGGCTTCCATCATGTCCAGCACTTCTAATTATTTCTCATATGTATCTTCATCCTTCTCAAAAATATACAAACTCAAAATTCTTTCAAGAGGTAATTCAGGTACATGGAAATTTACTGATTTGATGAACACCATGTCCAACACTTCAATATTCTTGCTTGTGTCTATTTTTTCTTTGAACTTCATTGACTCTCTAACGTTGATCTTTAGTACCTCGCCGTAGACTTTGAGGGTCATAGTACCCTCTTCCATATCTATCATCACCCTCCTTGGCTCAAGAAAAGGTCTTCCCAAGATTATCGGGATTTCATCATCCTCAGGCATATCAAGAACCACAAAGTCAACTGGAAACACAAATTTGTCAATCTTCACAAGAACGTCTGTTGCGATTCCATGAGGTCTTTTCATCGAGTTATCAGCAGACTGCAATGTCATCATTGTGTCTTTTACTTCACCAATCCCCAACTTGTTATAAATTGATAACGGCATAAGGCTTACACCAACACCAAGATCAATAAGCGCCTTTTTGAATGACCTATCCCCTATGGCATAGGGAATAGTAACTACACCTTTGTCTTTCTTCTTCAGAGGAGCTTTCAGATCCTGCAAAATAACACTACACCTTTCAGTTAGTATAACCGACTTAGTTTCTAAGGAGCGCTTCTTTGAGATGATATCTTTCACGAACTTGGCATAAATTGGCATTTGTTCGAACGCCTCAGCAAATGAAATGTTGATCTCAAGCTTCTTGAATAATTCTAAAAATTTCTCGAAGTTCTTATCATTAAGATCTTTCTTCCCCGTTGTTGCAGGATAAGGAAGAACAATCTTAGGCTTTGTTTCCTTAGGTTTTTCTTTCTCAACCACAGGAGGTATCACAGCTTCCTCACCCTCTTTCTACTTGAAATTAAGGATCTCATATATTTTTCTCATGAATACTGATGCAGGAAAATAATCATTCAAGAAAGCCTTACCTGTCTCTTCCCACGATGTGATGCTGCCTGCAGAAAGAGAATACAACCATTCTTCAGCTTCATCGGCCAGAGTGAACGGAAACATTCGTAACTTTTTATGTTTTTCAGTATGCCCATCTATTTTTAAGGTGGTTCTCATTGTTAGAAATCTTTACAAATGTTTGTTGGCGTCTTCATTAACCCTTCCTGAAAAGGATCTCCTCTCAAGCTGAGTAGTGGTGCTCGGGTGCAGCTGAAAATTAGGAACATTCACCGGTTTGTTGACAATTGTTAATCTACCACCCGATGCATTTGTGCCACCGTAGTCACCCAGTAGTCTCTCCTACGGCGGGTCAATGGCTTCATAATCTGATTTTGAACTCGAATGTGTTGAGGCTCTGTCTTCTTCTAATGCCAGACTCGCTTGTTTTGCTTTCCTTCACCAAGCGTGAAAGGTTATTTCTATCTTTGCATCAAAAACAAGTTCAGATATGGCCTGACCTCGCGTAAAAGATTAGACAATATATTAGCACGAATAAAATTAACAGGAAAAATAAAATTTTAATTGTAGAGCAATAAAATTTCAATTTAACGACAATTAACTCTATATTTTGGTAGTCCCCAGCAACGGCGCCAGAAATGTGATCGGAAAAATAGCAAGTGTACTATTTTCTCCGATGCAGTTATAGTAGGAATTTCCCAAGATATCGATCTCGAGGATTGCTATAAAATACTGAGCTGTCTTAAGTTCAATTGAACAAAAACTATGGTTTTTGTAGTGTGTCAACTTCACAACTTCTGAAGAAATTTTAAAACGTTAAGATAAAATTAACCAATAAAAGAAGAATGCTAAGGCCGATGTTTGATTTAATCCTGCAACGAAACTAATTATGATCTGCAACAACAGATTTGAACAATAGGCTATCAGTCCTTATGAATCATCATCCTTAAGTCTTTAAAAATAATTCTTTAATCATCCAACCTAATTACTATGTCCATAGGAGATTACGGTTGAAATTAAGATTTCAAATAACAAGGATATTCCGATTATTTAAGGGTTTCCTAGTCCTAGGTAATATCTACTTAAACATGTTCAACTACACATCATGAATAATAGTTGGTCTGACTTCATTGTATCATACTAAACAATCTCCGTTTGTCCGACAAGAGAAAGCCTTAAGAACAATATAAGAACAAATCAATATGAATCAAACCAATGTAGTCATTGCAAAATCACAATCTTATCCATTACAGATAAAAATCAGGATCACCCCCTAGCATTTGGGGGTTTAGCTACTCATAAACTTAAAAGAAAACATAGTATCAATTCTTGACATTACAAATTAATGGTAGAAATCAGGTATTCAATTGCAAAAGCTCTTGAAAATCTTCAATCCTCTCATCAAAGCCAATGTTTTTCGCTGCTACAGTGTACTCTTTTATCAAAAAACAACCAACCCTCGTCCAAAAGCGTGCTCTCTCTTTTATTCCTGCTTTCCTAGGATTTTTAAACCCTTAAGCCCAACATAACACGTGCAAACACGTATGGAAATGCGTCCTGAAGTGTGGCACGCGTCCGGACACGTCCTGACAAAGGGGGGTATTTCTTTAGAATTTTCCTCCTTCACACGCGTCTGGGGACGCGTTCTGTCAGAGGGGGTGTTTTTCTTTGGTTTTCTGCAAGGTTGGCTGGCGTCTGGAAACGCGTCCAAGAAGGCTGGCACATCTTGGAACGCGCTTAGGGGCCTGAGACGCGTATGGGGAAGCATTTCAGCAGTGATGTATATTTTTCCTCTTCCAAGGGTGTTGAGACGTGTTCTAGCAGAAGTTGTTCTCTTCCTCTTTGGCACGCGTTTTGGCAGAAGATGATACTTTTTTTTCACCTTGACATGCATTTGGACACACATTTAGCGAGTGTACATTCCATTTCCCGCGTTTGCCTATAGTAAACTGCATTAAACAGTAAAATCAACACAACACTATAAAACCCTGACATTTTAACATAATTCCCTCAATTTATAAGACAACACTGTAGTATTTTAACTAAAACATTTTACAGAACATAGCAAAAATGTGACTAATCAGAAAACCAAAAATATACTACCGGTTCGCACCCTATACACATATAATTTATCATTTTGAGATACTACTTTCAAAAAGTAAAAAATGAAACCGAAAATACACTTTCGATACAAACCGAAAATGCACTTCCAGTTTTTAACAAAGAAAAATGCATACACCCCAAGTGGCTCATGCCACTTTTGTTGTTGTAGCAACAATTTTACTTATATTGGAAACCGAAAATGTATTTTTGATTTGTACCGAAAATACATTTTCGATTTTTTATAAATACAATTTAAAAATGGTGCGTACCAAAAATATATTTTTAATTTTTTAAAATATTTTTAAAATTTCACGTAGTGTCAAAAAAATCACAAGTCAATTAAAAAATTCACTATATTTAATCATCCATCTAACAACTCAAATTACTTGACGTGTTAAACAAAGAGAACTACTAGTATTAACCTACTTCTCTAACAATTTAAATTTTTTTTTTTTTTTTTTTGGTAATACGCAAATATGTATATTAATTTTTTTAAAACTCTTCTTTCTTCTTATTTTTTATGAAAAAGTTTAAGAGCATATAAATCTCATAATAAATATGAATAATATATATCTTTGAAAATATATTTCAACACAAACATTCTTACAATTTCTGGCAGATTTAGAATCCTATCCTAATTCTCGAGTTAAAACAATAAATAGTCAAAGTCTTCAAATTTGTGGTACTCAGAAATTCAAAATATATAAAAATTGAAGAGGTTAAGTGATGGACTGCATACTCCCATGTTCACAGCCTTTTATTAATTCAGATGTGGCCACAAAGGAAATCAATGGCATTTTCGAAGAATTTTAAATGATTGAGAAAGTTAAGAGTGGCGTAACGTGCAAAGTGGGATGATTGTGAAAGAAGAGAAAAAGCAAACGCTACGCGGTTCATTTGTTTTGATATGGATGCGATTAACTACCTAACTAAGATTTCTAACATGATTAGTAACTTCGTAATTTACCCTTCTATCTTTTTAACATTTACATCACAAAAAGTTTTTTACCTTAATTTACTAATCAACACATTTAAATCAATCAATGTGTTCCTTTCTTCTAAGTGGCAAAATTATTTCAAATATTTGTTAAAACATGTCATTGCCTAGTAAACAATAACATTAAGCTATCATACATGTTATATATTTCCTTCCATTTTCTTTTCTTCATTTACCTGAAAAACACTATTAAATTTCATCGGTCTCTCTTCCCAACAAACTCATTGCACCGTTTTCTTCTTCCCCGTCTTCCTTTCGAGCCAAATTAGAAATTATCCTCTTATCAACTACCTAACTAAGATTTCGACAAGCTTAGTAACTCCCTAATTTACCCTTCTACTTTTTTAACATTTACACTACAAAAAGCCCTTTATCGTAGCTTACTAAATCAACACATTTAGACCAATCAATGTGTTCCTTTCTTCCAAGTGGCAAAGCTATTTCAAACATTTGTTGATACATGCCATTGATCGGTATACAATAACATTAAGCTATCATACATGTTATATATTTCCTCCCATTCTCTTTTCTTCATTTACCTGGAAGACACTACTAAATTTCATCGGTCTCTCTTCCCAACAAACTCACTGCACCATTTCCTTCTTCCTCGTCTTCCATTCGAGACGGATTTGAAATTCTTCCTCTTATCAACTACCTAACTAAGATTTCGACATGCTTAATAATTTACCCTTCTATCTTTTTAACATTTACACTACAAAAAGCTCTTTATCGTAATTTACTAAATCAACACATTTAGACCAATCAATGTGTTCCTTTCTTCCAAGTAGCAAAACTATTTCAAATATTTGTGGAAACATGACATTGCCCGGTAGACAATAACATTAAGCTATCATACATGTTATATATTTCCTCCCATTCTCTTTTCTTCGTTTATCTGGAAGACACTACTAAATTTCACCAGTCTCTCTTACCAACAAACTCACTGCACCATTTCCTTCTTCCTCGTCTTCCATTCGAGCCAGATTTGAAATTCTTCCTCTTATCAACTACCTAACTAAGATTTCGACATGCTTAATAATTTACCCTTCTATCTTTTTAACATTTACACTACAAAAAGCTTTTTATCGTAATTTACTAAATCAACACATTTAGACCAATCAATGTGTTCCTTTCTTCCAAGTAGCAAAACTATTTCAAATATTTGTGGAAACATGACATTTCCCGGTAGACAATAACATTAAGCTATCATACATGTTATATATTCCCTCCCATTCTCTTTTCTTTGTTTATCTGGAAGACACTACTAAATTTCACCAGTCTCTCTTACCAACAAACTCACTGCACCATTTCCTTCTTCCTCGTCTTCCATTCGAGCCAGATTTGAAATTCTTCCTCTTATCAACTACCTAACTAAGATTTCGACATGCTTAGTAACTCCCTAATTTACCCTTCTACCTTTTTAACATTTACCTTACAAAAATCCCTTTATCTTAATTTACTAAATAAACACATTTAGACCAATCAATGTGTTCTTTTCTTCCAAGTGGCAAAACTATTTCAAATATTTTTTGAAACATGCCATTTACCGGTAGATAATAACATTAAGCTATCATACATGTTATATATTTCTTCCCATTATCTTTTCTTCATTTACCTGGAAGACACTGCTAAATTTCATCGGCCTCTCTTCCTAACAAACTCACTGCACCGTTTTCTTCTTCCTCGTCTTCCATTCGAGCCGGATTTTAAATTCTTCATCTTCGTTTCCAAGGACTTCCACTGAGGTCAGTAATCTTCTACTCATCGGAATCTGAAACATTTTCTTCCTTCAACATCTTCCTTTCTCTCTCAGAAGCTTCGTTCATCTCTCATGGCACAAAAGCAACTCTTCACCTCTCTCATCAGAATATGAAACCCTAGCAGTTCGACATTGTTTGAGGTAAGTCATTTCTGTTCATTGTTTTTGTTCACTATTATCGTTATGATACATGGTTTTCATCTTCACATCAAACAAATATCCGAAAAAAGACGAAAAAAAGAGAGAGCTACCTATGATGTCTAAACGTGAAACAGATCTACCAACTACAGTGTTGGGGCGGTACAGTGGTGAAACAGGTCTGCGAACCCGGGTAAAATAAATTTTGAAATCGAAAATCTTGTCTTCCATAAATAACATGTTTTGAGTGTGTGTTTCGTTTGGTTTGTTATGTTTCTTCACTTATTTGAATTGTTCTGCTTTTTCACTAATTTGAGATAAACATTTTATGTTATATTTTCGTATTTATATGGTTGATGTTTGTACATGGACTGTTATGCAAATGTATTATGAACTGTTGTTTTTTGCAGTAAAGGTCTTGCAAAAAGATGGAAGGTCTTGCTATTTTCTTATAGACTTTTATTGGATGATTCACACTGGAAGGGAACACTCTTTAAAGGACCCATAGTTGGAGCTTTGAGAGCCATCATTCCTAAAGATTTCAGGTGAGTTTATTGTAGATCTTGATGTTTCTGCAATAGTTGATTGAGACTCGTCTGTAAAAATGATGTGTCACTATTATTCTATTTCTTCTTCTTTAATGTATGAATGATTTAAAGGATGGTAGTGATGATTTAAGTGATGTGGAGATCAAATGGTTTTGGAGATCAAATTCGTGTTTTTAATCACACTGGTATAATGTTAGAAGGGTGATATTTTTGAATATATATATCCTCAATATTGATTTTGATGCTACATAGCGCTTAAGTTTGTTCTTTGATATATAGTACCGCTACTCTACTAAGTCTAAAATGGCTTAATCACTTGAGTGAATAAACTTTCGAGGCACATTAAGAAAACAAAGCACATGCAACTAAAACACCTTAATTATGTTTCCTGTAACCAAGACAAGCAAAGTAGTGGAACAGAAAAATTCCTAGAAGCTATATAAAGAGGAAGCATTCAAAGAAGCAAAAACAACAACTTCCTAAAAGCAAACTTACGCTTTCAAAATCAAAATATCATTGTGTTAAGTTTATTTTCAAATTTGAGCTAAAACATTCTTGTGTAAAAATCACTTTTAGTGATAAAGCTTTTAGAAGCAAGTTATACACTTAAGTTAGAAGTTCATTTGTGAATTGTTCCTTGAGAGACTAGTTGGGTCAGATTTCTCAAGAGGGCTAGGACTAGAGAGTCTTAGAGGTGTTAGTCACTTGCAGTTGGCTTGTGCATTGTTTGTTAGTCACAACAGTTGGTTGTGCACTTGTAATCTTTTGAGTATAGTGTATTAAGTCCTCGTTGAGAGAGGCAAAATCACCTTGATGGGTGGACGGAGTAGTTTGAGTTTCAAACGAACCAGGATAAAAATTATTGCGTGTTTAGATTGTTGTTAAGTAAAAGAAATTTTAAAAGGGAAAAACTTATTCAACCCCCCCTTTTAAGTGTTTTCTAAGCCTTCAAGGGTTTTTTACAAAGCAATCATTCGTGTAAAAAAACCCTAGAGTTACACATGGCCTGCACAATAATACACTTACGGTAAAAAAAAATCAAACTAGGTCAAAGGTCATAATATGATAAAATACGATAAAATACAATATTCCGTATAAGCAGGTGATGAGACGATTCATGCGAAAACAATAGAAAACAATATTCATGGGATCACAACCACTTCATAAAGAAAGTGAAAAAAGAACAAACCTGCAAGTCTACGAGATGAATGTTTCTGAAAAAGGAGACCAACAATGTTGCTTTCACCTGGAAAAGACCTTCGTTCCAAGAAAGAATCACACAAGTACACAGATGGTCCACCACAACAACGCACGAGCTGTAACTTGTGTTCTTCGAAAATCTAGAGCGCAAGATAGAAGATAGTGTTTCGTTACTTAAAGTGAATATCAATTTGTGACCTTCAAACTTTACTAGATACAACATATAAATCTCACATTGACAATTTAATTAAATAAATTCCACATATGGAGTGTCACGTAAGCCTCAGCCAATGAAAACTAACGGGAGAGACGAAAATCATGAACTAAAAAGTTTAGAAGAATTGTTGTTTGAATAAAATTTTTAAAGAGACTTAAAACGAATTATGATATATTTATAGAGACTACAAACTTATTTAACCCTTAAAAACGTAATTAAAAAGTAATTTTTTTTATTATAACAAAATAATTCAATATATATATATTTTTATTCAAATGAGATATTTATAATAAGAGTAATGTTAACATGTGCCCTAAAGACACACGCTAAAGACTAAATAAAAAAATTTTTATCTTGAAAATTATGTATTGAACTTAATACGAACAAATAATTATTTTTTTAAATTAATTTTTTAATTATAAGTTTTTAACATGTATCCCTTAAGACATATGTTAACATTTTACTTATAATAAAAGGAAAAAGTAGTATTAGCATTTTACTTATAAAAAAGGGAAAAACTTAGGTACACAAACATAATATTTAGTTTTACAAACAATCAATCATATTTTTTTAAGTGACACTAATGGTACATATATGTCACTTAACATAGGTCACAAGCTATCATTAGATCATATAATAAAATTTTCAGAATTTTTTAGTGCATAAAAGTATTTTTAAACAAATTAAAATACAAGAAAAGGAAAAAAATAAAAAAAATAGTAAAATAGAAAATAAAATTCTCTGAAAATTACACGAAGTGTAAAATGAGAAGAAATATTTTTAGGAATTTTTCATAATTTTGGGATCAAAAACAGATTCAATATGAATTTTAGAAGTTAAAATAAAATTAAAATAATAAAATAAAACTACATAAAGGTGAACGAGGTAATCATTACTCAACATAAAGAACCCATATGTAGCGAAAACAACATAAAAGACCAATCTGTTATAATTAAATAATTGAAAGAACGCTGAAGTAATTTAGCCTTTTTTTAATTAATTAAAAATTAAAAATATAATCTTCTCCCCCTTCATAATCAAATCACCTCGTAATATCAATTTAAAAAGAAATTAAATTTTAATTTTTGTTTTAATTTTTATTTCTTATTAACTATTTGTAATAATAAGAATTTATTTTGTCTAAAAAAGATAGAATGACAAATGACTCTTTCATCCATTATAAAATCCTGCTCATTTACTTTTGCAATCTTAACATCTAACGGCCTAGATCTAAGTTCCATGGGAGCAGCCGTTTGTTAACAGTACATGGAAAACGAAGCCCTGAAAATGGGTCGACTTATCGGGTACCCGACCCAGAAATTCTAAAAACATACCCGAAGTAATCGCAAGCAGTGTCTTGCTCCAAAATCTAAAACCCTACAACCACTGAACCCTCATTCCACCAAACCCCAATCTCCACAACCACTCTCCGCAAGGTACCGATTCCATTTTCTTTCTTTCAACCTTTCTTACATTCATCGATTTCTATCTTATTGCTGAAATTGTTGTTGTTGTTCAATTTTGATTTATTGTTGATGCTAACTGGTAGCGTTGATTTTGATAGATGAATTTCAACAACGTCAAGATCCCGAAGGTTCCTGGCAGTGGAATCGCTGCTCTTCTTAAAGTTAGCATTATCGGTGGACTTGCTGTGTATGGAGCTACCAACACCTTGTACAATGTTGAGGGTGGTCATCGAGCTATTGTCTTTAACCGTCTTGTTGGTGTCAAAGATAAGGTTTTCCATTTTCCTTTGTTATTCTTGTTTAACTTTTTGTTTGTTTAGGTTTTTTTGTGAATATATGTGTCGGTTAGTTCATATGATTTTTAGGTTTTAGGTTTTAGGTTATGGACTTATGGTTCACTATCAATCTTTATAAGCATGAATCAAAGATACATACATCTGAGTCAAAATGCTCCTAGCACCTGACCGGTAACCCGGTATATCGATATATGATAATATAGTATGTCTTTTTAACATGCAGGTCTATCCCGAAGGAACCCATATTATGATCCCATGGTTTGAGAGGCCTGTGATCTATGATGTTCGTGCACGACCTCACTTAGTGGAGAGCACTTCAGGAAGTCGAGATCTCCAAATGGTAAACTCTTCCGTTTGTCCTGCTTTTGTTTTCTAGTTCATAAGATTTTATCATGTGCTGTAGTATGCCTGGTATTGGCTGCATGGAGTCATTTTTTTTTTGTTACAGTAACTTGTATATGGGCTTTTTAGTTTATTGAAGCAATTTATTTTTACCGTTACTTATAGTAGCGTAGTGCTATTCCAAGATTGTATGTAAATCATGCCTTCTATGTGGGCTGTTGGTATCTTTCTATTTCATGGATGTCTTGATTCGTGCCTTAACTGAACCCACCAATTCTCAACTCTCAATTTATTAAGTTATTTTCTTTCAAACTTTCTCCTTCCAATGATGTGCACTTTGCTCATCATCCTTGTATTTGAACTGTTATTAATTTACTATCTATGACCATGTAATTCTAAATTCATGGTAAAAATGTCAAAACTGATTTAGTATTGTTTTTCATTCTAACTCTATTACTGTATAGGCAGCTCTTTTATCCCCGTATTTTTCTTAGGCACAATACGCAACCATAATCTGTATTGTAGTTTTCATTTCTATGTAATGTATTATTCATGATTCTTTTGTTTTGCCAGGTGAAAATTGGACTTAGAGTTCTTACTCGTCCTGTCCCAGACCAATTACCCACAGTTTATCGAACTCTGGGCGAGAATTACAATGAAAGGGTCTTGCCATCTATTATACACGAAACTCTCAAATCTGTGGTTGCACAGTACAATGCCAGTCAGCTCATTACTCAGAGAGAGGTAACTTTTTACATAGATTCTTTCATCATCTGTTCAACTAATAACTGGATTAGTTGTGTTTATATGCCCTCTTTACTTCTCTGTTGGAGTTTGTATTCTTAGAAATGAAAGAACTTCAAATCACAACCATATGGGCGAGACTAATTATTTCTAAAATGATTTATAGGCTGTTAGTCGTGAAATAAGGAAGATATTGACTGAAAGGGCATCACAATTTAACATTGCGTTGGACGATGTGTCAATCACTAGTTTGACATTTGGGAGGGAATTCACAGCTGCAATTGAAGCCAAGCAGGTTGCTGCTCAAGAAGCCGAGAGAGCTAAATTTGTTGTCGAAAAGGCTGAACAAGACAAAAGAAGTGCTGTTATTAGAGCACAGGTAAAATATTTTCCCCGTTCCTACTTATACCATGGTTTGTTATCTTCCTAAACATTGTTATCATGCTTAATTTTTGAAATTGCTATCAAATATTTCAAAATAAAGTTAACAAGAAAATTAAAAGATCACTGTGTATTTAGTATTTACTGATTCTCTTGTTCGAGTGATATATGAACGTTATCATGCAAGGAAATTAAATTTGGCAAATGGTGATGCACGGATCAGTTATCAAGCAAGGAAATTAAATATCCTTCAACATGTCCCTATTGAACTTTTTTCCTCAAAATCCAATACATATCATATAGACTACTTTTCGAGTTCTCATTTCTTTTTCGGTATTTCTTTTTGACAAACAGGGAGAAGCCAAGAGTGCTCAGTTGATTGGTCAAGCTATTTCCAACAACCCTGCATTTATAACCTTAAGGAAAATTGAAGCTGCAAGGGAAATTGCTCAGACAATTTCAAATTCTGCCAACAAGGTTTTCTTGAATTCAGATGATCTCTTGCTGAACCTTCAGGATTTAAATTTGGAGCCCAGTGGGAAGAAATAGTTATGTGGCCAAGTTCACTTGTTTCAGTAACTCTTTTCTTGTATTACGATCCATTTTGAACTGTATTCTATTAACTCATCACATGAGATTTAGCTTTGCAAACTGGATTATGGACAAACTGATTGTCGTTATCTTTTCAATGGAACATATGAGAGATAAGAGAAGTTCAAATCTCTATCTTTGTTGATATGACCTCAATTGCTTATTTCTTAAAGCATAATAGTAATAAATTGCTCTGAAAGTTCAACATAGAGAACAATGCGCCGCGAATATAAACAATGTTGGTTTTGATTCTCTATCGATAGAATTCAAGACAAATAAGATCCTTGATTTGCAGGACCTCCTGTAATTAGCAAAGCTCCTCAAAGAAGATATAGTTTTTTAACTCAACCCTAAGGTCACTGAACAAGATGATCAAAGGTGTCAAAACAATATATGAAGGCTACTATGTTAACAAAAAATACTGTGCATTTTCTTTGATTCTTAACTATCAACAAGCAATGGTGCACACTGCACAGTGCTACCTTTGTTAACATTTAGAACTCGAGCAAACAAACCTAGTATTACCCGTACCATATTCTCCATCGTTAATAGTGAGTAAAGCAAAATCTATATTTTTTTGCAGCAAACAAACTTGCCTAACTTAAGATTGTCACTAAACAAGATGATCAAAAGATAACAAAATTTGATATCCACGCCTTCATTCTTTAATGTCTTTAGAGAATGAGGCAGAAGGTCAATTGGGAGATGTGTGATTAATGTTAGTTTTGCTATGTCACATTCTCTATGCCTTTAGGCCTCTTATAACAAAATATGATCTCACGTCTCACCATTGACCATCTGCCTCATCACATTTTTCAATCCCCTTTCCTATATTTTGTTATCGCCACCCCTCCGATCTTTATTATAATTTTTTTGCTTCTTAAATTTATTAGGTAATCAATATATTTAAACTAAATATAGACAAAATACATTGTATTCTCAATGAATCTTAAAAAAAAAGGAACATTCTCTCTTATAATAAAAAAAATAAGGAGATGTACTGACAGTGTAAAATATTTTTACATTGTCAATTAATATCGACTATAAATCTTATCAAATAGAGGTGTTCGTGGTTCATGAATTGAATTGAATTGAGCATACTAATGATTCAATCCGGTTATTAAAAGCTATTTTAATAAAAAGTGATTAATCTGTTAAACCAGTTACAATTCAGTTTATAAATAGTTCAAACCAATTTAATATATTTTAACTAGTTTCAAATTAGTTTTATTAAAAAAATTAAAATTTTAACTGAATTTTAAATTGGTTTTGAGAAATTTGTTTTATTTTATTTTTTAAATATTTTTGTGAAAATTTATTTACTTATTAATATTTATTAATACTAATTTTTATAATGAAACAAATTTATAATAAAAATTGATTTTAAACCAGTTTAAAACTAAATTCAAATTATTACAATTAAATAGTTCAGTTTATTAATCATTTAAATGATTTAGTTTTTGTTGTATGGTTCAATCTAATTCAAATTTAAATATCCAATTCAATTAATTATATTTTTAACATCCATATTATCAAATCACACTGAAAATTTTAAAATATTTAAATAATATGACAAAATATTATATTAAACAACATGAGATTGTACGGTGGATGTCTGGATGTCTATTAAACCCTATAATAACTCAATTGTATATTTTGACTTTTATATATATATATATATAAACCAAATTTTATAATGTATTAACCAAATTTTAATATTTCAGTAAAAAAAAAAATTATATTAAAAATATACACATTTGTGAACAGTCTATAGTGTGTAAGCGTGAAAATTGCATTTTTGATAGATAAACGGCGATCATCCATTTTTTTGTTGTCAAATAAGATATTTCACAGGTAGTTGAAGCGTCGTTGGAGAGACAAAGATGTTAACAAGCTGAGAGTAGTGAAAAGTATGGTGGAGGAGTTGTTCTTCTGGAATGGAACCAACCACCCAAATCCACTTCAACAACTTCAACATAACTCTAATCTCCTTCTTCTCTCTGGCCCTCCTTCTTCGTAACACACTTTCTCTCTCTACAATTTCACTTCTTTCATCTTCTTCTTCTAATCAATAACCATTTTTCTACACAGTGGAAAAACTTCACTTCTTTTCCAATTCGCATTCAATGCAGCAGCAGCAGCACTTCACTCCAACTCTTCCAACCCAAATGTTGTCTTCATCTGTAACCAAAACAGACTGGATTCCAAACCCCCTTTTCTTTCTCAGGGTATTGACCCATCTTCTGATATCTTCCAACGTATACAAATCAAGTATATACTATATACCATAACCCTTTTTTCTTTTCTAACATTACTCACCACTTGTCTATATATTTATGCTAATTCAATTGTTTTTTGATTGTTTGAGGTAAGGTATGTGAATGATGATGAAGATATTAGGAAGTACTTTGCTGCCTTCCATCTGTTTGATCAATTGCCTGATGCAGTTGTTATTGATGATTTCGGAGATTTCTTCGACAACAAGTAATTTATTTGGTTTTAACATATATCATGAATTCAATAAACATCTTTTATTTGTTTTTCTGATTCATCTTTTGAATTTTGAATTCCAATAAAAGGGTATGTCAGCAAAGGTATTCTAATGCTCGTGGGCGAGACTTGGCCATGATCAAGAGTCTAGCCTTGTGCCATAATGCTATTAACTATGCCAAGTGAGTGTTCGTTGATTACTTTTGTCGAGGACTTCTAGATTGTTTTCATCTGTTTAAAGGTTTAGTTGGCCTTTCTGTATTCTTTTGCAGTCAAAAAGGGTCTTGCAAGCTTCTCTTGTCGGATACTCATACTCATCAGGGAGACTCCCCGAGGTTTCACTTCATCTATAAGAAATGGATACACACCACTTTCACAATTCAAGGTTAACTCCATTGGTCCATGACACATGTTTTTTTTGCATATACATTCAATTATGTTTTACTATTTTATCATACATCATAACATTAATTTGTTTAAACCTGTTTAAAGTAGTGAAATATGGTCAGATGTATGGTGCTTACAAGTTACATTTTTTGTTGTTAATTGTCTTGCAGAAGGGGATATATCTGGATCATTTATTTTGAAAGGCAGGAGCTATTCAAGAAGCGATAACACAGGTTCTGGTAACATGAAAGCTGCTAAGTATTCTATAGCTCTTCAATATCTGGTATTTGATGGACTTGTCAACGATCAAATAGAATAGAAACCTACTTCTTCAATGAGCAGAACTGATTGATACCTATATCTGTATCATGGCACTTGGCATATGTTCCCTTGCTCCATTTATTAACTATACTTAATCATATAATGAACTTTTAGTTCTGCATGCTTCATTTATCAGTGAAACCATATGAATCTCAGGTTTCAATTAGGCCTTTTAAATGAATTTGAACTTTAAGATTTATAGCTTACACCACATTTCTCAGGTTTTGATGCAAAATTCTAGTTGATGTGATACCAAGTAAATACAAGGCGGCAATTCTAGTGCTTAAGCTGTAGTTAACTAGTAATTGGATTAGTGCTGATTAAGTATATGTTTGGTTTTGCACTAGAAAGTCCCATACTTTTATTTAACCCCAACAGTTTAGAGATTTCCCAGTTTATTCAAAATTTGAGAACCAGCACAAAACCCAATATTTGGTTTTGTGACATGAGTTAGCTATGAAGATTAGAACAGCATGAACAAGTGTGTCATGCTGCTGGTCTTTACTATTACATTGTTAACTTAGGAAGAGTAGAGTTATTGATGACAATGCTTGTAATTGCCTTGTTGATGGTATTTGCTAGCACATGGTTAATGACGGAACATCACATGATCCACAAATATAAGAATGCACCAGACTTAAAGTTACAATTGATATCATTTATATACTACTTATAAGAAAAAGGTAGCATACTTTGCTTGGGAATTTCTCTTTGCATTCAGTAGATGTGATATTAATTACTGAGAATTTGAAAATATCTTTCGTAAGTTCACATATGAAGTCATCTTTTTGTTTGTTTCACATGTGCATATGCGAAAAAACTATTTTTTAATATATTTAGAGGTTGTCTCGCATGTGCATATGCAAAACTTCTTTAGTTTGTTCACTTTTGTTTAAAACTACACCATTTCTACTATTTTTATAATCGAACAAAGTTCTACGATTTTTTCGAAAATATAAACGAACATAACAATACGGACATAACGATTAAATTAGATGTTCAGACATAATTTTGTACAAAAATTATTTGGAAAGTAAGTACGGTCAAAATATTATATAAACAACAAAAAACAAAACATAACATAGGCTACTGCGTATGCCTAATCCTAACTCCATGCATCCTCCTCTGCCTGTTGTACTACGATACACCAGATCCCTCACTGACCATCCTCTTAACTATGGAAACTGCCTCAAGATCGCTTGTCTCGATAATCCCTGTATCCAATGCCTCATGTCCAAGTAGGCGGATCCACTAACAGATTGACAAGAGATCAGTGACATGGTCATCTTTGGCCTGCTGGTTCTCCAAGAGCTCCCCGTGAGTTGGCCTAGGTGGACATCCACGACCATCCGGTGTCATGAGAGGGTGTGACGCGTTAAAGAACTATGTCACATAACCCTCTACACAATGCCAATTTTGGGATGCCGGTATCATTCAATACTCCTGTGGCACCAAATGATTCTCCCAATCCTGGAAGATACCATCGAGATCCCATTGTACCATGGTGTCGGGAAAAGCCTGAAAAGGAGATCTCCGTATCATCTGTAGATAACCGAACTGGCGGATACACCGCTTTGAAAGATACTTGACCATAAGATTCGACCCACATGCTAGCCACACCGAGTATAAAGAGATGAGATCGAATACCACAACATCCCTATAATCCTCAAATGACGTCCAATTGATGTCATCATGGTTGGTACAATCAAGATACACCCGATACGACGCCACTTTATGGTTCTTTCTATGGAGAATATACTTGGCAGCCTTTGGCATGTTATCAGCATAATCCGCATCTGGTTCGAAACCATGAATGCGATAGAAATGAGATATTATCCAGTTCTGCAAAAACAATAACATAATGTAAGTACAAATTAATCAAAATAAATTAAAGTTTATAGTTGAAATGAAAGATACCATGAGGAGCGTGCATAAGCCAGCGAGCGCCCCCGTGCTCCAATTTAAAGCTTCATTCAGCTTCTGGTAGACGTATACCAAAATAGCAGTCCTACAATCGTATTTTTGAGTAAAATATATAAAATGAAAAAGTGCACAAAAAAAGATACCTCTCCATTCCAAACATGGAGAGCGGTATGATCATGATAGTAAATCAAGAGAGATGTGTCATATGGCCCTCCTGGATAGCTCTGCTCATCCTCCTCAGGTACCGCAATATGCTCGGGTACCTCATCTCCTCTAGGTACGACAAACTCTTCCGGAACCTTCGGCTCATCAAGTACCTGCTCATGCGCACGAGAGGAAGACGACTAATGTAGACGACTCCTCGATATAGAAGGGGAAGCTACATCTAATTGCTTCCTTTGTACCCGACCTCGGCCTCGAGTCCAGTTAACATGGTGCTCAACTGTCTCTCGACGAGCCGAGGCAGTATGGCTTGACCTTCCCTGTCTCAATCGATTACTTTGGTCCTGGTTGTCAATCATGTTTATGAAAAAAATAATTATAATTGTTAGGTTTTAAAAATAAAACAAATCAGGAAAGAATTCGCATTTGCACTTGCGAAACTGGTCTAGGGTGACTTCGCAAGTGCACATGCGAAACCCCCTGCGCACAGCCATTTTTAAGAAGTTGTCGCTTCTTGCCCTAAAACACTCAAATGTAATTTTTTGTCACCCAAACAACTAAATTTAACTATTCTAACACCAACCTACACAATGTAGTTTTTATAAACTAACCTAATAAACTATTAAAAGATTGCATTGTGAATCACATTAAAATGGAGAAAACTTACACAAACTTGGAAGCTTGAAAATGATTTGGGATGACTTGAAAAGAGTTGAAATGGAGAAATGAGCAAAAGTGAGTGAGTTTATGTAGTAGAAATGTTAGGTTTTGGAGTAGAAAATGAGAAGTTTTGGTGTTTGAGTAGAAAAGGGTTTTAGGGGTCTGTTTTGTTTGTTTTGTTCAATACAATTCACAGACTTCGCATGTGCACAAGCGAAATGAGGAATTATGGGTTACTTCATAGATGCACATGCGAAGTTACCTTATTTTTGACAAATTATGGGTTAGTTCGCAGATTCACATGCGAAGTCACCTATTATTGTATAATACAGTACTTCGCATGTGCACATGCAAATTCTGTGGGTATTCTGGGTTTTTCACCAGAGGCCTAGAAGAAGACCGCTAGGTGGAAAAAGAAATACCCTTTTGCTTTAATAAAAAACATAATTCACATGTTTTCTCATATATATCTAAGTTTGGCAATCATATTAAATGGGACTTTAAAATATAAACTAAAATAACAGAGGAAATGATTAGGGATGACAATGGGTTAGGTCGGATGCGGGTTTCACACTATCCAAATATGCACCCCAAATCACCACCCGAAACCGAACTTAAACCCAAATGCTATTGGGATGACAAAATAACACCCACGCTCACACTCATTGGATTCAGGTTTTTCCACCCAAACCCGAACCCGCAACAGTTGCACCATAAAATTTACCCTCTTCATCATTTTTATTTTAATTAGCTTATGCTTCACCATTGCACGCAAATGCATTCATATCATTGATAATATGGTTATTGATTTGAGGTGACTCCCAGTGGGTTTTCTTTGAGCATAAAAGATGGTTGTGTTATCAGTTATTCCAAGAGATTTGAAGATGACAAGGGTTTGGCGGTGAATCTTACTTTCTCACATCCATGGGCTTTTGTGCTTGGGTTTTGATTGCTAAAGCGTGTGACGTTTATCTTGACGAGTTTCTGGAGCATTATCATTTTGAATTTTGTCTCAATACATCTTTAAATCAACTAACGATTCATCATAAAATCAGAACCTCTGAACGGCCAGAACTTCTGCTCCTAACGGCTAGAACTTCTGCTCCTAACGGCCAGAAATTCTGCTCCTAACGGTCAGAACTTCTGCTCCTAACGGCCAGAACTTCTAAATTCCAAGAGACCTAACATTCAAGATTCATCAATAAATCCAATTTTTATGGCATTTAAAATTCAAGCTACAAGTTTCTCAAGTTTCATAATCAATACCAAATTATCTTATTACAAGATTCAAAATTAACATAACAGAATGTTAAGCCTAAATCAGAAGTTCTGTTATCAGAAAATGTCCAGCCCAACAACCAAAGCAACATATCAGAAATTAACATAACAAATGTTAGACCCAAATACAGAAAATTTGTAAGCCCTTTCTCCATAAACAATCAGCAAAACCCTAATCATGTATAAGTATTTAAAGCATGAATGCACAGAAAAAGGGAGAGAAGGAACAAAAATGTAAGGCATGGCGGAGGCGAAAAACAAAGTTGAGATCTAAAAAAAATAATAACACTCATGTTCCTCATGTTCTAAAGCAGCAACTCCTTCACACCCACCATCATCCGAATCTCACCCCACTGCAACTCCATTACCGATCTCCCTCTCGCCATCTTCCTCTCCCTATTCCTCACCGTAATGCTCCCTCCGTCGTAACCCTCTCAAACGCGCCTCCCTCTGTTGCTCGCCTCAACCCTCCTTCATCATCTTCATCCCAAGACCTCCCCTCAATCCTCATTCCCCGCTACGTCAACTTCACCCAAACCCTCGGCCAACATAGACCTCAACCTCTTTCAACCTTCCATCCAACACCCCTCAGTTTCTCCATAGCAGCTCGTCATCACCCATGCGTCCATTCCCACGATCGAAACCATCTCCACCTTTAAACTCTTCTGCCTCTTCATTTCTAGAACAACACCACCTCCGTCTTCCTTCAAGCCGCCATCGTCATCTCTCTCTCATTAACAACAACAACAACTCACCATCGACCTCTCGCCATATTCCCTCATGTTCTAAAGCAGCAACAACCAACAATAACAACTCTCAGCGTCGGTACTGGATATGAAGGTAGTGAATCGTTCAACAAGCATATGTTCAACTTTCTCGCGTTTGGTAACAATTCAGATTAACTTTTCTCTTTGTGTTTACCATGTATCTGTTGCTTGTTTCTTTATAAGTAATGGATTATGCTGAAATTTCATGTGTTAATTTTATAATGAACATGTTTATTTTGAGTACATGTTTGGTTATGTTAATGTATTATGACCTCAATACCACAGTGGTTTGTTTGTTGATGAATTAACATATGGATTTTGGTTTTGGATACAATATTAGAATTTTCGATTTGGGTACAGTGTTAGCATATGGGTTTTGTTCTGTTTTAATTAGTTGTGATAATTGTGTTAGTTTTGATGAAGGTTGTTATGTTGATATCGCGTTTATTCGCATGAAAAACTAGCCGAGAAACCATTGGGACATCATCTTATTTTCATTTTAATTTCAATTATAGTTTGTGTTTGAATGATGTCCGAGGGTAATTTCGATGATGGTTTAATAATGATGTCGCGTTTATTCGCGTGAGTCTAACCAAGAAACTTTGGGGGCATCCGATTTATTTTATTGTTGCATCGTATTTGAATCGAAGAATACACCCCATTCCCGCTTGTATAGATTTTCGATTAAGTTTAGAATCTTTTGACCTTTTCGAACGAAAATTTTCTTCATAATTGAAAGAACTTTCTTGTGCAATAACAATTCATAAAGTTGTTGCCCGATTTTTTAATTTGATCAATTGTGGTTTAATTTCGGTCTCATTTCACATGCCGTGAGTCGTCTTGATTTACAATTTTTTAATGTGGTAATTGATTCCGTTTTCTATTAATTTGAAAGTTGTTTGAATCTTGTTTTATTTTTGAGAAACTTTCATGAATTCTTGGTTGCAACTCTTCCTTTCTATTTACATTGAGACTTCACATTCTTACTATTTCCTTGTTAATTCGAGTTAATTTCAATTACTGATTCAATTCATGTTTTTTTTTGGTTATACATGTATAATGATTTTATACCTTTCTTACTAACCATGTTCTAGTCAGAGTTGTTAATCCCGGATAGCGGAGCGGAGCGGCCGACCCCCGGGAATGGGAAAAGCGGGACAACTTTTTGTATACTAATAATTATATAATAATCTATAAAACATATGTTATAAAACATATGTCATGCAATACTAAATTAATTCCACAGCACTCATAAAATACTTATAAAATCTAATGTCAAACAAAGAACAATGCTTAATCAAGACTCAAAACATAAAGATTCAAAACATAAAGGTTCAAATGTCAAACAAAGAACAATGCTTAATCAAGACTCAAATCATAAAGATTCAAACATAAAGGTTCAAATGTCAAACATAGAAATCATATAGCATCATCAAAAAATTCCTCTTCCTCTTCATCTTCTTCTTCAATATATTCCTCCATTTCTTCATCTTCAACTTCTTCAAAATCTTCCTCCAATTCTTCATCTTCAACTTCTTCAACATCTTCCATCACTTGTTGTTCCATTGGTGCTCTAGTTGCCATTGTTGCTCTTGGTGCAATTGTTGCTCTTGGTGCCGTTGTTGATTGAGAAGTATTTCCAACTTCATTTTGCCTTTTTGTCCTCCTAGTGTAGATTATAGGCTCATTAGCCCCACTAGCATCGACAACTTGACTCCAAGTTGAATCATCATTTGGATGAACCAAGTCTTCACCATCATCTCCTACCTTTTCCATCTCTCCCACCAACCATTCGGTGTGGAAATTAATTTCGTTAAATTCCATAGGATCAATTTTATCCCGAATTTCAAACCTCTCTACCAAAGCTTGATTATACTTGATAAAAACTAAGTCTTGTAATCTTTGATGTTCCAATTTATTTCTCTTCTTAGAATGAATCTAAAATACAATAATTTGAAGTATTAATTTAATAATACTTGCATGTAAGATACTTTAAAATCCTAGTAAAAAATTAATACTCACATGCTCAAAGATGCTCCAATTACGCTCACATCCGGAAGCACTGCAACTCAAACTCAACACTTTAACACCCAACAATTGCAACTCCGGAGTTTCGGCTCCATAAGACTTCCACCACTCGGCTGCAAGTAATTGTAAAAACTCATTCCATATACATAACACAAAGTGTATCACATGTAATTTAGCAAAAAATCATTTCATCTTACCTGGAGCTAATGTCGACCTTTGTCTAATTGCTGCTTTTATACCAAAGAGACCCGTAGCACCCCTGTATTGTGACAATTGTTCTGAAATCAAATCTTCCACTTCATAACTTTCACTAAGTGTCTCAATGCACTTACGGAGGCCTCTCACCAATCTACCATTTTTCTCAATTTATGGTTTAGAATAATAATATTCTGGATTGAGATACTGACCTGCAGAATGTAGCGGATGATGAAGTTGACACTCCCATCTTTTATCAATGATTTCAAATATAGCTTTGTACTTGCTTGAATTTGAACTAAAAGCTTTCTCAATTGATTCTTTCCCTACTCCCATTGCGGCATATATGTATCCCATTGCGGCATATATGTATCCCATTGCGGGTTTCTTTCCATTATCAACCATTGTTAGCACATCTATAAGAGGCGCCATGAACTTAAGAGTGTAGAGAACATCATTCCAAAATGAAGCCGTAAGTATAGTAGTGGCTGCCCTTTGTCCTTTGGCATCTTTGGCACACTTGGAAGTCGTCAATTCTTCACAAAGAAACATCTCTCTAAGCTTGCCTTTTAGTTCTTGCATCCTTTGTAGACAAAGGAAATGGGTAGCAAACCTTGTCACTCCTTGTCTAACCAATTCAACATTGCCGGTAGTCTTTCTCATTAGATTTAAAGCAAAAGTATGGTTATAAATGTAGCCCACAACCTTAACCCCTTTTTGTATAACCTTTTTAACCTTTGGAATTTTGCCTATGTCTTCTAACATAAGGTCTATACAATGGGCAGCACATGGAGTCCAAAACATGTGAGGCCTCTTCAAACACAATATTTTACCCGCCGCTACATAATTACTTCCATTGTATTGAACAACATTTTTTTCACCCATTTCCTCAATAAAAGTGTCCAACAATTCGGCTAGCTTTTCCCCCGTCTTGGCATAGTCTGATGCATCAACACTTCTCACAAACATGGTCCCTGCCGGACAATTGACCAAGAAATTAATCAATGTTCTACCTTTTCTATCTGTCCAACCATCCGACATAATTGAACATCCATATCTATTCCTTTGCACCTCTTGGTTTTTCAACAAATCTTTTGTATATTCCAATTATTTCTGAAGGATTGGAACCCTGAGTTCATGATAACTTGGCGGTTTCAAATGAGGACCATAACTTCCAACGGCTTCCAACATCAACATAAAAGCTCTTGCATGTGCTACGTTAAAAGCAACCCCACACGTATAAAAAAAGCGACCAATATATTGAATGGTTCTTGCCCTCGCTTCTTTATCACACGCATCGTTGATGCTTGTGTCCTTACTCTTCTTATACACCAAATACAACGGTCCTTTAGTCTTCTTGAAAGCAATTGAAAGCTCTCACTCTCCGCAATCCTCTTTCCGGTTCGAATTCTACGTATTTCCTCAATATCAATTGTATCATCCACATCCAATTGCACTGAAATCTCTTGTATTCCTTTCTTAATTCTCTCTTTATCAACCATATCAGCACGTAATATAGCCTTAACATCGTCGGGTGTTTTCGTGCAAGAAATTACATCACCGGTAATTCCTAATTGATATCTTTTGGCTCTACTTATTCCCCCACTGCTGGTTAAATTGCAAAAATCACATGTCACCTTCTTCCTATCATTCAAATTCTTCAAATGATTGTATTTCCATCCTATGTCCTTACTATTGGTTGGTTTGAATGTTGGAGCACATGAAGCTACTGACGGTGTCGACGAAGAAGCTGCCATATTTTTCTAGAACAGAAACAAAAAAAGTAAGGACTAGAATAGATAGAAAAAAAGTAAAAACAGTACGTTGCTGGCTTGCTGGAAAGGTGAAGAAGTATTAGAGTATATGGATTATGGCATAAGTATATAAAGGGTACATGTGTAATATGGCATAAGTATAGAAAGGGCATGTGTCATTGCTGTGCTGAGTCAGCACAGTGGGGTTGGAGTATATTAACTCTACCCCCTTTCCAATTGTACCTTGCTGGCTTAGAAAAAAAAGAACTAGAAACAGTGAAACTGGAAAGTGTATCACATGTAAATAAAAGAAGTGTACCTTGCTGAATCAGAGTTGTCCCTTCCTGATTGGCTAAATAGAAGAAGAAGAACGCTTACTGGAAAGGTGAAACTGGAAACGGTGGAAACGGTGAAGAGAGACGGCGACGAGAAACGACGAAGAGAAAAGCTGGAAATAGTAGGGCAAGGAGAAAGGAGAAGAGACGGTAGAGAAAAGCTGGAAACAATAGGACAAGGAGAAAGGAGAAGAGACAGCAGAGTGAGGAACGGTAGGGCAAGGAGAAAGGAGAAGAGGAACGAAACGGCAGAGAGAAGAAAAAGAAACGAACGACAGAAAGAAAGAAACGTGAGTTATAACAAACTATTTTATAAATTATTTTATAAAATAATGGGGGCAAAACAGTAATTTTGGTTAAAAAAATTAAAAAAAAAAAAGAAAAGAAAAATTGCAGATCCGCTCCGCCCGGGAAAAACCCGCGACGGGCGATCCGTTATTTCATGAAAAGCGGCCTCTATCCCATCTCCGCTACCACCCCCATGTTAGCGTGCGGAAGCGCATAGCGGCCGGCCACCTTCTAGTTTATTGCAATTCCGTTTCATTTCTTTTATCCCACACTTATGCTACTAACAAGTTTGTTACTTGTGAAGACACTCAAGGATTGTTCAAGCATCCATATTCAATTAACACATCCACACTCTCTCATTAGAATTTTAATATTTGAATTACTATTACTATTAAGTATTTAGTAATGTATCTATAAATATATACAAAATACTTAGTATTTTTATTTGTATATTTGATATTGTAAATATAATTATACATAGTATTTTTATTTCTTATGTTTGGTATTGTAAATATTATATACATATTACTTTTATTCATATACTTTATGCAATTCATTTGTAAATAAATTTAAGTTATATTGCAATGATTCTCCTTGTGTTGCAACTTCGAATTTGGAATTCAATTTGACTTTCGAATGCGTATGAACGCAAAAATAACGGTTGCCTTCTTGGAATTAATTTCTACATAAATTTATTCTAATTAATCTAAATACAATAATCAATACTTGAGTTTTGCAAGCTTCTCTGCTTTGGTTTCGTTTGTATCTCGTGTGATGTAGGGATCTTTATCTGATATTCATCTGATGTGCCAAGCTTTATTCGATCCTGAAGACTACTTGAAGCATTTTCCTCGCACCATGCGACAAAAGCTATTTAGTTATTTCAATTTAATTCGATTTGGTTGTATTGCTTGTTTATTTAGGCTTTTAATCGCGTTTTTGATGTATCCCCCATTCATGAGCTTGTATCCCCATCCCCATCCCCATATGGTTTGTAATAGCTTAGAACTTTATCTCTTTGTGTGTTTTAATTATCGATTAATTACGCGTTCATCATGCAATTAGAACACATATCCTCATCTTGGGCTCCTCATCAATGAACATGTATACATACACCGTACACACTCGCACACATTCATAGTTTGGTCCTGGGCAATTCTACAACGACAACTATCCGATCAGTTGTTTTAATCAGTCGTTTAGAATACTAGTTCCACGTTAGTCCCACTTTCTAGGAGCATACATATAGCTACCTTGTATGGGATCGCTTGCTTTCCTACTTCCTTACTTCTCTAATTGATTCAACTTCTCTTGGTCCACATACCAAGCCTTTCCAAAAGGGTTCCATAGTTGAGTTTGGGCATGGCCTTTCTCACGAGATTGATCAAGTTTCGACCTTGGTTAATCATAACCCAATTTCTCGCATTGGTCCATATACCAAGTGTTCCATGCAATAGGGTTTCATGGTTGGGAGTAGGAGCACCCTCTCTCGCGAGGTTAATCAAGTACGACCCTTGGTTAACCATGACCGATCAAATTCTATCCACAAACCCAACATCAAAACACTTTCATAATCAAAGTTACAAACCTCGATCAGACATCGAGTGACTTTCCAAAAAATATTTTTCATAATAAACTCCGAGTATTTAAATTGTTGGTTGCTAGACCAATTGTTTAAATACTCGTGCAAAATGAATTCTGAGTCTTTAAATCGTTGGACGCTAGTCCAATTGTTCAAAGACTCTTAATAACGTGAACCTCGTTTCACTTCACTTGCTTTCAAAAGAAAACTTTTTGGGATGATAGACGACTCGTTGAGCAGTGAGCTCCTATGGTTTCTAGTATTTGAATCGTAGGATGCTAGTCCTATTGTTCGGTACTTTTCACCCACTTAAAATCAATTTTAACTCATTCAATCTTTTTGTGCGTTCAAGCACCTTTTATCTTCAAAATTTTTGTGATTAGACATTAGTCATTTATAATGGAGATGCTCTTCCTCTATCCCCATGGTTTCTGACTTCTCCACTTGAGTACTATAGGCTTTCTTAAACCCTCCCTCATATTGGTGCGTAGTCCTTTATTCTTTATCACACCTTGTGGGCGTTTAGGCGAGTCTACTACTTTAAAAATGATGACTTGTCTCTTCATTTAAAATCAACCAACAAACTTCTAGCATTTTCTAGAAGAACTACGGAGTTCTAACTTTCCCATTGCACGAGGGAATACGTAGGCACAAGGTTTTGAAACCGCGACGAACTCAAAATACTTAAAACCCGTTTCTTTCTTCTCCTTTCTTGATCATTAGATAGAATTTTTACTTTAAACACACAACACACACACACGAACTAAACGGGTCCCGTCGAGTACGATGGATGTGAGGGGTCCTAATACCTTCCCCTTGCATAACCGACTCCCGAATCCATATCTCTTGGTCACGTAGACCGCCTTATCCGATTCTCATGGGTTTTATATATATTTTCCTGTTCTTTTAGAACAAATAAAATTAGGTGGTGACTTCATTATTTTCAAAAAATAATTGATTTTTGAAAAAACCAGTTGCTTTAGCAGCAAAAACCCAAAAATACAACAACAACATTGAAATCTGAAACACAAGAATTCCATCAAGGTCTCTCAAAGAAATTAAGGAATTAAAATACAACTTTTCATTAGGTTTCCTAACATTACAATTAAAATTAAGGTCTTAAATTTTTACACTTATATATATTTAGGGGTACTTATGTAATTTAATGTTTAAACAGGTGTGGTTTCAGATTTTGGGTGCAGGATTGAGTGAGCCTAAATCCGAACTTGAAATATCGGGTGGCACTCGAATTTGAACCCAATCAACTCAGGTTTTCACGCGTTTACTCGAGTTTGGATGCGGGTGGACCCCACGAGTTTGGGTCTGCCTACCATCCCTAAAAATGATTTCTCTTTAATGGTTTTATAAAATAACTTATTCTTTAATGGTTTTGTAAAAATATCTGCAATTTGTTCTTCAGTGGAACAATACTCAATCACCACTTCTTTATCCTCTATCAACTCTCTTATCTTGTGAAATCGAATATCAATATGCTTGAATCGTCCGTGAAAAATTGAATTCTTACTCAGTGCAATAAATGACTTGTTGACACAATATATGTTTGTAGGAATATTCTACTTTTGATGTATCACTTCAACGATTCTTCTGATCCATACTGTTTAAGTAGTACAACTGGTTGTTGCAATATATTATGCTTCAACGGTATAAAGTGAAAAAACTGGTTGTTTCTTCAAATACCATGAATTTTCACCTATGCGCAAATGAAATACATACCATTACATGCTTCTTCTTGTATCTACATCTTCAGCCGAGTCACTATCTGTATATCCAACAAGTTCCACGTCATTATTACTAGCATAAAAAATTCCATCAGTCGGTGTACCTTTGATATACACTTTGATATAACGAAGAATCATCATAACTCCTTGCAAATGACTAACACCCGATTCTTCCATGAATCTGCTGAGCAAGCCAATTCCGCAAAATTTATGTGGAAATCATCTTTGTGATGACCCTTATTTGATGATATTTGCACCATTTGCATGTGTCTAATCCCATCATTTTGGCGTGGAAATTACTTTCAGATGGTAAACGTCCTTTAAAATCTATTCACACCTCATATACGATGGGTGAAATATCTGCAAGGCTTCAAATGAGATGGAATGCTTCTTTTTCTCATGTTGGCATTTGGTTCTGATGTTTTTTTGTCAAGATTCCTGTAACTTGGATATTCTACTTGTTGGAGTAAGCCCTAATAGCCAATCAATATTTGCTTAATATACTTTTGTATCATTACCTTGATATGTATATTGTTGTTTGTCAATATATGTATACTTATTAGGCATCGTATTTATTATGTTATTTGTATATGACATAATAAAGTCCTTAGAATAATTAGCCTTTTAATGACCTATTAAGTGTGACTTAATTGTGAGAGCTCATTAAACATGAGGATATTATTCTTAAAGTATCCGTAGTCAAGCTTTACTGTCAAATAGGACAACAGTAATGCATAGAGACTATTACGTGATTAGACTGATGGTTGCATCTCACAAGTCATGGAAATGAGATATCAAGTCTTCACGTAGGTATAAATATTAGGAGTAATATTTATACTAGATCGACCCACCATGAGAATACTGCATAGTTTATTATGTAAGTATCATAAGTTATTCTCATAGTGATAGTAGTATATACCGCCCTTCGACCTGAAACCACTATGGACCCTAGAAGTGGAGTGGGCACTTTATTGTCAATCAAACGTTATCCGTAATAGGATGACCATAAAGATGGTTGGTGGATACTTTACAAATCATGCTGAGGGACATGAGTGACCTAGATGGGATTTTCCCCTCCTACATATACGGGAATAATATCTATGGGCCCCTTGATAGAGTATGACTGTAAAATGCATGGCCATGCTCAAATAAGTCAATATAAGATATTGGGCTTATTTGTTATTATCAGGAATACTCGGGGATCAAGGAATAAAATATTGAACTATACGAGGGTGACACATTTTATGCCTTGTGTTCAATATAGATATAAGGACAAAAGGGTAATTATACACATTGTGACACCCCAAATTAATTCAATTATTAAATAATTAGAAATTTAATTATTAATTTAATTAAAGGTTTAATTATTGGAATTTTTGAAATTAATAGATTTAATTGATTAATTAAATAATAGAAGTGTTGGGGTGTGAAGTTGAATTGTTGGGTGTATGGAGTAAAAAGCTCTACTTAATTCTAATTTATTTATTTTTATTATTTGGAAAATAAAAAGGAATAAATAAAGGAATAAAAGGAAACAAGTGAGAAGAGGAATTAGGATTTGTATTCTACGTGAGATTGGAGAAGAGAAGAGAAAAGAGGAGAAAAAGCCAAACGCCGAGAATTCGAAGATTCATCGCGAGGTAAGGGGGGATTGATCTGATTATTATGCCTTATAGGTTTTGATGATCAATAGAATAATCCAATCCGTTAGGAATCTCGAATTATGATTCTAGGTTGTGCCCTACCGTTATAATCCAACGTAAAATCTTGATTGGAATTGCTATGAACGGTGAATTTGTGTAATATGATCATAGGCTAAATAGAAAACAAATTCTGTGATCAATTGGATATAAAAACGCAGTAATTAATTCTGTTATGATGTATTATAAGGTTTGGTGAGGAATGGAACTAATGGGAATTCGTAACAATGAAGAAAAACTGAGTTTTTGATGAAAAACAACAGTATGGGTCGACACATAGCCTTATGTATCGATGCAAGCAGAAGAAAATTTGAAAACCAGAAGCGTTGTGATCTTATGCATCGACTCATAGAGCCATGCATTGACCCATAGGCCAAAAAACAGAGTTACGCATCGACACATAATGCGTATAAATCGATGCATACTGAACAATTTTTGAAAAATGCAGAATTTTACATGTATGCATCGATGCATACGAAGCATGTGTCAACACATGCAGTCTATGTATTGATGCATAGGCTTATGCATCGATACATACTTAAATGATTTTTAAAAATACAGAATTTTAACTGGTATGCATCGATGCATACGACTTATGGATCGACACAAGCAGTCTATGTGTTGACACATAGGATTTTGGATCGACACATGTTGTATAGAAGCAGAACATGATTTTTCTGAAACGGTTTCGGTCATATCTTTGCGACCGTAACTCCAATTTAAGCATAGTTGGTATCGTTGGAAAGCTTAGAACGAGTACTATCTAATAAAAATATCTTCAACACCAATAATTGAGATCTTGGAGAATTAATCTGGTTTTCGTAATAAGAACTCGTTGAGAATTTGTGAATCATTGTTGAGTAAATGTGCAGTATGTCAATTCCATGGATTGTAATTAACTTTAGATGCTCAAGATTGTTGTTATCATATGCTGTTATGGTTATTGATTATGATTGGAATAATGTTGTGTGATTCTATTCCATGTTTGAATTGTTGCATGCTTCTGATGTGCATGCATGAGCATTTTGGTAATGTTCATTCCCATTGTGCGAAATTGAACTTGCAGGCCCAATAACCGTACCTAATGGATAGAGGTGATGAGGCTAGATTCTTGACCCAGTGGTGTATGGGCGAATCATTGGTTGACGTTGTTTTCCGAGGTGTAAGCGGAACAGGGTGTGGACTTGGTTCACGTTTGGTACCACATGCATTTGAGTTTGCATTGCATATGTAATTGTAACATGTTAGGATGATTTCCATTATTATAATTGCATTGATTGTTATTGTATGCGTAATGAATGTGTGAATTGTATTTGTGAATCGTATTCTAATGCTGTTAATAAGGATGGAATAATGAATTGATTGTTTTATTGTTTTAAAGAAACGTATAATGCATTTTAATCTTGATGAAATCTCACCCTTACTTTAATGATTTCAGATTGAAGTGAATAGCTGCTCGGGAATTGGTGAGGACAGCTTATAGAGCTGTGCTATTTAGATAGTCCGCGTGTCAGTGTCATGCTCTGGTAGTTGTAACACTGGGGAACAATTGTTTTGGAGTTTTATGGATTTAAACTTGTTATTTTGAATTAATGTTGGGAATAATTATTGATTGGATTATTCCGGATTTTATGTTATCTTTCCGCTGTATAAACATAATCCTTGGTTTTGTTTTATTTAATAAGTTTTTCAGTAAAAGGCATGATAACTGTTTTGTTATTTTAAATTCTTAAAATTGTGACGCCCTTGTTGTTATGTTTAAAACTCTGATTAAAAATATATAAATCGCGGGTAAATTAGAAGGGGTGTTACACACATGATCATTATCGCAGAAAGGTTATGTCAGATCACACGACATTCTCGTCACTTGGGTAGCAGTGATGTGTTGCTAGATACCGCTCACTATTTATAATATTAAATAGGTGATTTGATTTTATTGCCAACTTTACGAGAACCTACAGGGTCACACGCATAAAGTACTTATTGTGGAATTGATGATTAAAGTAAATATGATTTAATTTAATTATGTGTTAATTATTTAAATTGTTTAATGTATTAACGCATATAATTTATTTTGTTAAATATGATTTAGTTAAATAAATGAGAAATGACAGTTGATTAAATTAAATATGATTTAATTTAATTAAAAGAGTTTAATTAAATAGAAATAATAATTTAATTAAATAGTTCAATTAATTAAGATTGGGCTTGTTTTCAGAAAAGCCCAAATTATGAGCATTAGGGTTATAGAAGCTCTCTATAAATAGAGAAGCTCTTTTCTCTTGCTAGGTGAATTGTCAATTCTCAAGAGAATAAGAAACGACTAGCACCGCTTTGCACTCGCGTGGACTATGTAGAGACGCCGATATCTTCCGTCGTTCGTGATTGTATGAGAAAGCACGCTTCAAGAAGTAACTCTTGAATCTTTATTTCGGTGATATACCTAACTACTCCTTCACCTTGGTTTCAAATAGAAACCACTCAAAGATATACAAAAATAGATTGAGTTGCGTGATATACTTCAAGGCTACAAACCTAAAGGTCTCGGTTAGGGCAATTAAGGAAAGAGATTTTTTTTTTGAGAATTTCTTCGTCCACCTAGTGGATTTCTCCCACACCTCTGAAAAACCAAAAATACCTTTTATAAGTTAACTTATTACGAATTCACTCAATATCCTAAATTTATTATGATTTAATTTATATATATATATATATATATATATATATATATATATATATATATATATATATATATATATATATATATATATATATATATATATATATATTTTGTTTTATTTCATGTGATTTCTGTTACATATATACATATATACACGATTTCACGTACTAAAAAATAAAAAAATATATGAATTAAAGTCTAACTTATATTTGACCTATAATAATAAAATTTATTAATTTTGAATATTGCCCTTTTTTTATGCGAGATAAGCAATCACCTCGAGCTGATTAAGCCAAATCCCAAAGATGACCCTGACAAACAAGTTAAAGATGCAAAGTTTGCTGCTGCTGCTGCCTATGGGCCAGATATTGACTTAGTTGGCGGGAGCATGCAGAATGAGAGTTTCATGGGTCTAAGCGATGCAGAACATTGTGGAAAAATGCGAGGACTTGAAAAACTATTGTTGTCATGGTTTTCACATGGTGACAAAGTTCTTTTGTTTAGCTATTCTGTAAGGTAAATAGTTGATATACCTTGAGATCATGTTTAATTCTTTTCTGGGTATCTTAAAAGTTACGATAAATTTACTATAATAGCAATTGGAATCATGTTTAAATTCCTGATTTCAAATCTATTGCCACTAGGCCTCGGTTGTGTCTTTCAGCCTCGAGGTGATCAAACATCGTTGGCATTAGTAATCTGCTCTCTGCATGTTCCTTATATTCTGCTGTTTAACTTGAGCTGCTCTTTTCAGGATGCTGGACATACTGGAGAAATTTATCATACGAAAAGGCTACTGCTTCTCAAGACTTGATGGGTCGACTCCAACTAATTTACGTCAGTCTCTGGTTGATGATTTCACCTCTAGTCCTAGCAAACAAGTATACCTCAAACCTGATAGCTGGACAAGCATTTTTCCTGTTCCATTTGTATTGCACTCTTGTTTGTCATTTTAGGTGTTCCTGATATCCACTCGAGCCGGTGGTCTTGGATTGAACCTTGTCAGTGCAAACCGTGTTGTAATATTTGATCCCAACTGGAATCCTGCACAAGACTTGCAGGCTCAGGACAGGTCTTTTAATTGATGTACCTAAAAAAGAGAAAACTCCTTTAATTGATGAAAGGAAGAGAGCCCATTAACTTTAACTCTGCCATCATAAGGTACTAGATGGAAGGATGTTATCAAGATCCAAAAATTAACGGACTTGAACTGTTGACATCCAGCACAGTGTAAGGTGTTGCCAAATGGAAGGATCTAATCAAGATCCAAAAATTAACGGAGTAAAATGGGCTCGAACGCCTGACATCAATCCATGTAAATCATTGTCTCTTAAGCCTCAACTAATTCTACCATAGAGGCAACAATATAATTTTTTATGTGTTGCAATTTTAATTGGTTGAACAGAAGATTCATCATTCAATTCATTTTAAATGTATACTCTTGCTCTTAATTTCAATTTGAAGCACTAACATTTATACTCGTGGGACCAATTCGAAAATTGTCTTCCAAAAATTGTACCTTATATTCTCTTGATTTTAATTTCAATTTGAAGCACTAACATTTTGAATTTTCACATTAAAACATTTCGATTTTAACATCAAAATTCAATTTATCCTTAAATATTTTAAATTGATGGATTGTTGGAGATGGTACGACTATTAGGGTTTGGGAAGATAATTGGTTAGGGCTTGAGCCTCAGTGGCATTGATCTTAACGTGAATATCCCAGTTGCCCTTAGAGAAGCGCGTGTTTTTGACTTGGTTATTGAGCAGGGAGACTGGAATCTGGACATTCTTGAGACTTGGATGCCGTTACCATGGATTGATAAAGTGCTAGCTTGCGTGCCTCCTAGAATGGATCAAACTGCTGACGTTTTCTGTTTTGCAGGTGCCGACAATGATAAATTTTCGATTAAAGAGATGTTTAAGGAAGTAGCAGGCTTTAATATTGAGAGTGCGGATGGAGATTGGAACAAAATCTGGAAAGCTTCAATGCCGAAAAGGTATAAAAGTTTCATGTGGATACTCAAACATGATCGGCTTCTTACTAACTACAACAAGAACAAAAAAGTATCGGTAATACGGATTGCATGTTTTGTGGGAGAATTAATACTATTGTATTTTCATACCAAAAGTTGAAAATTAAAGTCGAGTCATGAATAATATTATTAAAAAATATTGATTGGGTCTTTAAGATTGTGCATCGAAACTCGATTAATAATTACTGGATCAGAAAACATATTGTTGAAAAAAATATGATTTCAATAAGTAAATATCGAAGATAAGATTTTTATTCCTCAATTGTCTTTGACATCGTTCCATATTAGAATTCTTTTTGAATTTTAACAAAGACAATTTACAAAATTTTGAATTATATATAAAATTTTCTCATATTTGAATAAAATCGCCCTAGAATCCCAATTCAAAACGATACAATGCAAGTAAAAGGTCAACGTAATGAAAATTGAATTATATATAAAAAAATGAAGACTAATGCTATATTTTTAGTAGTGATATAGAAGTACACAATCTACCATCTATCTATTAATATGGTTGTATTTGAAGTTTTTTTTTTTTTTTTGAAGTATTTAAATCAAGCGTTTAAATTACTTTAGTATCAATAAACTTCATTTACATTTTATAGCAATTATTATTATTCTTATTATTCTTATTATTATTATTATTCTTATTATTATTATTATTATTATTATTATTATTATTATTATTATTATTATTATTATTATTATTATTATTATTATTATTATTATTATTATTATTATTATTATTATTATTATTATACATTCAAATGAACAAAATGTTTGGTCTAAAGTTGAAAGTCATACATTCATCCATTAAAAAAAAAAGTCAAATATTCAACAAAATGTAACAAACTTGATAAGAAAACAGAATTATTAAATTAGTGGTAAAATATGGTTGAAAGACAATGACCGTAAAATTAAAATTGAACAAGACGATTAATAATGTAGTAGCAATCAAGTTTGAAAATTCCTACACGGTTTAACATTACTTAATTACCTACTAATATAAAAACAATCTCTTGTTTCCATAAATTAAAAGACCCAAACTATGTCGGCACTAAAATATGAAAAATATATTTTCATTATAAAAAATGTAATACTCCCTCCTCACAAAAAATATCTGTTTTAGACAATGTGCGGTTTTTAAGAAAATAATTAAGTGTGTTAATTTTAATGATAAAATTGTATGTTTGTAGTAAAACATTTTTAATTATTATGCGTAGAAGAGAGAGAATATGACATAAAGTAAGAGAGAGTATGAACATGCATGTGTTGTAATAAGAGTAGTATTGGAAGAAAAAAATTGCATTAGTATTTTAAAGGGACAATTATTTTGAGATATAAAAAAGTGCAAAAGAGACACTTTTATGAGACGGAGGGGTAGTTATTATCCCGACCAAACTAAAAAATTTGTTAAGAAAAATATTTATTCAATATCCATACCTCTTTATAGTGGTGAGTCATAAATTATTGACAGTTTGGACAAAAAATTTACCGTCTCTCTAATTTTACTAATTTTATTTGTAATTTTATTAATTTTGTCTAAAAATCGATATTAAATTGGAAAAAATACAAAGAAAATAGGGATTGAACTTGATGAGTGTCCGAATTAGTTGGACTATAGAACTGCCATTGCCTCTTGGAACGATTTTTGAATTACTAAGACTCTGTTTCCTTAGAAATTAAAATGTCAACGAAAAAAATTCAAAAATTTAATCCCGTTAAATCAATTCAAATTCAAGAGGGTTTGGATCGGTGGTTGATAGAGTTTATTCTAGCTGAATTAAATTTGATAGAATTAATTATAGTAAAATCGAATTTAACATAGTTGATTTATGTCTGAATCTATTTATGTAAAATTGAATTGAACAATAAATTTCAACGTAAAAACAATTCAAAATTAATTTAAAAGACAACAATTACAAATTTTAACTTCAAATATAATCGATTCTAAAGACATAATCAATTTTATATTTGTTCAACCCAACATCTCAACATCACTCCAAATCAATTCTACACTTCTAAAATAAATTTTCAAATATAATCGATTCTAAAGACATAATCAATTTTATATTTGTTCAACCCAACATCTCAACATCACTCCAAATCAATTCTACACTTCTAAAATAAATTTTCAAATATAATCGATTCTAAAGACATAATCAATTTTATATTTGTTCAACCCAACATCTCAACATCACTCCAAATCAATTCTACACTTCTAAAATAAATTTTAGATGGTCTAAACACCAATCCAAATATACTATCAAATACAGACACATCATAGATATAAGATTGAAAAAATTAATTATGAATAAGTTATGAATATTGGCATTAAATAATAAAAAAACAAAAGTGAATGTGACCACATGACACATTCCTTGAAGAAAACGCAGGGTGATTAGGTTCGGGTTCGGAGTGAGGTTCGGTTTTGGAGTTTTGAACAAGAATAGATAAGCACTTATTTTTTCTCTACCCTTCATCACCCGCCACTACAAAAGCACTTCCAGTTTCCAATCTCTCTCTCTATTCATACTTGTACAAAAAGTTGTCTTTTTTTCTTTCCACCTCTAAATTTCCACTCAATTTCTCTTATCATTCAATCATGGTTAGTTACTCACACTACTAATCAATTCAATTTCTTTCAATTATTATTATTTATACCCAATTGAAAATTTGTGATTTTTATTTTTGATTTTTAATTGTTGTTGTTGATTCTGTGGAAAATTAGGGAGGTTATGAAGAAGAAAACAAATGGCCTTTATGGTTGCAACCACTTCTTCAAACAAGTTTCTTTGTTCAATGCAAAGTCCACTCAGATTCTCACAAGAGTGAATGTAACATGTTTTGTTTGGATTGTATCAATGGAGCCCTTTGTTCTGCTTGTCTTGCTTCTCATAAACATCACAGAACAATTCAGGTATTAATTATATCATAATTTTATCCAATTTTGAGATTTTTTCATAATCAAAGCTTTTGCTGTTTGTAATCTGATTAATTCTGCATTGTTTGGATTAAATCTAATTCCTTTCTTCAATTCAATAATTTTATTTATAAAAAAAATCACTTTTTTCAATAATTGGTTGTTATGATTATTATTATTACTATTACTACTCAATTATGTTGTCTGTTGGTGGTTCTGCTTTTGATGGAACAAATAATGTGGTTGATATTCTTTGATAGAGTTTTTAATTTTTAAAATTTGTTTTTATGAATGTTGAAGATAAGGAGATCTTCATACCATGATGTGATAAGGGTTTCTGAGATACAGAAATTTCTGGACATAACCGAAGTTCAAACTTATGTTATAAACAGTGCAAAGATTGTGTTTTTGAATGAAAGGCCTCAACCTAGGCCTGGAAAAGGGGTCACCAATACTTGCCAAGTTTGTGAGAGAAGCCTCCTTGATTCCTTCAGTTTCTGCTCTCTTGGTTGTAAGGTAATTAATTACTTTTTATCACTTCATTCATTTGTTAGAGTCCTGATAATCGAGAAATAAAGATTGTTTGTAGTTCGATGAAGGTTATTGAATATTGACAAGTGTATGGAAAAGTTTCTATTGTGAAGTATAGAAATGGTTAAATGGATTTCTCAAACTGCATCTTTGGAATTTGGATTACATTAGTAGTAGCAAAGTATGGCTTAATTGTTTTTACTAAATTTTGTTATGATATATTTTTATAGAAATGTTGTACTTTGTATGTAACTTGTGAAGTAATAAAACTATTGTAACTACCTCCTACTTCTTTTCTGTAAAAAGTATGTAACCATTAAGGTGCACTTTTGTTGTTTCCTTTGAAAAAGTAAGAAAAATGATGATGAGAGTAGGTGGATGTATATAAATGACCACTTCAACTTTTTGATTTTTTTCTTTTCTTGTTAGATTGTTGGAACCTCCAAGAAGTTGAGGAAGAATAATGGGTCTGATGGTGAAGAGTCAATGAATGGCATTAGCAATGGAAGTGGAAGAAACAGAATTCATAGCTTTACACCTTCAACACCACCTCCAACAGTGGTGAGTTTCAGAACAGTTAAGAGGAGGAAAGGTGTTCCACATAGATCTCCAATGGGTGGAGGAATCATTATAGAATACTAAAACTAAAATTATTAATATTGTTATATAGTGGTTTTAATGTCACATTATTTATACCTAAAAAGATACAGCAGTCGTTACCACTTTCTTAAAGTGGCATCCTCAGTCGGCTATTATGGTCATTGTCCAATTCAAGAGATTAGTCTCTGTAGTTTCGCGCTGATGCTGATGATATTTTCACATAGTTGTATTGTATTAACACCTGAGCCCTGTTCCCTGAGGCCGGTGTTGGATTTACTGTTCTACATTGTTGTATAAGAAAAAAAGGGAGAAGAATATGAAAAAAATTTTAAAAAATAAGGTTAGAAAGCAAGAAATAATATAAGTGGGGAATTTGTTGTGCTGGTTTTGTGATGCTAAATGTATATATTAGTGGTTTGTAGAAAGGAATTGTATAGCATTAGCATCTAGTTTTTGACAATAAATTAAATAAAGTTTATGATGATGTGTATTAATGTTATTCCATTGGTTTGGTACAAGAGCATTGTCCTTGTCCTTTCGAAGTTGAAAGTAGTATATGTAGTAGTATTTTTTTTGGCTAGTGGACTAGTTAGTGGATTAAACTTTAAAAGTGCTTGATTATTAGCCTTTGTTTCTCTTTTCTGCTTTTGGAGTTGGAGCTTGACTTCTTATGACATAAATAGCAATATAATTGTAGTTGATTCGTGTAACATTACACATAGGAATGCACACAATGTATTAGTGCGTGTGAGTGTCATTTATGTGTATAAAAGATGTGTTAACTGCATACACTATCTGGCTTCTTTTAACAGTAGATTTTCTTTTTGAGAGTTTTATTATTATTGGCAATGAATTACTAGTATAATATGGGGTACTGTTGTTTTGAAAATGGACCACACAAGAAATGAGATCCTTACAAATTAATAGCATTCAGATGAATTTAATAGATAACATATTTAATGTTGAAGAGACATTGTCAAAGAGGGTAGTGTTAACACTGTATTGCTTTCTGTTTCTAGATGGAACTTTATTGGCCTTTTCTAACAGTATACCGAACTAGAGGTTGGGGTATTTAGAGTTTAAGTTGAGTGAATAATAGGTGCAGTTATTTAATTCAGGAGTCAGTGTGAAGACTAGTTGTTCTCATGCCTGTTAATTTGGCGGGCCACGCGTCCCGGGTCTTTGATCTCATAATGGGAGTGAGTGGAGTGTGTTACCTCCCATAATAAGAAGCAAAGTTAACTTAAGGAGGCATGAGACGAATTTGGTTATTCTCCTAATATGTGGTTTGATACGTGCTCCTACGAGTTATGACAAAAAAGTATTGGATCGAGTTAGATCATATGCTTGGCACATGACTCAATCATTTCGCTTTTAAATACTTTGCGTGTTATTTTTAGGTTAGGGAGTCGATAAGTTGTGCTCTTTGGAGCCTAGCCGAACTTATTCCAGTCCATAGCAAGCATGAGACTTAGAAGGACAATGTTGTTAAGGCAAGACATTTCAGTCAATAGTCCCTCAAGCACGATGCCTACAAGGTATGACATTTCAGTCCACAATCGCTCAAGTATTAGGGGTAGATGAGCGATGTGATTTAGGTGTGTTTGTTAGTGCCACTCGATGAGTCGTGATGTTGCAGGATATTTAGGCTGGAATTCAGACAAGAGCAACAATTGAATTTCTTCTTCATTGTTTTCTTATGTATTAATCCTTTTTTTTCTTCTTTTTTCTTCATTGTTTTCTTATGTATTAAGTCTCTTCTTTCTTTAGGGGGTTGCATTTCTTCCTACAAAATCATCTTCAACATTTTTTCGAAAAAATCATGGGTATTGAATTCTACTCCCCTTGTCTCTCTTTCATTTTAGTGATTGATTGATGGTGATTATTAGGGAGTTCGATGAGAATGATGCTTTGATAGAACCTAGGACGCAAAATTAAATATGTAAAATGTGGAAACACTGGGTAGCAAAGTCAAGGTGATGTGACGTGAGGGTTAATTAAAACCTTGTAGAACTAGGGATGCTTGGGAGCTATGAATGTAGTTCTAGTAGATTTGATACCAATGAGTATAATGACAATGACTTTGCTTTGCCCCATTCTTTCCAAAGACAAGTGGGGTCATGAATGGTGACTACAAGCACCAACTGTTTTAATGTCAGGATTGATATTATTCATTTCATCCACACTAGAGAGGCCAACATGGCTTTGTTTGTATATATTTACCAATGACGATGAAAGTGATGTCTTGTTGGAGTCGTGTAGTGAGGGTGAGAATGCCAATTTGACCATGTGGTGGGACCTTTGAGTTACTATGTGCACATTTGCATTAGGGTACTTAGAATGCATTTAGAACATGTTTGGAAAAAGTATCATGCACTAAAACTCAATTTATGCACAAAAAATAGGTTTATGTGTCGACACACGTGGGTCAATATTAAAGTATGTATCCTCTGTTTCTATGTGTCGACACATAGTCTTTTAGGTTGACACTTACTAAAAAAATCTCCTCTATGCATCGACACATACGATATACAGGTCGACACATGTAATCCACTTTTAAAGCACATACCTTCTTATTCTATGTGTCGACACATGACCTTGAACAGGTCGACGCATGCTATAACATGAGTCGACACGTGACTTATATGTGTCGACATATGGTATAACTTTTCTGAAAAATTGCACTTTTTCAATTTATAGGTTTCCATTTTGCCTCCAACTTGCACACATATAAATACCTCTAACATGCATAATTTCCAACTTGATGAAACTATAAACACATACAAAGTTTGCTCTACATATTAAACCTTCCATCTATGCATACACACAAATAATGTACACATAATCATTTTATTTGGGTGTCATCTAGACTTGTGTTGATAACATCCAATTTAGGTTGGTATACTGGTAAATTGAGTTGAGAATCTTTGGGGGTTTCATTGGAAAAAACCTTAGGGTTTGTCCTCTAAGATCATAATGTTGATTTAAGGGTTCACACAAGATTTCACAAATATTGGATTCGATCGAGTGAAATCTTCGAAGACCGGTGGGTTCGGTCCAAGGTGTCGCGTGAGACGATGAATTGTTTAGAAATCTTGGGACACGATAATACACAATTGGATTCAATCGAGTGAAAGCTTTGGAGAACGAAGATTCTTGCAAAGGAGTACGTGAGACGATGAATCAATTGGTGTTATTAGGACACTTGGTCGAGTTCAAGATCAATGAAAGAGAAAGGGTAATAATCAACATCAAACATTGTGTTTGTAGGGTTATATTTCTACATTTCTCTTGTACTCAACTTTTTGCAAAGTAAGATTGATATCTTAATTCCATTTGGAATTGAGGGCAGACGTATATCTCTTATACTCTTCTTTCATTTACTTTCTATAGCAAATTTTTAAATTCTTTGATTGTGTAATGATATGTATGGACAAATCCTTTGATTGTTAAACTTGATATTGTTTTGTCGATTACATTACAATCAATTTGATTGTAAGTGGTATTTCATATCAACAAATTCATAAGGAAAATATGAGAAATTGATTGCACATCAAGTGTTCGATAATTTGTTAGGTTTCATTTTTATCAGTAATTTCATTGGAAATAGATTGAAACTCATCTATTCTCTGGAGTTGACCTTCACATTCTTGGATTATTATTTCTCTCCAGTCATCAGAATCAATATCACCCATAATAAGAACACAACTTCAGAAATAATAGACATGTTATAGACGCGAATGTTCCTTGGTCTATCATAAATAAGTTTGAGTCTAAAGTCTTGGTATGCATTGTCTTTCAATATATCACTTTCCATTCTAAAATCCTTTGCATGGACATTCACTACAACGAATAACATTTTTATGACGAAGATTTCATCTCGAACATGCTAAAAATCGAGAGTATATGTCTTGGAGCGCCATGTTTGATTTTTTAAATAAAATAACCAACATGTTACCTCGACATTATAAAAAAATCGAGGTAACGCAGGTATAAGTGAGCGCCATTTTCTATACATAAAAATAATAATAAACTTATTCTCTCAGTTTTTTGGAGGACTGGGGTAAAATAGCTATAAGGTATCTCGCCTCGAATCCCCGTCATCGAATTTAATTTTTTCCCAATAATTTATCACTTGGCGTCTTTTTTCAGATTTCATGTTTTTCTTTGTTAATTAGTAATTCTCAAAATATTTGTTATCAATAAACAAGAATAGGTAATAATAGAAAAATAAAATATTGCATTGATCATAAAAAAACAAGACAACAGAGAAAAATATTCCACATATTCAAATTTTTCAATCAACTCAACTTCAACATCATTCCTCACTATCCCTAACTAAGAGAAAAATTCAGAAAGAACTCTTCCATGTGATATGAGGAAATTTATTTCCTCCCAAAAAATATTTATCATTTCCTTCAAGAAGTTTAACATGGTAAAAGGAAGACTAACTATGACGTTGTAGGCAAGGAAGAACAATAGATGCTTGTCATACGAAGTAAGCATTTTCAATTGTTCCTCTCTTGGGCGAACATTTGCCACTAGAAGTTGAAACCAAAGGGAGTAGAGAAGCATGACTAGTGGGCTTATCTTGGTTGGCATAAACTCAGTGAAGGTGAGTTGAGTAGACATTGTTGAATTCATAATGTTTAACACAATTATTTGTCTCTTGATAGTTGATTGTCATAGCAATCGATGATGGAGTAATGAAGAAATGAGATCCATTGACATAAGATTGGATGACTTCATCATGACCAGCTGGCACAATGACGACATTCATCTAGAACTCTTTAACAATATTAGTGTATATGGGATCATGTAGAATGTGAAAGTAACTATTACTTCAGATGTGATCATAATTGATGGAAAAACAAAATTGGAACTTCTCTTTTAATTATATTTTTTATTTGTAAATTAAATGGTCTAACTTGTCGGTTTTCAAAATAACCAAGGAAAAATTTAACGTTAAAATTAAGGATATTTATCATCGTCCATAATCAAATCACTGTCGTCCATTTCATGACTATCAACGTTCAAGACATTACCATTAGTGATCCACATGAAACATAAATAACTTTCATTATAAAAACATTATGAATATCAAAAATTGATAATGAAAGATCATGAAGCGTTTGAAACTATCCTCCACTTTAAGATTTGCAAGATTCTTTTCCATGAAGAGTTCTCTATGATGAATTGCAAGAGCAGGAAATTATTTGGGTTTAAGGTTTGTGTTCTAAAATATTTATTTGAGCAGAAAATATTTTATTTATCTAATCATTTTTTGTCTAACCTTTTTTTGTTCATTTTAGAAACAAATACAAACAAAAGCCATAGATAATAATCTGAACAAGTGATCAGAAATGGAGACGGCCAGAACGGGTGAAGATCCTTCAAGCAAGTTGATGTTGGGGAGGGGTGGTGTACCTACAAGGCACTCCAATGCTAAAGTAAGCAAATGTTTAAAGGGAGAGAATAATATATTATGGTTTTTAGTGTAAGATAATGATACCTTGCCCTCAAGGATATGATGGTTTATATAATGATCTTAGGAGGACTCTCATTGATTGCTATATTTGGGACAAAATATGCGGATCTGTGAATATAATTGTCCGAGTAGACTAGGTCAAATCGGGCGATGATGCCCACAACTAGCCGTTATGTCGAGCAAAGGAGACATAATGTGCATAGTCCTTAGCGAGATGAACAGCAGATCTGCTCGACGCGTGTCGAGCAGAGGATGTCGCGTGACTGATGAAATGAGCGGGTGGAAGCCCCCAGTGTGTTATCGGATCTCGACAGATAAAAGTATCCTGAGATAGAAGGATCATTCGGGCAGTCCAAAACATATAATATTTTGCACCCATCATTTGATCTACCCCAAAATTATGATTTAAAGATCTAAAATCTATATCTTGGGGAAATTAATTTTTTGTTGTGTAAAAAATATGATATTTTGGATAAATAATGTTGTTTGTAAATAAATTATTTTTATAAAAATTTTGTGTAAATAATGTAAAGAGTTTTAAAATGTTTTTTGAAACTAAATTACCTCTCAGTTTTATTGATAAAGCGAGATGTATGAGGCACTGGTATTGTAAATTATAAAAGTGCAGATGATGAGATTCGAACTCATGCGCTAATAAATTTATCCATCGGTGTTATAAAAACTAAGTGATAAATTGTTACTTTTTATGACGCTCTTTGTTACCTCCTTTTGTAGCCGAAGTAAAACATATTTCACGTCCTAGATTAAAAGCACTTTTGTAGTAGTGATTATTCTCATCCAACAGTAACTTTAATTTGTTGACAATTTACTTTTCAATGTTTTTGGTATTTTTGTGACATGAGTAGAAACACAATGTCAAAAAGAATATTTAACTTCACACATATAACCATGTAAGAAGGAATAATATTATCTTAAACAATGAATTATATCATAGATTTCATTTTCGATGTTAAAAATATAAAATTGAGCATATTTTGGAGGATGTCCTGATTTAAGAAGCATACTTCCTACTCGGTGACAAACTTAACCATGCAGTCGCAGTGTAGGTGGACCTCCTCCTCTAGCATTAGTTATGTCAAACTTCATCCCAGAGAAAGTAAAGGAGAACATGGCGTTACATGCTCTAATATTGTTTTGGAAATTTCTACTCAAAGGCAAAGTGTTATAAAAAAAGGAGTTGATGTAACAAATGTGGTGGCTGTTTGATCATTGGTAGCACTACTTTACCACCTTTGCAACACACCTGAAACTTATGAATACTTGTATGTTTTGATTTGCTTTTACGTTTTTGATACCACATACACATACATGTGTGACAATGTTGACATTCTCACTACTAAAAATTTATTATATTTAATAAACTCGCAGGAAAATTCGCAGATATACCTGCGGATTTGTTTGCAAAATTCAAAATTTAAATAAAATACCATTTACTAACAAAAAACCGCAGGTAATTCCGCACGAAATCTTTCTGCGGATTTTGCTGCGGATTATTCTCTAATTTGTTCAAAATATTTTAATTTTTTATAAATTAATTTTTTTCTCAAAAAATATTTTACAGATTTAAATAATTTATAAAATAATAATAATTTTTGTTTAAATTTTACAAAAAATTATTAATCCTTATTTTTCTATTTCCTTAATTATTTTGATGGTGTATTTTATTTAGTTTAAAATTTTTATTTTAATCTTTATTTTTTCTATTTTATTAATTATTTTTATGATGTTTCCTAATTAATTTTTAACATTTATTTTAATAAAATAAATGGTATGTAAATTTTGATATATTTATTTAATTATGGTAAAAGTTAAATTAAAAAAGTATAAAAAGGTTAAATAATATGGACGAAAATGGAGATTATTTAATTCTGATAAAGGTTAAATTAAAAAATATATATAATTATGTTTTAACATTAATTATTAATATTAATATTAATAACGTAAATGATCTATATATATATATATATATATATATATATATATATATATATATATATATATATATATATATATATATATATATATATATATATATATATATATATATATATATATATATATATTTATGATAAAGGTTAAATTAAAAAAAGTATAAAAAGATTAAACAATATGATCAAAAGTGGAGATTATTTAATTATGATAAAGATTAAATTTTAATAAAAAATCTAATTAATTTTTAACATTAATTTAAATGTAAGTATTAATAAAATAAATGGTAGAATTTTTTTTAGATATATTTATTTAAATCTAAGTATTAATAACATAAATTATGATAAAGGTTAAATAAAAATTATATCTAATGTGGTTAAAAGGTTAAGGATAGGAATCGAACACCCTATCCTAGTCATTCGGATGATAATATTTACCACTGGGATACATTATCTTCAATTGTTAATTATCAAATAAACCTTCAAGTGTTTCGAGTGACTCTCAAGAGATTGATACTTTGAGAAGTCAAGTCCATGCTTTAAATGCATCGTTGCAAAGACAAGAACAAGAGAAGTTGGAGATAAGACAACAATTGCACCGACAAGAAAAAGAGATGATTGAGGCGAATAATAAAATTTCATTTTTAATGAATCATTTGGGATTTGTTGGGTCATCTTCTCATCCATCACAACCAACTAATGAAAGTGATCAATATGAAGATGACGTCGAAGAACGATCTAATGAAAGTGATCAATATGAAGATGACGTCAAAACACATGAAGAAGACGTTAGTAATGAATTATGATTTTTAAGTTAGCGATACAAATAAATTGTTTGAGTCATTTTTAGTAATGTGGCTATGTAAGAACTTGTTACAATCTTTGTAGTTTATAGTTTGTTGTTCTATGAATTTGTTTTATTTAAAATCAAAGCATTTAAAATTAATTTTTTTTTAGTTTATAAATTGTTGTTTTATGAATTTGTATTCTTTAAAATCAAAGCATTTTAAATTAAATTTTTATTTTTATACTATGATTATTTTAATATATAATTTAAAATGATTTTTAAAAAAATTGAGAAACACATTTTCTGCGGATTTTCCTGCGGTTATTTCCTGCGGATTTTTCTACGGATTTTTCAGTGAAATTATTACCCACGAAGATATTAGCTGGGAACCATAAACCACAGGAAAATACACAGGAAACGTGTTTCCTACAGATTTTTTGTTCAATTCCGCAGGAAAATTCGGTTTTCCTAATAGTGTTTCATACAAGGTATACAATATCAGACTATTTTGTATCCATATATTGAATAAGTTTAAAGTTGTATTAAATACAATAATTTAGAGTTAAGAGGATGATAAAATGCACCTTGCAGATGTGAATACATTAATGGCTCTGATATATCAGCATCATCAAAATTTCAATGATTTTCCATATTGTGGTCAAAACCTGAATTTGAATTATCATCATTAGAATTTATTAAGGTATCTAGGTAACATGGATTTGCAGTTGAATAATCATGAGGTATTTGGGTAGAGACTTGTTGCATGGTGGATGTATTAGTTGCATTGCTGGTGAGTGGTGAAGTAACAACTGGTGGAATGTTTTGAGGTGAGACTATTTCATTGAAACGAATGCATAAATTAAATCATGATTGCATTTTAAACCTTCCCCTTTTATAGCCTCCATGAAGAAATTGATATCGATTAGAAGGAGCGGTATGGCATACATTTAAAATATCACTTGTTAGTGGTGTACAAAGATCTTGAGAAGTTCTTGCATTTGAAACTGAAGGACTATTTTGTTCAATCCGAATATTTTCTTTGTTGCAACTCATGTTCTTATTTTTCTTGTTAATCAACACCAATATCCTTCTCTTTCTAGCAATTGCGGCAGAGGTTTCATTGAAAGAACAACCAATACTATCCATTAATAGGAAGCACAAAAAATATGTAACCTGAAAAACATAATGATTATCTGAATCGTAAGTAGATTACAATACATGAATATGAGAATTATATGGGGATTATATTATTCATATGTACTAATCAGTTATACAATAAACTAAAGTGTTCTTTAGGAATAAGAGGTAATCAATATATTTGTGTTACAAATATCAACAATAATCAATAATAGGTTGCATAAGAAAGTTATATAATGCTGAAAAACAAAAATATTAAAAAGAGGCTAGTTGAATCCTTTTTTATAATGCTCAGTGTTAGAAAAAGTAGTAGTGTTGTAATGTGAAATGAAATATGAAATGCCTTTAAAAAAACCTTATAAAGTATATGAATAATAAAGCTGTGATAAGTAGTATAATCAAATACTTTGAGGAAGCAAGCATAAAACAAAGGACTAACCTTAACATATAATTTGTAGTTAAAATCTTGTTGAGCTGGATGCCATTATCAAAGGTAAACCTATTCGGATTAGGCAGAAGAAAATGAATCTAAAAAGATATAAAATAAATAGTAAGAATGCGTGGCAGTGTGAAGTTTTGGTAGCAGTAAAAAATAAACCAAAAAATTGCAAAACCAAAAGATAGTCACCAAAACATGTGGTTTTAGGAAAAAGTATAACTATTAAAATATACTATATTAGTGTAAGTTCTGAAGGTTACAAGGAAGAAATGGTTTTATAATATATGAGATGTATTATCGCATACACAAATATATGCAAAGAAGACATGTATGGTACTGCACAGGCATGTAAGTCAAATAATGGTTAGGTTTCAAGTTTGTTTTTTCTACTGTCTATTATTATCTAACGACAAACAGTAGAATAAAAAATGTGAAAATGTAGTACAATAAATAATAGGCAATAGATCTGCATATAGTTGAAAGTAAATCTAAGAACATCTGCATAAAATGGAAATCAACGTGCTGCAGAAATTGCTCTCATCCATCAAAAACTTGTATGCAATTCAGGTGTTTAGCCATTTAACTAAATCTGCATTTAACTGGTTTTTGGATTGGTCTGGTTAAAATGAAAATCTTTAATGGGAATTGAATAATGTGATGTAGAAGTGTTGTACTCAGTTTATGAAACATGAACAAAGAATAATAGAAACTTAGTTGACTTTTTAACATAAGGATATTTGTATATAAGAAAACAATGAAACTTTTATATTTCCATCAAGAAAAATTATGACTGAAATAAAGTATGGATCTTAAGTTGACATGGAGTGAAAAACAAGAAAAGTAATTTCAAATATTCCTTTGTCTTCAAACGTAATAAACAAACAGTACATGTAAGCATTATTGTTTGGATTAGGGTCATGTTTATAGTCTGAAGGCAAATATATATAGTACATATGATTATAATAATAATGACTCTATCATTTTGGGCCCGAAAGGTACCATGTAAATGTAATATCAAAAAAGCCAAATGAAAAAATGGTTGGAACTATGACCCCAAAACAAATATTGTCATTGTAAATATTAAGAAAAAGCACAAGTATAAAATTCAGATACTTCATAAGGTTCAATAAATATAAATAATCAACATAATAAGGTTCAATAAACATAAGGGTGTAAATATTCAGATACTTCATAAGGTTCAATAAACATAAATAATCAGCATAATACGCAAGTTTCAAGACATAAAGTTCATTACACAACCATATAGGCCATAGTACTTAAGATTAGTGAAAAATTGTTCCTAGTGGTATAAATGTTGACTCAAAATAAAACACATTAAGTAGACACTGCATTTGAGAATAACAACTATTTCTTATCCAATTTTATGACTTTGTTCAGTTTGGTTGACGATAGTTCCCCTTCGCACAACTCCTTCAATGTTATTGGATTAGTGTCAACATCATTGATAAGCCTTTTCATATTTGTGTTCGGTGTCAATGGTCCATGATTATGCTTAGAACTTATTTCAATGTCTTGATACAAATACAAGCACAATAAGAAACAACATAGCAAGTGTGGTAAGTGCAAAACTATATAATAGATGAAGCTCTAAATGAATTATTGTCACTACTTCTCAACTGTCAACGTCATTTGCCTCATAAATATTTTCCTTTATCTACAAAAGACATGATATAATATATTAATATAATGCCATATACATATTTCATAATAGAAAGTAAGAATAATGAGATACATATTGAGTTTGATATACCTCCAATACCTATGGGGTGAGAACAATTTTTGGAGATGACTGATATTTTGTAAGAGAAGAAATCAATATTATCAATATGAAAAAAAATATAATTGAAACAAATTTAAATTTATTTACCTGGATAACATCATAGGGACCTTCAAGTTCCTCAATTAGTTTTTTTATCCCAAAGGAACATGACAACATAAGAACTACCCCGACATGGTTGCCACTCCACTTTAAATGTCAACTTCAATTCCAACATAGAGTCTAATGCTTGAAGAAACTCTTGTGGATCGATGATTCTGACCTAAAAACAAAAATTAACAAAAGACAAAAATAAATGCATAGCAACTTATAAACGAGATGTTGAGAAAAATATTATTCAATTGAATAGAGCAAAAAGATGAACGAAGTTAAAGGAAAATCACATAAGAAGGGAAATTAAATTGCATAACCTTAATCATTGTGTTGCGTAGTTTAGCAATATATACTCCTAAAAGTTCTGAGGCTTCACTATCCCAGAAGACAAAGTTCCAACTATCGAACCACTCAAATTTCAATTTTAAACCTTAAAATCAAACATGTGTTTAAGATAAATATAAGAGGTTTAAAATTACAAAATAGAATTTGAAGTGGACACAATTGTCAACCTCTAAATTATAGCTTATATCTGATGCCCATAAGCACAAAAAGGGGTGGACTGACTCCCTTGGCAATTTTAGTACATTGATGGCATGTTGTGTAATACCAACCGAATGGAAAAGTTAATAGTTTGTCAATTTTTGAAATGGTAACACAAAAAGTAATATGAAGAGCATCATGAAAAAAGAATCAATTAAACTTTTAACCTAACAAATACATATAACAATTAAGATAAATCTAGTTTTCTATTTTTCAGGTAATTTGGTATTGCGAATCAACGACATCTTGATAGTATTTGACATAAAATTTTCATAAGGAGCGAGCTGAGACTCTGAAGATTTATGTGACCAAACTTGGGATTGTGTGCTCTTAACTTGTACTAAACTCCCAATCAAAGAGTCCATAGATAACCTGAAATACGAAAAAATTAACTTCACATAATCTCACACAACATAAAGGTACAATTCTAAGGATAAAGGTGTAATTATAGTGGACATTAGGTACCTGTTACAAAAATATACGATGTAAGACAAATCCTCGTTGATATGCATGGTAATATTATAAGTGTTTGTCAAAGCAAGAGGATATTTCTCTACAAATATGGTGATGAGTGAGAAACATATTGTTATGGATATTTATGAAAACACAACAAAATCAACAAAAAATGGGTTGTATGATGAAATAAGTAACAACCTTCTTCCTTAACCCGTGTGTATTACAATATAATAATAGTTGGTCGAGAGGGATCTGCTTGTTCTTGTTTGTAAACAAGTAATTCCATAGTTTACTCCTCCCATGGGGTACAATGGATTGTGTTGTTGCTACATGTTGTTAAACGCGCAAGAAATAACAAAGTAAATAAAATAATATGCAAGAAATTGAATCATTAAAAAGTTGGGTAGTTTAAGGTCATATGTAACACCCCATCTAAATACCCCGAATATATTAATTAAATTAACATTTAAATCATCTTTAATCAGAGTTTAACACGGTAATCACGGGATGTCACAATTAATAAATAGAATAAACCTTCATTCAAACAGTAGCCATGCTACACTGAGGATCAACATTTCCAATTAATTTCAATCAAGCTAAGACCATGTCTTACACAGCGGAAAGATACCATAACCAAAAACGGAATAAATTCAATCAACATTATTCCCACTAAGTTTTAAATAAATAATAGACCAAGTCTAATTCCTCATCTAACATTCCCCAGTGTTACAATCTAATCAGAGCATGACACTGACACGCGGACTAAACGATGAGCTCTAGAGCCATCCTCACCGACTCTTCAGCTGCTAACTTTAATCTGAAATGGTAAAGTAAGGGTGAGACTTCTCATAATTAAAGCATATTATAAGCTTCTCAATTAACAATATATTTCAAGCATATTAATCCACCCATTTCAACATAACTCCAGATTCAATACACAATTACAACCATATAATCATCATGCACAACAATCATCAATCAGAGAATAGTAACACTGGAAGACATCCTAACATGTTACTATTCCATACAAATATAATGCAGACTCAATGCATGCGGTACCGACTCGTGACCAAGTCACCCAACACTGATCCATTCATCAACCGGATACAGTATCATCGATTCGTCCATAACCACTCGGACACGAATCCAGCCTAACCACCCATCCTCACTCGGGTATCGGTTATCGGCAATCCAAGCCAAATTCCCGCACGATGGGAATTAGCTTCACCAAAACAATGCATATGCGCGCACATCAATAGCATGCAACATTAATCAGTCTATGTAATACATCAACTCAACATAACTGAAACAACCATCCAACATGATATCTCAACCAATCATGCATACACTCAACATCAGCATAAACATGCAAACCAATCAATATGATATATCAACCAATCATGCATACATCAACACAGGTTATGACCACCTCAGACATCATACACCCTCATCACCCACAACATGATACAATCTCCTATCATGAACAATTCATCACAACATCGACAATTAAGGTCAAAAGCCATCAGTCATATACAACACCAACAAACACATGATATCAATACAATCATGACTACACCAATTATCATAAACCGAATCAACCTCAAAAACATGAGGATCCAACCATCATGCACCCAAATAACAACAGCTTAACACGCTTTACATTCACTCTGTATCAATATATCCATCACCACAGGATCTCTACTGCATACACATCAATATGCGTCAGTCAATAGTCATCTATTTCGGAATTTGGCCCATTTTCAAAATAATTTCAAGTTTTGGAAAATATTTTCATTTCATAAAATAGAGCTTTAAATTTAGAAAATAACGTCCAAAACGGCGCTCAAAACGGACTTACGGTTTGAAAGTTATGAATTTTCAAAGTTTGACATTTTTCAAAAATTTAAGTTGGAACCCGGTTCCTACATATACAGGAACCGGTTCCTGAAAAGTCCCAAAACCTCCTTGCTGGAAAAATGTATGGGAACCCGGTTCCGTCACATACAGGAACCGGTTCCCACGTGTATTTTTCAGATTTTTATAAATTTTCAAAGGGCAACCCGGTTCCTACCCATACAGGAACCGGTTCCCACGTGTTAAAAAGCCATTTCCTGCACTTTTGACAGCATTCATCCATTTCAATTCAAACTCAAACATACCCATACGAACTCCAACATGGGAAACACTAAAACACATCATTTTTCATCATCTATCTCATCAAACTACATATTTCCATCATCTATTTTCATCTACTGACACTCTAATCATATTCCATACACATTCTGACACAATCAGACTCAGTCTGACACCCACTGACACTATTAGGTATACATCCATGGAAACCTAGAAATTCCTAAGCACAGATTCCTAACATGCCATGGTCTATAATATTAACATCAAAACCTATAATAAGCAATAACCAATCGAAATCACCCCTTACCTTGTGGGTTCTTCGAGATTCTGACGCTTCTAGGTTTTCCTTCTTCTCTTCTCTTCTCCAACTCTACGTATAATAGCTTTTCTCCAAAAAGACCTATTTTCTTTTCTTTTCCTTTTTATATTCCTTCTAATAATCCTTTATTTATTCCAATAAAATAAAACAAATGGTAATTAGTAAGTGTAGTGTAATTTACTCCTCACACCCTAATTACACCTCACACCTCCATCTCTTCTTTTCTTCAATTAATCCCATAAATTCCAAAATATAATTAATTCAAGTCTTTAATTAATTAAATAATTAAATTCCTATTTATTTAATTTGAATTAAATCGGGTGTCACAACTCTCCCCACTAAAAGAGTTTTCGTCCTCGAAAACACCACTTAAACGAACATTCGGGATATGAGTCCTTCATCGACTCTCCGGTTCCATGTAACATTTCCATCTGCTGGTCCTCCCAAGCTACTCTTACCAATGCGATCTCTTTGACTCAACCGTTTCAACTCTTCCTAATCAAAGAGATATTTCAGGCTCTTATGATCACTAATACCTCAAATCGAGAACCATATAAATAATGCCTCCCCAACTTCAAAACAAATACAACAGCTGCCAACTCTAAATCATGAGTCAGATAACTCCTTTCATGCACTTTCAATTGTCGTGAAGCATAAGCCACAACCTGCTTATCTTGCATCAACAGACCACCTATTCCCATTAATGATGCGTCACAGTACACAACAAAAGACTTAGTCGGATTCGGCAAAATGAAGATCAGAGCACTAGTCAACCTCCTCTTCAGCTCTTGAAATCCTTCCTTCCAACTATCACGTCATGTTTGACATCATTTCCAATATCACTAACAAATATCCTTCTTATTTAACCACTAGAATCCCACACGATCCATTGCTATCGGGTTAAGAATACATCAACTCAGCTCACTCCTTACCCCATTCACTCTAAGATACACGATTTATCACTTCCTTACACTGCATCACAATTATAAGAACCTCCACCGAACCGCAATGTCCCCAACATTTATACACAATGCCAGTACCACGAGGCTACGTTCCAACGATAGAGCTTGCAAATTAATACATCTCTTATAATGGATGTAACATCAATAAGACATAGAACCCTTCACCCAACAATTCTATTCTGAAATCTCTAATAGTTTCATAAACTCCACACCTTCTAACGTTTAATTTGTGACTTCCAAAAGAAATCATACTCGCATAACAAAGTGCATCACGTTACGCTTTCGCTACGCGACTCTGATTAATTACCTTAAGTCATTATCTTCCTTTGATTTTCATCGACTACCAGCTCTACAAATTTCATATTTATCTTTAGACTTTCTCCTTAATATCTACCAAAAATCACTGTTCACCTTCTTACATTCTAAACCTTCCACTCCGCGGCTTCAACTTGCATACACACTCAAGTCTTCGACCTGCTAGATAATTTCTAAGTCTTTTTCATAGCCATTTTCCTCTTAGTTTCATGCGAACTGATGAACTACTATCCTCTCAATAGAACGTCAACCACTTCACACACTATCAAGCTTGCAAGATGAGTCTATTAAATCCAACACGATCCGTCTATTATCAACAAGAGATTAAGGGTGATCGGTTCCTCAATTTGTCAATAGATAGCCAATCACAATGGATTATAACCCACCGTACCAAACTATAATAGCGTTCCTTTAGAACTTGTGCTCGAAGTCACCCAAGCACCATGGTCCAATAATCTTCCTTTAAGGTTTACGACTTCTTCCAAACTTATTTCTCATCTGATATCGACGATGAGATACCATTGATCAAACAATTTACATAATCTCCTTCACCCGCACTTAGCATCGCACAAACGTTAAGTATTTTCCTCCTCATGAGACGCTAACATACCAAATACACCATAACTCATTTTGTCCCCATTTGAAGTCCTTATCCATGCGGAGAACTTTAACGACATTCACAACTCTTAGTCTCCCTTTAAATCTCATAACATCTAGGACCCATATATGTTCAGTCTGAATCTTATTTCAAATGCAATCTCGGTAATACATCTCATCATATGATCGGTAAAAGAAACTTCCAACATTTTCTTAACACATGTCAATATTTTGACATCTTAAACATGATTGCACTTCCTGTCGAATTTATTTTTTTTCCTCTAACACCACTTATCTTTTCCTCAGAAGCTAACGTCACTTATTCATCCTCAATCGACATAAGTTGCATCTCTAATACTTTCACATTCTTACTAATACCAACATTTCATTCACTAAGAATATATCATTCTTGACCTCGTCTCAAATAACTGCGATTGTTACTGGTTATGCCCATAAAATCTTCCAATACCCGCAACAAATTTTGGACTTTCCCACTACAACACTACGGATGGGTCTACCGCATTACCGTCACTTAAGATAACATGATAAATAAAACTCATATCCTCATACCGTAATCTACACCATGAAGACTTAACAAAATTCTACTCCCCTTTCGAAGTTGGAATTCACCTCACAACATTCAACATACCTATACCGAGTTTTAGAAGCTTACCTCCAACTATCTTCATCCCTAACCTGACCACGAAGGTAAGTTAACCGAAATTCGACTTTACTGAAGGCATACTTTCCAACCAATTGATCCATCAAATCGCCAACAATTTGAAATAGATATTTAGTCTCAATCACCACTTAAATCAGTTATCAAAAATCCACACGCACTTCGCGCTACTTTCTTCCTCCTTGACTAAGGAAATCAGAGCTCCCCAAACAATACACTTGGTTTTACAAATCCATTTCACTGCGCATCTCCCAATAGCTTCTCAATTCTCTTAACTCAAAAGTTGACATCTTGCACGGTGTCATATAAATAAGTTTTGTACCAAGAACGACATCAACAACAACTCTGATTCTCCTCAAACATCATTACATGGTAAATAATTACTTTCGGTGCTGGGACCATTTTCAAAACAAAGTTCATCACATTATCTTTCCAACGCTTCAACCGGAACTCAAATCAGACATCCAAAACTCAAGTTATGAATCTTACAAGTTTTCAAAACAATGTTGTCAGCTTCAGGAAATCAATTCCCTGTGATAGGTAATCGATTTCCACCTTGTGAGAGTGAAAAATCCCAAAACATCACCGAATACCAAATTTGAGATCCTAACTTCAACATACCGCAACACACGTCATTCTCCATGATTAATTGCGTCAAGTTACAATCCAATAACCAATTCACACAATTGCATACTTTATATCAACCATTGACACTGACACAATTAATCTTTTCAAGAACACCAAGAGGTAACTCACACAGACAGTTCCACAATCAACCGGAAGTGTTGCAACATTCAACCACACCAGCTTCATCTTCTAAGAGTCATCCTTCTTAATTACCAAATATCTTCTAGGCCAAGAATATGCATCGACTCATCAAACGATTCATAATTACTTGGTTTAACTTCAAACATTCAACCGAATGATAATTTCAAGCTAATTCAACATCTTGCTCTAACAACGAGTTGCTATTATTCCCAGGGGAACATTAGAACTCACACCTAACTGGAACATCATTATCCATAACATCGTCCTACACTCTCAGTGATACGAACAACACAAGTACTTAATTGTTACCACTTAAGAGAACCTTACCTGACCATCATACTGAATTTCTTGAATTCGTAATCCCTCCGAATTCGGGAAAATACACAGTTTAACCAACATCTGCACTCACATAACCAATAGCACATCGATCCAACTCTTCACACCAAAACATATCGGAGAAGTAAAGCTTCTCCCCCACTGGCTTCTAAACCACTCCTGCAACCAAGTAGTTAGGAAAAACAAGCAAGTACCGACAGTGTTTCACACACATGTCGTATACAAAAGGAGTAATGACATTAAGACACTGGTCACAACGACCGACTATGCTCTGATACCACTATTGTAACACCCCATCTAAATACCCCGAATATATTAATTAAATTAACATTTAAATCATCTTTAATCAGAGTTTAACACGGTAATCACGGGATGTCACAATTAATAAATAGAATAAACCTTCATTCAAACAGTAGCCATGCTACACTGAGGATCAACATTTCCAATTAATTTCAATCAAGCTAAGACCATGTCTTACACAGCGGAAAGATACCATAACCAAAAACGGAATAAATTCAATCAACATTATTCCCACTAAGTTTTAAATAAATAATAGACCAAGTCTAATTCCTCATCTAACATTCCCCAGTGTTACAATCTAATCAGAGCATGACACTGACACGCGGACTAAACGATGAGCTCTAGAGCCATCCTCACCGACTCTTCAGCTGCTAACTTTAATCTGAAATGGTAAAGTAAGGGTGAGACTTCTCATAATTAAAGCATATTATAAGCTTCTCAATTAACAATATATTTCAAGCATATTAATCCACCCATTTCAACATAACTCCATTCAATACACAATTACAACCATATAATCATCATGCACAACAATCATCAATCGGAGAATAGTAACCTGGAAGACATCCTAACATGTTACTATTCCATACAAATATAATGCGACTCAATGCATGCGGTACCGACTCGTGACCAAGTCACCCAACACTGATCCATTCATCAACCGGATACAGTATCATCGATTCGTCCATAACCACTCGGACACGAATCCAGCCTAACCACCCATCCTCACTCGGGTATCGGTTATCGGCAATCCAAGCCAAATTCCGCACAATGGGAATTAGCTTCACCAAAACAATGCATATGCGCGCACATCAATAGCATGCAACATTAATCAGTCTATGTAATACATCAACTCAACATAACTGAAACAACCATCCAACATGATATCTCAACCAATCATGCATACACTCAACATCAGCATAAACATGCAAACCAATCAACATGATATATCAACCAATCATGCATACATCAACACAGGTTATGACCACCTCAGACATCATACACCCTCATCACCCACAACATGATACAATCTCCTATCATGAACAATTCATCACAACATCGACAATTAAGGTCAAAAGCCATCAGTCATATACAACACCAACAAACACATGATATCAATACAATCATGACTACACCAATTATCATAAACCGAATCAACCTCAAAAACATGAGGATCCAACCATCATGCACCCAAATAACAACAGCTTAACACGCTTTACATTCACTCTGTATCAATATATCCATCACCACAGGATCTCTACTGCATACACATCAATATGCGTCAGTCAATAGTCATCTATTTCGGAATTTGGCCCATTTTCAAAATAATTTCAAGTTTTGGAAAATATTTTCATTTCATAAAATAGAGCTTTAAATTTAGAAAATAACGTCCAAAACGGCGCTCAAAACGGACTTACGGTTTGAAAGTTATGAATTTTCAAAGTTTGACATTTTTCAAAAATTTAAGTTGGAACCCGGTTCCTACATATACAGGAACCGGTTCCTGAAAAGTCCCAAAACCTCCTTGCTGGAAAAATGTATGGGAACCCGGTTCCGTCACATACAGGAACCGGTTCCCACGTGTATTTTTCAGATTTTTATAAATTTTCAAAGGGCAACCCGGTTCCTACCCATACAGGAACCGGTTCCCACGTGTTAAAAAGCCATTTCCTGCACTTTTGACAGCATTCATCCATTTCAATTCAAACTCAAACATACCCATACGAACTCCAACATGGGAAACACTAAAACACATCATTTTTCATCATCTATCTCATCAAACTACATATTTCCATCATCTATTTTCATCTACTGACACTCTAATCATATTCCATACACATTCTGACACAATCAGACTCAGTCTGACACCCACTGACACTATTAGGTATACATCCATGGAAACCTAGAAATTCCTAAGCACAGATTCCTAACATGCCATGGTCTATAATATTAACATCAAAACCTATAATAAGCAATAACCAATCGAAATCACCCCTTACCTTGTGGGTTCTTCGAGATTCTGACGCTTCTAGGTTTTCCTTCTTCTCTTCTCTTCTCCAACTCTACGTATAATAGCTTTTCTCCAAAAAGACCTATTTTCTTTTCTTTTCCTTTTTATATTCCTTCTAATAATCCTTTATTTATTCCAATAAAATAAAACAAATGGTAATTAGTAAGTGTAGTGTAATTTACTCCTCACACCCCTAATTACACCTCACACCTCCATCTCTTCTTTTCTTCAATTAATCCCATAAATTCCAAAAATATAATTAATTCAAGTCTTTAATTAATTAAATAATTAAATTCCTATTTATTTAATTTCTGAATTAAATCGGAGTGTCACATCATACCCCAAATCTTTTAAGATCAAGTTAACCTGCAGTTTTTTGCTCCCTGAATGATATTGGTAGTATCCTACTTCATCGACCATAACAATCACATATGTAGATAAAAACTACGAACATAATTGAAAAAAGGAGAAAAAAGAATTTGAAATATTATGATATTAAAAATTATACCTACGAGGATATTTTTTTGCCACTTGCCCGAAATGATATCAGCAAAAGGGGTGAATTTAATAACCTTATCAAGGATTGAGTGCTTGTTATAATCTTCTACTATTTTTCCACTAGTGAGTTTCAACAAAAACTCGTGGTTGGATGCTCTGAACATTAAATCATTCTTTTGAACTTGAAAGTTTGAAATTGTGCAAGTCATGTTTACAGATAGAGCTGAATCAAATTTTTTATCTAAATATTGTTGGAACAATGACATAGATACTATGTAGCACCGACACCTCTAAAATAAAACATGTATGTGTCCAGGTCAATTTCGAACACCTGCACCGACACTTGTGTTTACGTTCAATTTATTCATTTTTTCAAATTATTACCAGTGTCTTCGTATCAGTGTTCGCGCTTCATAGCATGGATATCATGACCCAGTAAAAATAACACCTCTTTGATTAATATAGAATCTGATAAAAAAACGTCAAACCATAAACACAAAATGAAACCATATCATCGTATTAAGGTAAGAAATAAGAAGGTAAACCACAAACCATATCAAATGCAAAGTATAAATTACATAAACAAATAAAAACTAAAACTTTTTAATGGAAATGGCTGCACAAATTTACTTCACTTAAACTAAAACATAAAACATATAAAATAGTTGTAAAAAATCCATATAGATCTGAAAATGTGTTGTTCAATAAACATCATAAGTCAAAAAACCAATGCATATAAAATATTTATCATGGATGAAATCGATAAACAAACAACGAAAAATGGAAAAACATATAAAAAAATATAGATGGAAACATGTCATAAACCAAAACAACGATAGAAACATCAAAATATGAATATGAAGAAAGTTAACAATGAAACTGCAACAAACCTAAAACATGAACACAAAACAAACATCGATAATGAAAACTCACTTTTTGTCTATAACAATAAGTTCAAAATGCTCATTTGCAGTTGATGAAACCTTCCATTTGTGGTGAACTTTGACATCGATCTTCCATAGCTCTTTACGGTCATTTATGTCCTTGATCAACTCAAAGGGTCGAGCCATAATTAATAAAAGATGGACGATAACAGAGGTAGTAGAGGGAAGAACAAAAATGCTCATATCTCGTAAACGAACAAAGAAGACCGAAGGATATGAAACTTTGACAAAGGAATATGTGAGAGGAGATACAATTTATGATTGGTGAGGGTAAAAAAATATGGTAAAGCATATAAAAGGATGCAAAGTAACAAATGTGTGTAGAGATATTGGACATTAGAAGAAAGCAAAATTTTGGAAACAGCTAAATGTTGGTATGTGCAAGAAGAAATCAGAGGGGCACGTTACCATATCTATGCAAGGTTTGAGGATAGGGAAAAAGATGAGGAGACATGATACAAAATTAGTGTAGATAAAAAATATAAAAATGAAGGGACAAGCAAAAGTAATAAGATAAATGCATTTGGGTAGAAAAGTTACAATTGGTTTGCATAAGGTAAACTCAGTTATTTGAAAATGGGTCCCAAAAGAAATTTTGTGGTTGCAATGAAAAGAAATGGTACATTTAATTAGGAATTGGTTACGTTAGACACCATATGCCCTTAAAAAGTGAGGCGGCGGTCAAAGAGCAAAAGGTGTATTGAGATTTCCTAGAGCATCTACTTTTCTTATACAGTAGATTAAAAAGGCAATTTCTCATTACATCCTTACACCTTCTCACAGGTCATGCGCGAATTTTCTAAAATTCCCTTTATTTTTAAAGATATATCTTTGGACACACCAATTCTTCATTTTAGGTGAAAGTAAATTTTAGAGATGTATATGTGAATGGATTTTAGGGTTTGTTCGAAGATACATTTCCGAACACACCTTTTTGTTTAAATTCAAAAAACTAGTTTGGAGATGCATCTTTGTTCCATAAGGGCCCACAAACACTCCATTACTGATATACTTTAGAGAGCATGTGGCTCTGCATATTTGAGATGGATACATATATTTTTTAACGCTTCCATTTTTTTTATATTTTAACCAAGTTCAACTCGACTGAGACTATTATATTTAATTTTCAACATGAACGTGAGTGTCTGAAATCTGTGAACGTTTCAAGAAATACTCACAATCTTTATCAGTCTTCAGATGAATATTTCCAAAGTGCAATTCAGAACTCAGGTCTTGTAGGTCTTTGTGCTTCCGGGTACAACATCATCATCCATGTCATGCATGTTGCATTTGTTGAGAGATGACATAACAAAACATCATCTTTCCACCTCCCCATTGATGAGATGATTATTACATTAGATGATATAGCTTGCATCCAACACCTTCCCATCAGAGCAAGGTTGCTTATCATTCTAAGATTAACAAGGATGAAGTAGTGGATATGATTGTGGCTTATTTGGGGAGTTGACCATGCGAAAGCCTTTGAGTAGCGTAAAAGCACCATAGGTCTACATGCCAAGTTTTCTTAGTTGTAGAAGTTGTATGAGGACAACTTTGAGATAGTTGAACACCCATATGTTGATGATATTTGGGCTGACTACCATAGGGAGTGTGCCCAGAGTGCTTCTTCCTATTCTTGGTTAGCACATCCATGTTTGTGGATAATATTGCAACCTACATGGATGTGGCGGTCCTCGAGTATTTCATCGAATTGGAGGCCATTCACAAGTGGAACTGAGGGGCCACATGCTTGGTATACATGTACTCAAAGTTGAGTGAAGGTTCTCATTGAACGACAAAGCAAATGACATACTCATGTATAATGCTTACGACAAAACACCTTTTTCACACTTGTTACCAATAGTTTTTCTTATATGTTTTCAGGGATGTATCGTTGCCCATTATCACCATATTCACGAGTTTTGGTGTGACCCATTGTATATTGAGGATTTTCCATTTTCTTGTTGGTTTTTCGCTAGTAGAGGGAATGACGTTGTGGTGTCGTTTCATGTATATATATATATATATATATATATATATATATATATATATATATATATATATATATATATATATATATATATATATATATATCAACCGACACAACATGATGATGTCGTTTAGATGCTATATACTAGTTATCAAGACACTACTCCATTCGATCACATTTCCTTATACTTTGGATGACTAACCTGTGGGACTAATATCATGTGCAAATATCTGCATGAGTGTTGCATGCAGTAGTTTGAGTACGTGCAGACCATTATGAGGCCCCTTCTCCATGATTCTTTTGTCAGCATTATCCGCAGACACCTGAATGATATTCTAGAGAATTTTGAGAGTCGTCTGGTACTAGTGGAGTATCTGAGTCATGAAGCCACATAACAATTGTCTTATGTGGAGGGTTACATGATGTGGTTCTATAAAGTGTCACACCCTTACATGACATCAGACGCTCTTGGATGTCCATCTAGGCCTACTTATCAGGAGATCATGGAGAATGAGCAGGCCATGGATGACCATGTCATTTATATTTTACTGATCTATTAGACCATTAAGCGGATGACAGGAGAGGATATTGAGTCTCAATTGTTCGAGACATGTGGAGATGAAGTGGTTGCCCTATCACATTCCATTCTTACTGAGACACAGAATGCTTTGGGTTAGCGTAGGCAGAGAAGGAGTCAAAGTGTTAGGATTTGACATACTCAATAGACTAGGCTTTTGATTGTGATTTTTTTCATTGACTTAGAGAATAATTATTGTACAATTATAATCTTTCTGATACTATAACACATTACTCGATTCTATAGTATTCGTTTTTATTAATAGTTGAAACAAATAATGATAATGTTAATCCAATTAAAATTAGTTTGGATTGAAAACATCACAATCTCAGTAAACTAGTTCTAGAAAAAAATATACACACAATTTAGAGATGTATATCTGAATTTACTACATAAAGAGTTAAAATATACATCTCTGAATTATCTTTCTTAAGTAATGGGATGGTTGTATAATTTATTAAGGACAAAATGCGATTTCAAAGATATATATGCAAATTAACTTTGAATTTATTCGAATATTCACCCCAGATTAAATTTAGATAAAAAAAAAAAAATTTAATACGTTCAAAAATATCTCCAAATTCAATTAAAAATATTTTCACAAATGTAGCTCATTTTACAAAGTGTAGGGAGAAATTACCTAAAAACTTTGTGTTAAAAGAAAGAGTTTTTTTTTTTTTTCTTTTCTATTCTATATGCATAAAATCTATGCTATTGAGGTTTGAACTATAAAAACTGTGGTGCTAGTTGGGACAAAAGAGAACTTATTTTGGTAAAATCCATGCGAGCGAGCCACTGATTGATTGATTCAAAGCTTAAAAGCGCGCGAGGGTTTTGTTTGTTCAGAATCAAGACCCAGCAGTATTCAATTCACCATGAAAGAGCTCTGTAGAAATTTCCAGCGAGGCAGGTTATTCCTCTTCTTCTTCTCCATACTGTATTGTTCGTGTTCCATTCTTGTAACAAAATCGATTTTCAGTTTATACATACAAATCATTTGAATTGGTGTTTGTTTGTTTGTTTGTTGTTCATGTTTCAGTTGTACTTATGGAGAAAGGTGTAGATTTCTTCATCAACAACCAAATCAACAGCAGCGAAAATCTAACGCTTTTGGAGGACAGAACAATTCATATCAACAACCCAATAAAAACCCTTTTGGATTTGGGTCTGCTTCTGCCTCTGCCCCCAACCAACAGCAAAAGAACAACCCTTTTGGTTTTGGATCACAAAACACCTCTCAATCAAATGGGGCCCCCAAACCAAACCAATTCCAGGTTCTTACTTCTTTTTTTCATAGGCATGTATTCAGTTAGCTGTTTGAGAGTTTGTGTCATGAATGTTTACATTCAATTAGCTGTTTGTGTTTGGATATAGTACATGTTCGAGTGCTATTTTAGTTGTTAATGTTTGTTTTAAAAGTGGAAATAGGACTTGGAGGTGGAGAGGAATCAAAGAGGGAACAATTGCATAAGCTATTTTCATAAGTTACCTCAAAGAGCTGATTAAAAATATGTTGTTTTCGGCAATAGTTTCAAGTAGGAGGTATAGGGTTTGATTTGATGCCTAGAAACTAACATAACCTTTTACTTATTAACATTTTTGTCTATAAAATAAAGATATCTTTCCGGCTAATGAAAAATCATAAGCTATTGATATGAGCTCATCTAAGTACATTGAATAAATGGTTTTCTTATTAGATAAGCTTAAATAAACAATTTCAAACGTCTACCGTTATAGACATTGTTCCGTATTGGAAAAGAAAATAGATGGTAGGTTGGAGATAACCACTGCAGAAGAACATCCAATATGGTGGTAGAAGTCTCTGCAAGGTTAGCACCCTAATGCTCAAGTCAGTGTTTGAGAGAGGCTGGATTGTGCAAGTGTGTAATGAGAGTAATACCTGACCGCGACTCAGGGTCATGGTTATATATGGGGGATGGTTAGAACCGTTTTTGGTTGGCTCGACGTGGATTGTGGGCGACCGTTGGATGCAAATCAACGGTGAAGATGAGGACGGGAGTCGTATTCTTGTGTGATGTCTCAGAGCGAAGGTACAATTGTTCGTCATATGACAGGCACTTCAGTTGGATTGGGCCTCTGTATTGGGTCGGTCTTATTGAGCCTTTGCCCAGCCCGGAACAAACACACTGAGGTGTTTTTTTTTTTTAAATGTTGGCCATTACTTATAATGCATGAATATATCGTTGATACTCTTTAGTATTTAAGGAGTACCTTTTGTGACGCTCTCATTGTTATGTTTGGATTCATCTTCCCTGTTAATATAATTATGTGATTATTTGTTTTAGTATTGATGATTTACTTCTTAATCAGCCTTTTGAAAACAAATGGAGTAGAACGTCATCCAAGCCCCAGAATGGCACTCAACGTCCCTCTGATAACAATTCTCAATCAGTGAATCATAAGTAAGTACTGATCAATCCATTACCATTACTCATCTCTTGTCGACCACAAACATTTTTCTTTATGTAGCAGCGGGAATGTATGGGTGAAAATAAGGCCACCTATATGTTGGATATATGCCATTTTCTGAATAGAAAACATGAGAAGACAACCAACACTGTGACACAGACTCCTGGGGCTTAGGGTTTTGCCTCTGATTTAAAGATACAAATATTTCAGTATGTTACTTATGCACTACCTTTGTTTCAGCTAAAGTGCGCACTATGTTTTTATATAATTTGTTAATGAGTGACTAAAATGTGTACTATGTTTTTATATAATTTGTTAATGAGTGACTAAAATGTGTGTTACACTGCTTTCTCAATTAAATACAACAACAACCACTAAGCCTTATTTCACTAGGTGGGATCGGCTACACGGATCAACTTTTTCCATAATGTTCTATCAAGGACCATGTTTCTATCCAAATCATTAGTCTCGAGATCTTTCTTAATAACTTTTCTTATAATCTTTCTTGGTCTTCCTCTTCGTAGAATTGTTTGCCTTCTCTCCATCTTTTCTCAATTAAATAAACATGCAAAAGTAAAGTTAGCGTTATTATTTTTCTTTCCTTCACATTGTGGTCTTTTTTCAGTGTTAACCTGACCACCTCCTTTTTTTTATCTGATTATATTTCCTTTTTTTGTAATAAATAAGTCTCAATATAATGATTTTATTTCCATGCTCCCTATCAATGTTTGTGGTTTTTTATTTTATTTTTTATTTTTATTTTATTTTTAATTTTACACTTTGCAAGTTATATATTTCACTAAAGCTTGGTTGATGTAAATGAAGATGCACAGATCCTGAGATTTGTAAGCGCCAGATTGCAGAAGATTTTGAGCAAGAGAAACCACTTTGGATACTTACATGCTATGGTCATTGCAAAGGGTAAAATTTTCTATGCACAGGGGTTTGTAGACATTAATCAAATTTGTTTTTGATACTATAAATAATATGTTTCTTAATCATGGTGAAAGTCATTGTGTAGTAGTCTAGTACCCAATGAAGTAACAAACCATGTAGACAACAATCCATATTCCTCAAAACCTGTGAAGTGGACTGTGTTACAAAAGATTGTCAACTACTTTTTGCATCTATTCTTCACATCTAACAACAATTAAACCACTAACCATTGTTCATTTCCTCAAGCTCATATCCTTGAAAGCCGTTTTGAAAGATGAAAGATGTTTTAATGGGGACCAATTTTATTTGCATGAAAAGACAAGTGATTGGAGTTTACATGGAGTGTTCACACACAGTCTATATAAACTTTAGCAAACTTTAGTGGAACCTCCTTAGTTACATATGAGTTATGCCACTGCCCCAGTTAGTTAACTGTTTGGAATAAGGAGTAAAAACATCATCTCAAGGAATTCCGTGTACCATATTCTATACCGAATAACAGATCCTAATCAACTTTCCACTCTTGAAAGAGAAATTACTTTAAAGAATATTAGTCAATGCATTAATAAGAAAGCTAAGTATCGTGATTGATTTTGACTTTTTTTATCCAGTGCTCCTTGCGACATTATTGGAGATATTAGCTATGAAGAATTAAGGGCATCAGCTTATGAGGATGCTAAGAACGGAATGAGTTTGCCATTAATTGTAAGAAATCTGATCTTATGTACCTACATTTTCTCTGTGATATTAAGAGATTGTATTGCTTTGATGCATTTTTGTATTCCCTTTTGTTTTTCCATCCCCTTCTGGTGGATACCTTATTCCCTACCGATACTTGCAATTCATTTTTCTCTAGTATTTTTTTTCTTCTTTTTATTGAAGAAAAGCCTCTTTTCAACTTTTTGTACTAACGTTTGCAACGCCAAGGTTTTTGTTACCTTCACGCAATTGTCTTCTCTGGTGTAACTTTAAAATATGTTGTTACAGGTCGAAAAGGAGAGAAACATACTAAAATCAAAGTTGGCTGAGTTTGACAAACTGCTTTCCGAACCCTACGAAATGCCTCTGAATTCTTCCCTTGACATTCAAAAGTACCAATCTAATGGAGCCAATGCAAATGCATTTTCACCAGCTACTCAAAATACTAGTCCTTTATCAGTTTCAAGCTTTAGCCAACTGGGTGCTTCACTGAACACTGGTTTTGAAAGGTAACACTGACATGATTTGGAACATTATCTACATTTTCAATTGTGTGTAGTTAAGAAATGGCCTAAATCAAGAAATATCAGAATTTTAGCCAACAGGGAATGCAAATAGCTTCTTAAATGGCTTATGGTTTGATAAGATATTGACAAGACCTGATGTTTTCTGACCTAGTTTCTTCAGTCGGCTACATCACTCTTCCACATGTTTCCTTTTTCTAAAACTGCTACTATCTACTATTTGTTTTTGTTGGGATTATGGCGTGATTGTCAAGAAGAGGGTCATGGAAGACATGAATCTTCTATTATTGTGGTTTAAGGTTACAGTTTCGGGAATGTTAATACAGACTAGTTGAATATCCTTGCAAGTTCTATAGAATGGAACAGGTCATGCAAATTTGGTGTCTGACATACCTATAATGGGTTATGATGGTTTTTGTTTTGTTGGAATTGAAGGATTAAAAAAACAGTGTATGCTATAATGGATAGGATGCAAGTCTCCAATAGTTCCTTTGTTTTATACTCTTGTGGTTTTTATTTGTATGTCTGCTCTTGGTATTTATATGGTAATCTGTGTGTAACTTAATAGGCCCTCTGCACCACAAATGACCACTCCAGCCCAGCCTAATTCCTTTGGAAGTGGAGGTATGTGTTTTGCAAAACGCCTATAACAAGTACTATGACTACATTTTTCTTCGATTTTCCCTGTTTGACCATCGATGCTGTGATGAATTGTAGGAAACCTTTTCACATCCAACACAGGAAACCTATTTGGCAGTGCAATCTCAGGTGCTCAAAACAACACAGGAAACTCTTTCACATCCAACACAGGAAACCTATTTGCCAGTGGAATCTCAGGTGCTCAAAACAACACAGGAAACTCTTTCACGTCCAACACAGGAAACCCATTCGGCAGTGGAATCTCAGGTGCTCAAAACAACAACCCCTTTTCTACTCCAGCGGCAATGTTTCCAGGATCAACTTCTCAATTCCAACAATCATCCATTGCGTTCAATAACAGTAGCTCCGCCACAATGCTTCAGACAGCATCGGCAGATGTTCAGCTGTAAGTCACTCACTGATCATGTTAGGTTAAAATTCTACAAAAGTAGTAGTGACAATTTAATCAAATTCCACTTCATTCATTACTCAACCAAAAATAGTACTGCTACTGCATTACTTGGCCAGATACAACTTTTCAGTGAACATGAAGTTCAATTAAATATAACATAGATCATAACCCAGCCCCTTGACCTTTAGTGTTTTCAGCATGTTCCATCTTAACATTAGTTATGCACTCTTCTGTAATTCATTTTGAGCAAATCTCTTGACACTCTTCTGTAATTCATTTTGTATCAACTCATAATTGATACTCTTTATTCAATTAATGTGACAAAAGTTGGGTGCATAGTTCAGTGCTAAAATCATTTTGTATAGCCATATGCTACAGTTTATAGATTAGGAAGATTTTGACATTGATATAGAGGTTGAAGCATACAAGTCTTCTGTTTCCCTTAATTATTTCAACAAAGCCTTCAACTTTTGTTAGCATCTGAACCTTCTTGGAAACTACACCTTTATTACTGCGCTAACTTTCCGTGGTTATCTTTATAGAACTTTTAATCCAGCTTCATGTGCAAGTTACAACTACTTCTGCTTGAATCTTATGGTCATCTATATTTGCAGAAATACATCCCAAGTGGAGAATGCGTCCATAGATGACAGTATCTGGTTAAAGGAGAAATGGAATCCTGGAGAGGTAATAAGTCTTACATGTGCTAAAAGACACAATTCTTCATCCCGGAGCACTAAAATTTTGCAGAAACAGGCTTACTTTTTGATGACCGAGTATTTTAATATTCAAGTGTTGGGGATATTTTCTAATGGTTTGTGAGACAAATGCTAACATTTTTCTCTGTTTCATATATCTTTTAATTTGACAGATTCCTGAAGAAGCTCCTCCAGACAGATTTATTCGGTAGACATATGTGTAGTGGCATGTCATGCAGAGCAGTACGTGTATTTTAAGCACTTTAGGTCCTTTCTTGGTTGAATTTTACAGAGGTATATCAACTGATGAATGAACAAGAAGAAATGAGGAGGTAAAAGCAGAGCCTCAATTACAGTTCTTGTACCGTGCAAGACTATATTGCCTAATAATCTCTTCTTTGGTTCTATATTGCCTAATTAGAGAAAACCCCTCTATTTTGTTTCGATCGCATCTGACAATTTGCAGCTCAAATTTACTAGTTTTGCTGTAGTTATGATTTGTACATATCCTCAATTTCTAAAAATGATCGTAGGATTAAAATTGTGTTGACATGCTCACATGATGTCAAACCACCACACTTTCTGCCAGTTTACAGGTGAAACTAACACTATTTAGGTGTCAAGAATTATGGGCTGTTTACATTGTTTCATCTTTTAATTTAGGGAATTTCGTAATGCACCCTATATTCCTGAAAAAGACCCTATGCAATTTTTAGAATGCTCCTCATTTTTTGGAGATGTATCTCCGGAAGCAGATTTTTTGGTTGAACGCTAGTTTGTTTTGAAGATGAATCTTCGGAACCTTTTTTATTAGTTATAAGGTTGTTTGTTTCGGAGATATATTTCTGTAAAGGATTTTGAGATGTAACTTTGTATTTTTTGTAAACATTAAACACATTATTTTTAAATTTTTAAATGCTTCTCATATCAAATAGTTAGGAGGTATTTTAGGATTTGTCAAGACTAAGGATATGAATAAATCGACATATATAAAGTTATAAGCCAAGACTACACAAATCCAATCCAAAAGTTACAAGGAAGTTGATATATTTAATACAACCCAAAATGTATCAAGAGACAATAATCTACTACGTATGACGGACTTAGAATCGGCCACACCCTCATGCCCCATGTTCCTACGTTGCCTCTTGTACTGCAGAGTCTCCATTGCCTCTGTCATAATGGCATCTACGATGCCCCATGCCTCATAGCCATTCGGAAAAGTGTCCTCTGTTAATTCCCGCCTACCTTAGATGCTTGAATAGGTGTCATGCGTCTACGTGAAGATGGGGTGAGGAGACATTAGCATGGGACCCTCGCCTGCTATAGGAAGACAAAGAAGAAGACGAAGATACATGATCCCTAGAACCTAACGCCTATGCATCAATCAGTCTAGAGGTAGAAGAAGCTGGTGATTGTTAACTCGTTTCCCTCTAAACGGATGCATGTTATGCAAGTCTGTCGTGTCTCAATTGAGATGATTTTTTAGTCATAATTCTTGTAAATAAACAAGATAGATGTTACACAACGAGTTCATTACAAAAAAAAGGCAATAACATTGCACAAACTACTTACTGAGATGCATACCAGATTATATGTAACCGTTGAAACATTTTGGATATGCATCTTCGAAAACTCTTGTAACTCCAAGCATCATCGGTAGCGAAATGCATACCCATTAAACATAAAAAATAATCCATTGGTCATAAAAACTACCTAACTAAATCGTTCCTCACTAGTTCTAAGCTATCAAACACAAAATCTTTCGGTTCCATAACCTAAAACTCAACTTCTTCATAATTTTACATAAACCCAATAAACCTTACAAAAAAACTTACAATTTGTGTCTTCAAGTTGATTGTTGTTTCTCAATGTTGTTTGAAGTAAGATGTTTGATGAAGATTAATACTCTTTGATGTTGCTTGGATATGTTATGAGTGAGTTTGAGAAAATGGGGCGGAGGGTATTTTTGAAAATGGATTTTGAATTGAGTTTGTGTGAGTGAGAAAAAGGAATGAGCTCTGATGCATAGTTGAAAGAATAGCGTATGGAGATACATCTATGTAACCCATTTGGAGATGCATCTCAGGAATAATTTTGTGTGACATAAGGTCATGGGCAAGAATTATTCTGAAGTTGGGTGCGTCTGGAGATGCATCACCGAAAAATTTACATAGATGTATCTTCGATAAAAATTTGAGAATTTCTTAATTCACCCCATGGGGTGGAATTAAATCTTATGCATTTTTGAAAATGCCCCTCTAAAACCAAAAGTATACTTCCGGTGTGCTCCATTTTCTAAAATATTTGAGTTAAAACTGGAACTATACTTTCGGTTCCATACCATATGTATACTTCCGGTTCTGGCATGACAGTTAGTAGAAAAATTGAACAAAAGCAATAATTGGGAAAGTTATACAAATTAGAAATTTAGCAAATTATACAATTTATAAATCGAACAAAAGACCATAAATGTTATCCAAAATGAATTTCATAATAATGGTATCCAAAATACAAATTCGATACAATACAAAATCAAAAAACTTAAATCAAAATACAAGTGGATGATCAACCTAAACTACTGGGTATGGTGGATGATGAGTCGACCTGTCACCCTCGAGGCGTCCCTATGCTGTCTCCTGTATAACAGGGCACCCTCAGTCTTTGCCATGATGGCCTCCAAAACTCCTCTGACATCGGATCCGTCAGGAAACAACCCTCTGTCAATGCCATCCCTAGCAAGCTCCATGATACGGCGGCACCTAGGCAGCACGTCCTGAGCATGATCCCTCCTCGCCTGCTCTCCTCTAGGATCTCATGATGAATCGGCCTGGGTGGGTTCCCTGGAGCATCCTATATTATGTATGGATGAGACATCCTGAAGAAACACCACATGTAATCGTACGCGTAACTCCAATTGTTTGGAGCCACGATACTCCTGGCCTCATCAGGTACAAGATAATTCTCAAAATCATCACAAAGCTCATTCATCTCCCTCCTCTTCACTATTGAAGGAGCACATACAACAGGATCCCGAGGAATGGTCTGGGTAAACCTGAACTGTTGCATCACCCTCTCAGCCATATAAGAAGCAGTCTTGCGAGTCCCGCAGGCCAACCAACCTGTAAATAGCGAAACCTCATCAAACGGTATCGTCTCACGGTGGTCGGCGTAGGCACTAAAGTGAATGTCCTCATGCACTATTCGGTCCAGGTAAACCCAGAACGACAGTGTCGCCTGGTTCCCTCTAAGCGACTCATATGCACAGGCACGTGACATATCCTCAGTATAACCCTCAGCAAGTGACCATCCATAAATGCAGGAGTGCGGGGGAAGTGCTGTAGCATCCATTCCTGAAATAACAAAATTAAATCAATTAGTTTTAGAATCAGAATAATTAAAAAAGGTCGCTAAGAGAAATAATTTACACCGTCATGAGTGACATGCTACCGGTGATCTGCCTAGTATTCCACTTAATCCCCTAATCCAACTTGCTATACAAATAAACCAAGCAGGAAGCCCCCCAGTTCCACCCACTGATCGCCTCAAAATCACCAAAGTACTTAAGGTACATGATGTCAGTGTAGGTGAACTGGTGTCCACAAATATATGTGTTCTAATAAGATACAAGAGGTATACTCTCATGGCACACCCCCTGTGAAGGGTAACCTGCTCGGCATCACCATCAGTAGTTGTAGCATGCGCAAACTCATATGTAAAAACCTCATTCAACCAGCTATATCTCACGTGGCAACCACATGTCTTATCAACCTCCTTCAGGGCGCTATCTACGGTAACTCCCAACATCTCAGTCAACAAAGTAATGGTCTCGTCTTTATCCAACTTTTGGTGATTCAGAGAGGCCCCTCTGAACGGCAGGTGAATTAGACACGCGACGTCATCGAGTGTGATCGTCATCTCTCCATATGGTAGATAAAATGAAGACGTCTCATGGTGACACCTCTCTACAAAAGCGTTGATCATCCCCCAGTTGACCACGCTATATCTATAGAGGGTCAAATCTCTCAACCCTGTAAGGCATAGAAGATCATCAAACCATGGCTCGGGAGGGGTAATAAGTCTGCTGATCTTCCTCCCATGGTTTATGACCTTCAGTGTATCACGATCCTGCATGAAAAAATTCATTGTTAGAATTCATAATAATATTCATAAAAAAAATTCATAACTGTAATATAAATATAAATTTCATACCTGTCCATCCCATATATATCTAGCCACATGGGTGGGTGGGATAAAGAGGAAACAAAGATAAGTCAGAAGGCCCCCCTCCAAAGACCTGAGGGACCTGGGGGGTCTGGGGTGCCGCCGGTGCCGCCGATTCCTCTAGTATCTCTAGGGCTTAGGTGGCACCGGTACATCGGGTGATGGAGGTGTAGCATCAGGTCTCATCTCAGATGGCTGCGTCTGTGAAGCATATGAGAATCTTGTCTCAAAAATCCTAGGTGGTGAGGATGTGCGTATGCGGTAGGAAGAAGGCGACGAAGGATGTACTGGAGAATCTCGTCTGTTACAGGAGGAAGATGTAGAAAGAGTAGACTCAGAACCAGAAGAATATGCATCCGACACAGGCTGTCCGGATGTCGAAGGAGGCTGTGTCGCCTGATTCCTTTCTCTCTGCATAGAAGCATGTTGTGCAATCCTCCCATGTCTCAAACGTGACGGTGTCTCATCCATATCTCATGTATAAGTACAAAATAAATGTTAACATATGGCTTAAAGTGGAAAAAAAGGGAAAAATGCAGATAGAAACCAGAGGTATATTCCATTTTTGTTCTTCCCCAAAACTGGAAGTAAACTTTTGGTTTCTTCTGCGAAAATAGAGCTACGAAGCTGCACACCCCAAAACCCCAAATGTGTCAAAACCATACATTGATCGTCAAATAAAGTTTACTATTTGTGTTCTAATGACTCCTAATGATATAAACTACATAAAACAACACATTTAAAACCCTATTTCACTAAATTCAATAGAAATTACATAAACTTTAAAAGTATCTTAAATCACTTACTTGATTGATTATAAGTGGTTGTTTCTTGCTTGATTCCGTTAGATGTTATATTTATCAAATGCTTGATGATTTGTGTTGATTGTTTGAAAAAAATTGATTTTGGTGAGAAGGGTTGAAAAAAGAGTTTGGGTGAGTTTGATAGTTTGTTTTTGAAAAACGTTGTTGTTATGGGGAGGGGAAGAGTTCCTGGTGCCCTTAAGTGCGTCCAAGAATCGAAAATATAACTACGGTTTCAAACCGTAGTTATACTTCCGGTTTACACCCAACCCTCTTCAACGTGATTTGCATGATATGGAGTGCGAAACGAAAGTATACTTCCGATTTCTAGGGAAATTTTAGGAAATTTACGTGGTACGCAAGAAGGTTATGGGGTGGAATAAGAAACTCACAAAAATTTCCACTGATTCAGAGAATTGTTTAGCATTGTGTTGAATTTTGGTGCGTCAAGACATGTATCTCTGAAATCTGGGGGCATAAATGATTTTTTGCAAGGTGCCCTAGTAAAGCATATGGTGCATTAAAAAATTCCCTTTAATATATGAGAATTTCTTAGCCCGCCATATGAGATGGTAAAGAATCCCAAGGAAATTTGAAAATTCCCTTCAATTTCGAAAAATACATTTTCGAACGCACCATTTGTATAACACAGTAATGCACAATAATATTGTCACCCTATAGTCAAACAAAATTTTAGTCCAGAGATATTTGTTGCATAGTATTCAATGCATTTTTCGTTACACATTCCAGTGAGTTATCCGAAGATATATGTCAGAATATTTGAAACAAAAATTTGATAATTTGTCACCTTTGCATGTCAGGTTATTTTGGAGATGCATCTCCGAAAAAATCAAACATGAAATAGCTAAAAATAGCCACATGCATGATCTAACCTTATACCTATTTTTTTTCATAAATCCTTCCATTCTCGATCAAAATTTTCACTCTAAAACTTCATTCTTGTGTTTCATCAAATAAAAAAGAGCAAAAGAAGTTGGACTCGTTCTGATTCCATAAAGTTGCTCAACATGTTTCCTATTGCTCTCATCATTAATTCAACGTATAAGACCAACAAGTACAATCTTCCATTATTGAAAATGGTTGGTGTTACCTCTACTGAGAAGACTTATTCAGTCGGTTTTGCATTTCTAGAGAGTGAAAAAGAAGAGAATATTACTTGGGTTTTAGAGATGTGTCAGGCAATGCTGAAGGACCAAATTTGATGAATTCACTTGCAAAAGTATTTATTACTTTTTATGCATTACTTTGTAGGTTTCACATAACAAGAAATATGAGAGGTCTGGTTAAACCCGTGGTAGGGACAAAACATATAGAGGGAGAAAATGGAAAAATGGTCAAGGGGAGCATTATTGTGGAAAAAATAATGGATGCATGAAATGTTATAATAAATTATTCTACAAAAGAGTTATATGTTGATGTTGTTATACAATTTAGGAAGGTGTCCGGGAAATATTCAAATTAATTGAAATATGTTGAAAGTACAATTTTAGACCAGGTTAATGAGAAACTTGTTTGTGCTTGGGCCAATCAGATTAGACACCTTATAAATACAACAACAAATTGAGTTGAGTCTACCCATGCAACTCTAGAGAATTGATTGGAAAATAATAAGTGAGATTTGTGTAGAGATTGAGACTCTTTGAATCAAATGATCCAAAACCAGCAGAATGAGATACAAACATCCTTTGGTCGTAGCATCAGAATGTTGGAATACATGTTCAAACAAAGCAATCTTTATTCTCATTTGGTCGGTAACATATGTCGAGCAGGTTTGAATTATATTTTTCCCAAAGCTATAGGTTCTTATAGGTCAAAATGTGGTTGCACATTTGTTAACACCTATGATCTCATATGTGCTTGTCTTATATCTAAGAAGGTGAAATTTGATAGTCCGATACAAATAGATGAAGTTTGCACTCCCTAGAAAAAGCTCATGTTTGATGATGATGGTGTCATGAAAGACGGTAAGTCGAAAATCTCTATCTTGACTGAATGAAAAGTGATATTTAGATTTTTGAAAGCCGGTGACAATATGGAACTCCACATCAAAGAAAATTGAGGAAGATTGCATATTCGAAAACGCAGACTTGAAACCAACTTCTCAACCGGAAAAAACAAAAAAGCTCCTAAGACAATTCAACGATGCAATCTCCTTCATATTTTGAACATGTTGACAAATTTTTTTCAGATTCACCAACTCCAAATTTAAAAAAAAAAAATGTTTTAAGAGGAGCTCGCTTCAGCAAACCACCTCATACACCGTTGAGGGTGACAATAACTACGGATTTCGAACAGTTTCTACTTTGCTTGGTAAAAGAGAAATGGGTCACACACTTGTCTGTCATCAACTAATCCAAGAGTTTAGGGGCAATAAAGAATTTCACACAACTATACGGGAAAAAGGAAAGTTTTAAAGCAATTTACCACTATTTTGTTCCTTGCATTAGTGGACCTGCAACAGAGGATAAATGGATGCACTTCGTTGAGCCATCTCATAGCAGATGTGTATGATAGAGTCTGCATTGGTCTTGCAAAATACGATTTTTCAAGAACATTTTTATCATTGCACACTACACCTCTAAATCCAAATGATCGTATTATGTGTGTTGGATGAATTCTAAATCCACTCCATTTTATTCAATAGTATTTGAAACCGAAATGTTCTATATTATTTAGATCACCGGAGTGGACAACTCATTCAACAGAGACTTAGCCGAACCATTTTGTTAAAATGATGAAAGAGTTCATTAGAATGAATGAAAATGATAGAGAATCAAATAAACAGGAATCTATATAATTTAATTGTCATCAATAGCTATAGCTATCTTATTACAATGAAAGTATTTACATGACTTATGAAATAAACCAAAGGAATACATTCCTTCCTTCATCTTATGAAAGAATTTTGGAAGTCAATGTAAGTTTACAATCTAATTAAACACAGGAAATATGATCAGTACCAACATCAGATCAAACCCTCGATGATGCATTAAGTTGAAATGCAAAAGATTCAGCCAATTTAGCCGCATCTGAAATTCGAAGCCTTGTTCCCTGCTGCGCAACAACAGTGGATGCAACCTTAGCTGCTATTGTACCGATACTTCTCACATCCGACATGCCTCGTAAAACACCATACAAAATGCCAGAAGCATATGCATCACCAGCACCACAGGTATCTACTGGAACACATGGAGTAGGAGGGATGTATACGGCTTCACCTTTTACGCCTATGTAAGAGCCTTTGATACCGTCCGTAACAGATACTAGAGGGACAAACTGACTTAGATACCTTGCAACAGAAACAGGGCTCTCCTTTGCATCCAAATTACAAAGAGCTCTCGCCTCATCAACGTTTGCGAAGATTAAATCTGCATAATTGCCTATGATCTCCCTGTTGAATGAACAAATACAAGTTACATACAATTATATATGTTTGTGATCTAAACACCTGCAAATATCATTCATCTTATTATCTTAAATTTCTGGATTGAATCAATATACCACCAATCTGATGTATAATTTTGACATTAAGTGGAAATGAATGAACATTATGCGGGAGTGTAATCATCTTACCAGAAATGATCAAAATGTCTCTCAATGCAGGAGACATCTGAAGCAGTTACTGCAACCAGAGCACCATTACTCCTAGCTACCATACATGCTTTTGTTATTGATTTGATAGTGTCGGGAAGTTCAAATAGATACCCTTCAACAACAAGTATGTTGGTCTTAGAAACTGCACTCGCCAAGGAAGTGTCAAAGTTAACGGTTGAAGATGTGCCCTGACAACAGAATACATAAATATTAGCATCTGGATTTAAGATTTGGATCCTTGGGATGAGTAAGATAGCAAAATCGTAAGATTTTAAGATATAGATCAAGATCTTGACAGCCTTTGGAATTAAGTGAATATATAGTAATAATATTTCTCCATTTGTAGTAAATTGAACCTGATATGCAAGCATTGTGCGATGAGCATCTGGAGTTGTAAGAACTATAACAGTTCCAGTTGTGGCATCCTTGATAGGCATAGACAGAAATTGCACATTGGCTCGGCGTAATTTTTCCCTGAAAATTTAAAATAATGAAACTTAATCAGCCACAACTCAATCAACCATATCAACAAAATCAAAGAAATGTGTACAACAAGTGCAAACCTGTAGAAACCACCCAATAGATCGCTCGCGACACTGCCAGCCATTGCCACATTTATAGCAGGCTCTCGGAGGGAGCGACCTCCAAGCCTTGCCAGGGCAACTAAGGTATTAGAAAGAGATCCACCAGCAGCAGCTTTATAGCTGCAACCATCCATGGCCTGCAAAACTCTACCTCTTTCTTCATGGTTTACAAGTCTTCTTGTACCCTTTTCTAATCCTAAATTCTTGAGGAACTCATCATCAACTGTGCCGGAAAAGTCCACCTAACAAAATATACAAAACAATTACAATGTTATTACCCACACAAATGAATGAGCAATGAAAAATGAAAAGGGTCATTACCATGGCTTGTCCAAGACCTAAGACATCCCATCTTTCAGGGAAAACATAAGAGCTAATCAACTCTTCTTCTTCCTCTTCATCATCGTCTACTTCATCCTCATTACTGGCTCTAGTTCTAATTTGTTGTTCATCATCTTCTTCTTCATCATGGCTCATTTGACTTGTACTATCAAATTCAGAAGCTCCGCTGAGGCTGGAAAAGGAACGGAGTTTGAAGAGACGACGGCGAATGGAAGAAGATGAACAAGCAATGTGACTGCGTCTATAGCGGCAGAAAACGAAATGGGAAGCGCGTGAGTTTGGTAATTGGGTAGGAAGATGAGAAAAAGAGGGTGAAATTGAAGGAGAGGAACAAGAGACACGAAGAAAAGACAGAGACACAGACATGGTATTGAATGTGATGTTTTTTGTTTAAGGTTTAGTGTTGGTGTGTCTCTGTGTCTATGAAGAGACACAAAGAAATAGGAGTTGTGGCTATGGCGAGTAGAGAGGAGGAAGAGGAGGAGGGAGTTGAAATGATGAAATTGCAGAAGATAAGGTCAAGTGAAGTTACGTGTTTACCCTTTCAGCTCAACACGTTTGAAATTATTTACCAGATCAGATCTGATTAGACAAGACACGTTTCATAATTTAACGGCATCAACCGGATCACTCCTACTACCAGGATTGTGAAAATATCATATCAACGGCCTACGATTTAATCTACACTTAAGGATAACATGTGCTCTAAGAGCAAATGTTAAAATAGTAATGAATATATTAATTTTTAATTTTTAATTAAGATAATGTATAATTTTTAAGAATTTTTTTATATTAACTCCTCTTAGAACACATGTTAGCATTACTCTTTTTTTTAAATAGAAAAAATTTATTTTTTATAAATCTATTTAGTTAAAAAAAGTCAGAGCCCAAATCACACAAAAAAATAAATATGAATAATTTTTTATTATAGTTATAATATATTTTAAATTTTGAATTAAAATACAAAAATAAAATTCAATTATCTTAAAAGACTTATTAAAGAATATTGAAAATATCAGATTAACCTTTTCATATGTTTTTTTTAAAAGAATAGTTTCATGATACTTACTACTTTGAATACATTTATAAGAAACAAAAATATTTTTAGATTTATTAAATAAATAATGTATCTAGTCATTATTTTATATTAAATACATTAATTATTTAATATATTTAAATTTTTTTTATTATTTATAAATGTGTCTGGAGGATGTATGCTAATAGGTAAGAGATAAGTCAATACAAACAAATTTTAGTACCATTAATCTTTTAATTTTCTAATTTATAAATTATTAATCAAATTACTTATTTGCATAGTATGTTTTTATAAAATAGGTATTTAAATATATTAGTAAGTAGGTTTTTATGATATGTAACATATTATACTTAAACTTTAATATTTTAATAAGTCAGACTCAGATTTGATTAAATAATCTAGCTGGATGTAATCTATTTTCACCATTATCAATTGAGGTTGGATAGAATATCATACACACTTCTAAACGTGTTCTTGTTTTTTTTTTTAATAAGCCAAATGCATCTTAGTTAAAAATAGAAAGAGCACAAGGTGTGCTAAGAGTTATAAAAAATACTAGTAGCAAACAATCTGCCAGAGTTCAAAAGCACCCACCAAAACAACTCAACACCATAATATATAGTAAACAATATGCCCATGTGGGTGAGATTTATTACTCGTGGTGTATTTTATATTATTTGGAATTATTTTATAATTTAATTAATTTAAAATAAAATAAAATAAAAACAACGTGATATTAAATTATAATAAATAAGAGTAAAAAATAGTGTTTTAATAGTATAAAATATTTTTATACTGTAAGTATATATATATATATATATATATATATATATATATATATATATATATATATATATATATATATATATATATATATATATATATATTCATTTTTAATAAATAATCATATTTGATTGATGGAGAGTAATGCTATTTGTGGGTATTTGTGGTGCAGTTTAGACGATTTTGACGTTAAAAGTCATTCGAATCGTAAGAGAATAAGACGTACGATTTGGTTTGGTTCGATTGTCATTTAAAAAACAAACAAACCAAATCAAATCAATGTAGTTTGATTCGATTGATTCAATTTTTTATAAATATTTTATTGAGCCATACATACACATATAAATGATAAAGTAACTTTGTTCTTAGTCATTCATACACTACCAAAAACAATAAAACTCATCATATTTGAACAACAACTTCTCAATTAATACATATAAATTAGATTAGACAAAAGTGGAATAATAAACATAAAATGATATCATAAAACAATATTAAAAATATTATAATGAAATAAAAAAATAGAAGAGATGAGAGATTAGTGAAGATGAAAAATAAAGAACATAAGAGATGAGAGATTATAGAAGAAGATGTACGATAAAAACGAAATTGAAAGATGAGACATTTGCATAAAAATGAGAAGGTAATAAGAAAGAATATAAGAGAGTAGAAATTAAAGAAGAAGAGGTAAGATGTATGTGGTGAAGATGAGACGATAATGCTAAGAGAGATTGAAAAAACTGAAACTGAAACCTTAAGTGTAAGGATGAGAAAATTGATCGTAATCATAAGGTTAATGTATAATAGGTTTAGGCTCGGGTTGAATGTTAGTTAAGTAAAATTTAGGTTGTAACATAATGCGGTTTGATTCTATATGGTTTGATTTGCAAAATACAAACTGCAAACCAAACTGAATCATGTGATTTTGTTAAAAGATGACCCAAACAAATCTGAACCAAATGCATATCTTTACGGTTTAGATTTGGTTTGGATTGGTTTGCGATTTTCTATTGGGTTGGTCTGATTTTGAACACCCCTAGTGGTAGTCAACCATCAAATTGAAGAGATTTGTTGATTTTATCGTGAATAATATACAATTGTTTTATTTTAGCTTAATGACACTTTTGGTCCTCGCATTTTGACAAACTCACGAAATTGGTCATTCCTTTTTAAAACTTAACAAAGCACTCCCTATACTTTGTTGTTTGTTGCAATTTAGTCCTAAAGCCCATTTTCCCTCCAAAAATGTTGATGTGTCAAAATTTTAAGTGATGTGGCCAAAATAACACCTATGTGACAATTCAAATTTGGAAATCTTAATTATAAATTCATCAAATTCAATTTTAAAACATTAAAACAAATTTATATAGGTTTGTTGATTCCTTGTCAACGTGTGCGTGGAAGATCTAGTTTATGAAGAAGGAAGACGTTGTTGATGTTGATTGAGTGAACTATAAAGACATTAAGAATCTGGTCCTTAGTGTTGGATATACGAAGTTCAAGTGTTTGTGGTACCAGCATCCAAAGCTATCATTTCAACATGGACTTAAGCCTCTAAACATTGATGGTGACCTGTTGGAGCTTGTCTCAAATACTAAATGATATAATTTAGTAGATATTTATGTTGAAAATGAAGTGGATATTCTTGATATAGTTGAAGTTAGTAATGAAGGTCCTTTGGATGATGAGATTAGAAATTATGAAGCTGAAGCCAATTTTGATGTTGAAGAAGTTTTTATGGAGGAGGTTAGAGGTGAGAAAGAATATGTCAGCAATAAAGGTGTTAGAAGTGATGAAGCACAACATGATGAGGTTAGAGGTGAGAAAGAAGATGTCAACAATGAAGGTGTTAGAAGCGATGGAGCATAACCTGAGGAGGTTATAGGTGAGAAAGAAGATGTCAACAATGAAGGTGAGAAAGAAGATGTCGTGGAGGATGATGAGCATGCTGATAATGAAGGTACTTATGAGGTAAGAAATGATGAAGATACATATATTAGTGGAGAAGATGAAGACTATGTTGCAACTGAAGGTAAAAGTGAAAGTGATAGTGAAATGCATACTGATGATGGAGAAGAATGAGATTTGACTCATGAAATGCCTACTGAGATATTTTCTGGAAAAAAAAGATAGTGAAATCATGAATGAAACACAAACTTCCTTTTAAGAGTCTGACCAAGATGAAAGTGATTTACACACTCCAGTTGAAAATGATGATGGAATTGTTCACAAAAGGAACTTTCCTACTTTAAAAGTCCCAGAAAATGGTGATGATGTTAGGTTTGAGATGGGTATACAATTTTCTTCAAAGGAACTTATCATGGATGCAGACAATGATCATGCTATAGAAACAAATTTATGATTCAAGAAAGATGATGATGTTATAGTGGTTGTGAAATGCTAGACAACTTGTCCATATCATATGTTAGTTGCTAAAAAGAGTGCAAGTCAGTATTGACAAGTTACTGGTTTGAAAAAAGATCATGAATATGTTAGATTTGCTAGGAATAAACAAGCTAGAACTAAATGGCTAGCAAAGAAGTTTATTCCATTGATTAGGCACACTCCTCATATCAAGCCTAGTGGATTAACTGATGAGACATTTTTTAGGTGGAATGTTAGGCTCAACATTTAAGTTTAGTCCTTAAAAAAATTTCTTCAAAGAATGATCTTTTGAAAAATTTATCCACAATTTTGACCTTATTTACAATTCAGCGATATTTTTTACAACTTAGTGACAATTTATTATTTAGCACTAGTGATAATTTTAGCTGGAAGGACCAAGAGTGTGGATGAAATATTTTAAGAGGATTGTTCTTTGAAAGAAATATTTTGAAGTACTAAAATTAAATGTTGAAATATTTATGAAGATCTTAATTAAACATATTTAAATATACAACACCCCATGCAATATAAGTGAGCTTCGATTTATTCTCTTGTAAAAAGGTTTTTTTTTTCTTTTTCAATTCTCTTTATAATGTGAAGATTCTCTTTCTATGGGCCTTCTAATTTGTAGTGCTATTTTAATCCATATTCTAAATTGAATTAAGCGTGACAATTGATGTGATATTTTATTTATTTATTCATTTATTTTTTAATCCACTAGAATTTTTGATTTTTTTAATCCACTAGGGTTTAATTATTATTTTTTTTTAATTGTGGCATTATTTATTATTATGTTATTGTTTGTGTGTTAAAGAAAAAAAATAAATTTTAAAAAATTGTTCTAAGTAGGAGTTGAACTCATGACATTCAACTTCCCAATCACATCCCTATTATTAACACATTTGCGCTCTCTCTCTCTATATATATATATATATATATATATATATATATATATATATTACATCATTGTTATTCTAACAATTTTTTCATACACTACACCGTAAGTTATACTCAAATAAATAATAAAATAATATGTGAGTCCTATTTAATTATTCTTTTTTCAATAAAAAGTATATATTTATGAACAATATTATGAATAGCAACATGAATAATGCATGAACAGTGTTTATAAACAGTTTTCGTGAACAGAGATTTTTAATGATAAAATAAAGTTAGTTAATAAAATATAAAAAGTTGGTCAATGAAGTGATAAAGTTAGTTAATAAATGTTCAAATATTAAAAATATTTAGTAGTAAAATAAAATTGGTTAATAAAATGTAAAAATTTAGTTAATAAAGTTAGTTAATACACGCCCATATATTAAAAATATTTTTTAATAGTAAAATATAGCTATTTAATGAAATATAAAAAGTTGATTAATAAAGTTATAAAATTGATTAATAAAATGCTCAGATTTTTAGTAAATATGAAGTTGATAAAAAATATTTAAAATATAGGTTAATGAAATTATGAAATTGGTTAATCACAATTTTTTTTCGTACTCCTCAATCTAAAAATAATAATTAATTTTTTTATAATTTTTTTTAGTTAAAAAAAAGTTATTATTATAATATTTTATTATTTACCGTATTGATAAACAGTGAAATACAGTATAGGTGTAAGAAGAATTTGATGTAAAAATAATATTTTTCATATATTATAACAGTATTATACATAAGTACTATATAACATTGACGGTAAACTATTTAGAGCTAGCTATCAAAAGTATTTTTAATCATTAGATGGTAGCTTTTTTAAACAACTTATTAAACACTTAATCCCTTATGTTTCATGTGATTAAATATATTCTCATTACAAATTAAACGGGAGAGATATGGAGTATAAGCTTAATTTGATGGTGAGCATGAACATAGTTGTTTCTGTTGTTGTGACCCTGTACAACCATGTTTGCTTTTGTTTCTGTGTTTTGTTTTTGTGTAATGAGTTGTTGTCAAGCATCACATTGCATGTGGTTTATTATACAAATAAAAGTTACCGCAATTTATCAACACCAAAGCTGATTCTGAATCGCGTATCTTTTTTTTGCTTTATTGAACCCACCATTTGTCAACTTTACTGCAATTTATGTATTAGCATTTCTATAAGAAAATAAACAACTTTTTCAATAACATGAATTCAACAGATAAACAACTCCAAGATTGAACATTTTCATTATTCCATTATCTTCATTTGACATGTTTCTGTTATTCGTTTCGAAGCTCAAAATTATAAATGTTGGTTACACACAATTCTCCTCATTACATGAAAGTAATACTAGTAATTAACAAGGTGTTGAAGTTGTGAAAGAGTAGAGTAGTTAATATCAAATGTGTTGTGATGCACTGATGCTCCTTTTGATGAATATGACAATGACTATGTAATGCACTGATGTTCTCGACTTGATCATGATTAAAGGAAAATGTGTCTTGATCACAACTGAGAAAAATGTCATTCCCAGACTCAGCATTTTCAATCATCATTCTCCCGAAAATATTTGGCAAACATCCATTTCCACCATCATCAATTGTCTCCTTCAGACCATTGACATTTTCTCTTCCAAAAGTGTATGTTGAATGTTGATGAACCTATTCCACAAAGAACATGCAATGACTTAGATAAATTTGAGACATTTTCTTTTTTGATATAACCGTGCAATTACTAAGTGAATCCAACAACAACTCTATTTAGAAAAGAAATGCATAAGTAAAGAAGTAAAACGAGATTTCTCATTTAATTTTAATATATTTATTTATTTATTAAATAGTATATTTGTTTGTTGTTTCTAAGATATTTTATATTGAAGGTGACATATTCAATTTTTTGAGTGGGGTAGATAAGAATTCACTAATAAAAATAATTAATAAAATAGGATGTATGCAACCAAATATATTCTCTCGTGTAGAAGTGTAGTGAATTTCAGTAAGTGTTTTAAAAACTGGACCAGACATCAAACTGGTGAAGATACCGAGTCATTGGTTTATTGGTTGAACCACTGAGTTACTGGTCGAATCGCATGACTAAACCGAATTAAATCAGATAACTCGGTTGAATAGATCGGTCTTTATAACAAAATTATATAGGTATAAAACTTGTCGAACTGGGTGACTCAATCTCTATAAAATATAACTAGGATTTAATTTTTTTAATTAAAAATATCATATTATAAATAAATTTAAAATTTCATAATTTAAATTTAAATTTAAATTTTAAACATTTTGAAAATATCATATCATAAATAAATTTACAATTTGATAAATTTTAAATATAGGTATCATATATAATAAAAGAGTACAAAATTACAAAGTCTAATGCAACATAATACAATTGAATAATTTATAACAAAATAATCATATTGTCTATTTGTTCTGGATTGCCCGAATGCTAGCCGGGCAACCTCATCTCCTCGAACCTCAAGCCTCTGATCGAGATCCTCAGCCTTGATGGGCGCGACGAACGACAAGATTGCCTGCCACGCAAAGTCCCTTGCCCGACACCTGCTGGGTGGAATCAATGCATATAGAATATGGAGCTATGCCCGTTATGTCCCTCCTGCTCGACATAACGGCTAGTTGCGGGTATAGTCGTCCGGTTTTGACCTAGTCAACTCGAACGACTATATTTGCGGACCCGCATATCTCGGCCCAAATATAGCAGCCAATGAGAATCCTCCTATGTCCATTATATAAACCCTCATATCTTTGAGGGCAAGGTATCACATTCTTACTCTAACAACCCTAATATTCTCTTGTCCTCATCTTGATCATTGGCTTACTTTAGCATCGGAGTGCCTTGCAGGTACAACACCCCCTCCTCAACGTCAACTTGCTCGAAGGACTGTCGTTCACTCCGGCCGTCTCCGATTCCGATCACTTGTTCAGATCAGTGGCGCCGTTTGTGGGATCTATCTTCCCCATCTTTGTTCATCATCCCGATATAAGAAGATCAAAGATAATCTCGAAACTCCTAACGAGATGGCTGATTCCAACGAACAACTTCTTTTCGGCAAGACCGTTCTCTCACTTGTCCGAAAAACGGACAAGACTATTCCCTCTCCTCGTCTAGAGGACACCATTGATCACAAGGATGGCAGGACCACATCCCCAGATTCTGAAGATGCCACCGAACAAGATTTTCTATTGGATGACCAGAAAACCAAGGATCAAGTTGATGACCCCGTCATCCCTCAACCCTCGACACCACTGTTGATCAACACGGATCCATCATTAGCTACTATTTTGTCTACCCTTAATCAGACTAACAGTCTCCTCCAACAGGGCCAGCGCATCAAGGCTATGGAAAGAAACTGCCCCTGTCTCCACCTCAGAGACCTAAAACGGTCGTTTCCCGTAGTCCCTCACCAAGAAGACCTGCTCGGAAAGAAGATTATCCCGAACGACATGTTCCGAAGAAGACGAAGACAAAGAACAAAAATAGTTCACAAGCCTTGTTTCAATTCCCAAACACCAAAGTCATAAGGAAGATAGACCCTCGTCAACCCCTTTGAGCCTTGAAGTAGGAGTTTCTTTTCTATTTAGAAAAAACCTCATTTTTCTTAACCTGGGGCAGGGTAGTGTTCAGTTAATCTGATTGAGTATTCAAAAATCCCCAAGAATGCACAATCAGAGGATACAACAATGGTTATTCTCCAAAGGCTGAGGAAAGTCCAAATTGCAACGGTCAACACTCGTCTATCAACGAATCCTCCATCCATCAAAGACTCAGACGGTCACAATCACTACCAGCAAATCAAAGATGGTGTAGAGATCACCCGATTTGTTCTTAAACAAAAGAAAAAAGAAAATAAAAAATGAAAGAAAAGAAGAAGCAGAAAGCCCGCTAAGTCGAACTTAGTAATAAATCGCTTAGGCAAAAAAGGAAAGGGCAAATTTTTTGGGAAAATTAGAAAGGTTCTTAGTACAAGAACAAAGTCGTGCGATCAGACACCAAAATTGAAAGTGAATGGTTGTCGTGTCCATAAAGCTTGTGGGTTCATCACGCATGTCTAAGAAATTCCCAACAAAAGTTGATGTAACACGGTGGGAGAATCGACTTGTTTGTTTTGCGTTTTATCACAAACGTTGGAGATAGCAAGAGTCGCCACCGAATTTTCCTTTATCCAATAAAGGAAAGGTGAAGAAAACAGGAAAGACCTTTTATCGATTTTGACTAAGGGAGGTAATTATGTAAAGGGAAGGTATTAGCACCCTTTCCATCCGTAGTTATCTACAGGCTTTTAATTGCTTAGCTCACTTTTGAAAACTTGCTTTCTGTGTGTGTGATTAGAAAAGTATTTTGAAAAGTATTTTGCTTTGACTTCGTAATGATTCTTGTATCAGTCCTCAAGAATGTATACGAAGTGTTCAGAAATATTTCGTTTGGAAAATGTTTAACTTTGTAATGATTCTCGTTGGAACGTATACAAAATGTTTGTTTGAAAATATTTTGAAAGGAGTGTGAGGTGTGAAAAGTATTTTGATTTGGATTGAGCAAGTAATTTAGAGTCTTTATTACCTACTCAGAATGGTCGTTTCTTGTTATTTTTCTTCTCCTTTAGGACATCGCTATCCATACCATTAGTTGGTAGGTAATCCTATCTGTTGGATGTGAAGGGACAATCGTAGGGTCATCGTGTGGTCATAGAAGGCAACATGTAAGGATACCTTAGCAATTCTAAGGGACGATCATCACTTATTCGCAGGCAACAACCGAGGGACGAGATCATATATTCGCAGGCAACATCGATGGTCATCGAGGGTCATCGAGGGACTATGATCTTTGTGATGATTTTATTCGTAAGCGTCTTTGCTAATGGTACCCCTATATTCGAGGGACATGACCATTTTTATCCGAAGGCAACAAGAGAGAATACCCTAAGGGCGTGAGTGTGCAAAGTGTATTCAATTCGGATATTTTGATCTTGATTAGGGTTATTCTAAGATTGATTGATTAATCTTGCCATACAGTCCTATTAACTAGCAGTTAAATATATACAGTTATAGAGTGTGGAAAGTAAATGCGGAAAGTAAACCCTACCCCATTACAAGGCTTTGGGGCAGAAACATAATAGGAGGTGTAGAAATTAAATGTGAAAAATAAATCTACGCTATTACAAAGATAACCTTGCAACATATACATTGATTTCTAGAATTTAAATATGAAAAAGCAGTAAATAAATAAAAGAAAAATGTTTTAAATGAAGACATAAGTATACTAAACTCTAATAAAAAGGAAAAAAAATATTTTTGGAGTTTTTTGTGGTTGATTTTAATTAAGAAAACCCTAATTCTAATTAATTAGTAATTAATTAAGAAAAATATTTAAAATGTAAATAAAATTAAATGTTTTTGTGTCAAAAATTAAATAAAGGTTTTTAAAACCTAAATTTAAAATTAAAACATTTTTTATGTTTTTTGGATTGTGAAAAAAAATTAATTTGTGAAAGTGTTAAAATAAGTTAGAAAATTGAAAAGAAATACGAAAAATACAAGAAAACCATGTGTTAAAAAATAGACAGGTCCTGGAGAGTGTTGAAGTCGTGACATGAGGGTCACAGGTTCAAAATTTTACCATCATACTGAAACCACCCGGCTGAACTTCTGATAGAAGGATGATGAACGAAGGTGGGGAAGATAGTTCCCACAGACGGCGCCACTGATTTGAACAAGTGATCAGAATCGGAGACGGCCGGAGTGAACGACGGTCCTTCGAGCAAGTTGACATTGAGAAGGAGGTGGTGTATCTGCAAGGCACTCCGATGCTAAAGTAAGTCAATAATCAAGATGAGGACAAGAGAATATTAGGGTTGTTAGAGTAAGAATGTGATACCTTGCCATCAAAGATATGAGGGTTTATATAACAGACATAAGAGGACTCTCATTGGCAGCTATATTTGGGCTGAGATATACGGGTCCACAAATATAGTCGTTCGAGCTGACTAGGTCAAAATCGGGCGACTGTGCCTGCAACTAACTGTTATGTCGAGCAGAGGGACATAACGGGCATAGCTCCAGATTCGATATGCATTGATTCCACCCGACGGATGTCGGGCAAGGGACTTTGCCTGGCGGGCGATCCTGTTGTTCGCCGCGTCCAACAAAGCTGAGGATCTCGGACAGAGGCTCGAGGCTCGAGGAAATGAAACCGTCCGACTAGCATTCGGGCAGTCGAGAATATATATATATATGTCACTTCCATGATATCCTTCATGAATTTGTTTATCTACGTAATTTTGGCTTTACACATGTTATAAACCAGATCACTCAAAAACTTATAAGAGAACAACCACCACATATCACGCAAGTGAAATCTTTTAAAGTTTAAGTATCAAACTTCTACCGCAAAAATATAAGAGTTATTTTTAGATCCTCTATGAAAACAGTCAGCTAATACCATAATCATTACTCTTTTTTGTATAGTAAATCTTTGTTACGAAAATATACATAATTATCTCATCTAATATGAGAGAAAAAATCAAAATCATGAGTATAAACACGTCATAAATAAGAAATTCAATTATGTCCTTCGATTTTTTATTTTATTAATTTATTATATTATTAAAAAAATTAACATTTTCTTATTTTTGTTTTGTTTGATTTGCTTAATTTTGTCGTTGTTATTTGTGCAGCTTGATAGAAGAATTGCATATAAAACTAAATATCCTTCAATATTTTTATTTTATCAATTTATAATATTTATTTTAATAATTTTTTATTCATGTTTTTTCTTTATTTTACTTCATTGTTGTTGTAGTTGCAGGTAAAAATATGGCATTCGTTGTTGGATGTATAAACATTTCATGGGTGACATTAAGATATTTTTTAATTTTATATTTTATTATTTTTATATTTTTTAATTTTAATTTTAATTTAAATTTAATTTTAGTGGTATTTGCACGATAAGGAGAAAATAATTGCATATAAAATTCAGATATATTATTTTTTTCAAATTCAACTTTTTATATCTTTTGTCAGTTCTTTAATTTCTTCTATTAAAGTTTGTTTTGTTATATCATATCATCATATTATATTATAATAATATTATATAAGAGAGATATTCTTAATTCAAGAGTAAATTTAAAAATTACTCTAAATCTTAACCCTTGATTTTTATAAATCAAACGGTTTTAATTGTTTCAAAAAATAAAGGGTTAAATACGATTTTTGTCCCTATAAATATGTGACCCGACAATTTTGGTCCTTCTAAAATTTTCCTTCAAATAATGATCCTGACAAAATTATTATGCACGTAGTTTTAGTCCTTGTTGTTAAATCGATGTGTATTTTTGAATAATTATTTTACAGACATGTGTAGAACGTTATAAAAAGTTCCTCGAAAAAAAAGAAATTCAAAATTTGATTTCTAAATCGAGATTTTCATGCATTTATCAATATCTTTTGAAATTTAAAAAATTTATATTTAATTATTCTCATTTTAAAAAATTCTAAAATTTAATAAATAAATATTTTATAGTATTCTGAACACATATGAAAAAATTATTCAAAAAATTAAAAGTTTAAGGGTCGTTAAACCGTTTTAAATTTTTTAAAGAAAATAATAGGGACTAATTGCATGAATAAAAAGTTTGTGAGGACCATTATTCGAAAGAAAATTTTAGAGGAACCAAAATTGCAGGGGCGCATATTCATAGAGACTAAAAATATATTTAACCCAAAAATAAATAGATTAAATGATTCATTAAAATCAATGTTTTAAAAACCGAACCGGACAAAGAACCGTTAAGACATACGGGTCAAGGTTCAATCGGTTCAACCGGTTAAATCGGGGTTCAACCATATATGAAATTTAAACTAAAAAATAAATAAATATATTACTAAACATTCTAATCTAATTAATTTATATCATAATTTGTAAAATAAAATTCTTTAATAAATACAATATTAATAAACAAGCATATAAAAGAAGAAGAATGAAATGTAAGACCCAAAAATCGGTTCCAATTTTACAATTATTTTAATTTTTTGTGATTCAAACAATTTTATCCCAATTTTATTGACCTAACAGTTTAATGGTCCAAACCGAACCGGATTAGACAACGGTTCAACGTTGAACCAGTTCAACCGGGCGGTTCAATCCGGTTTTTAAAACATTGATTAAAGCCGTTAGATTTATGAAAATCAAAGCTAAAGATTTAGAGTAACACTTTTAAACTTACTCTTGTTGGCACAACAATCAGAGGAGGGTCAAGCGAGGAGCATTCTTAAATTCAGGACTTTCCGTTTGAGCAACACAGACTATTTCCCCTCACACTTGTACCGCCATTTACCCTCTTCAACGAGACACCTCTACCTACTCTACCTACATGCGGGACTCTTACCCTTGCCCATGTGGTGATTACCTCTACCTACATGCGGAGTACTCCCCCTCAAGTGGGAGACCTCTACCTACATGCGGGACCACAATGCTTCTTACCCTTGCCCATGCGGTGGTTACCTCTACCTACATGCGAGACTCTTACCCTTGCCCATGTGGTGATTCCTTTTGATACAACAATCAGGGAAGGATCGAGCGAGGAACATTCTTAAATTAAAAGTGGACAAATATACTGCACGAAGTATACCAGCTCTAATTATTGTCAGAGCTTGCTCGATCCTGGAGGGTTGGCCCAATAATGGCGGAAAAATGAGGGTGCAATTGGTGCGCTTATCATCGTGTGAAAGTTCACCATTCAGAGGATTGTTATCAACCAAGGAAATAAATAAGATACTTATCTAGAGGGTCGGTTACTACTATACTTGAAGGATGTCGGAGTATCAACAGGAAAAAGAATTCATTCTCGGAGAAAGTAAAACTCAGAGAATCTCTCTTCCAAAAAGTGAAAAGGTGTTGAGGAGGTGTGTGAAACCAAGATAACACGTCAAACTCTCAACACCATCTCAGAAAGGTTTATCGGTGGTGGTGAAACGAGCTCGGCTACAAAGAGGTATGCTCGAACAGTAATACATGTTTCACAAAAGTCATTGCTAGGGGAGAAGAAAAATATCTCGCCATCTGTTTTTAAATATGAGATTCAGAAGATGTGCTAGCTCATGAGAACGACTAAATGGTCATAAAGGTGAAAATTCACGAGTGGTGTGTCAAACAAGTGTTAACCAACCTGGGAAATTACACAAACATATTATACTAGGACACTTTCAAAGGCATGAACATGAACAAGGGCAAGATGCTACAGTTTGAATGCACCCTAGTAAGTTTCTCCTCGGAACATGTCCAGGTACTAGGACACTTAATTGTCATGATTGTCTTTGGAAATGGAGACAATGCCAAATGCATCAAATTAAGGTACTTGATAGCAAATACATTCTAACCGTATAACATCATCATCGGAAGGTCAACGTTCAATGCCCTTGAATCCTCCATGTCCACTCTCTATCTTACCATGAAGTACCCTTTAGGTGATGGGTGTGAAGGGGTAAACAAATTTGATCATAGGCTAGCGCAAAAATGTTACAAAGATATTATGAGGCTGTAAAAAGAAGGCACAACAAAATTGTCTAGCAGTTGAAGGCCCTTTAAGGGTGAACCTAGTCGATCTCGATCATTGATAGGACCCGGTAGTTGATAGTTTAACACCTATTGGAGATCCAAAAAGGCACAAATCAGTGTTGAATGGTCTCATACCACGTAGATAGGGCCATGATTATCTCAATAGGAGCAATGTTTTAAAAATCGGACCGGCCGGTTGGACCAGGAACCGGCCAGGTAACCGGTCGGGTTCAATTGTTGGATCGGAGATGTCGTTGAACCGGCAAGAACCAGTAAAAATTGAGAAAACCGGTGGTTCAACTCCATTTTTTAATTTTTTTCTTTTTTTTATTTTTTTACTCTAATTTTTTAATTTTTTTTAAAAAATCTGTATTTTAATTTTTTAATTCATTTTGATTATTTTATTAAAATATTATATTTAAATAAAAATAAAAAATTAAATTAATTAATTATATTATTGACATAAAATATTGCAGATCCGATTGATTTTGTTACAGTTAGTTTTGATATTGAAGAAGGATATCTCAATATTGAAATAATCTTTACTACTTGAAACTAAATAATAGACAATGAAATTATTTTGTTATAAATTATTCAATTATACTATGTTGCAATTATAGTTTGTAATTTTGTACAATTTTATTATATATGATACCTATATTTAAAATTTAAATTTAAATTATCAAATTGTAAATTTATTTATGATATGATATTTTCAAAATGTTTAAAATTTAAATTTAAATTGTTAAATTGTGAATTTCTTTATGATATGATATTTTTTTAAAAATTAAGTTCTAGTTATATTTTGTAAAGAATGAGTCATCCGGTTCGACAAGTTTTATACCTATATAGTTTTATTACAAAGACCAATCTATTCAACAGAGTTATCCGGTTTAATCCGATTTAGTCATGCGGTTCGACCAGTGACCCAATGGTTCGACCAATAAACCAGTGATCCAGTATCTTCACGGGTTTGATCTCCGGTCCGATTTTTAAAACACTGAATAGGAGGAGACAAACACCATAAAGACACTAAAAGACAACGTCAGCCTCTTTGTGTGGAAACCTTCGCATATGCCCGTGATTAACCCAAATGTCGTATGCCATCAACTGTCTATTGATCCATCATTTAAATTTGTGGCGTAGAAGAGGCGTAAATAGGAAGAAGAAAAAAGAAAGGTAGTTTTAGAGTAGGTCAAAAAACTCCCGAAGGCCAGATTTATCCAGGAAATAAAATACCCCACCTAGCTATGTAATTTCCTCACGGTGAAAAAGAAAATCGAAAAATGGCGCATGTGCGTAGATTTGACCAACCTCAACAAGGTGTGTCCAAAGGATCTGTATCAGTTTCCATACATTGACAAACTCATCGATAGGGAATTCGGCTTCTGCCTGCTCAACTTTATGGATACCTACTTGGGATACAATCAGATAAGAATGAACCCATTGGACGCAACCAAAACAATTTTCATGACCAACAAAAGCAATTATTACTATGAGTTGATACCATTCAAACTTAAAAACATTGGGGCTACAGAGTAGAGGCTAACGAACATGGTATTTTCATCACAAATAGGGATGAAATTATAAGTATATGTGGATGACATGGTGATCAAGACCCCTGGGGAGAGAAACCATGTAAAAGACCTAGAAGAAAAATTTAAGTTAGTAAGAAAGTTTGACATGAAGCTTAATCCAAAAGAATACACTTTTAGAGTACAAGCCGACAAGTTTAAGAGTTTCATGTGACAAATCGAGGAATAGAGGCTAATCCCAATAATTCCTAGGCGATCATTGATATGAAGAGCCCAACATCGATGAAATATGTTCAAGAGGTGATCAGGAGGTTAATCGCCTTATTCCGCTTGGTGTCTTCACAAGTGATAAGTCCATACACTTCTTGCTGCTATCAAGAAGTCGGAAAAGTTTTAATGGACAAAATAATGTGAGAAGGTGTTTATGAGGTTAAAGAATTTCCTATCCGTCCCACCGATCTTGGTTCGTCCAAAGGAAAATTCACCCCTTATATTATACTTAGAAGTCTAAGACAAAGCCATCTATTTGGTATTGGTCTAAGACGTTGATGAAGGTGAGAGGTCGATATACTTCGTCAGTAGAATTCTCAAAGGAGCTGAGACCCGCTATCAAAAGATCTAAATGTTAACTCTAGAAGTAAGTTCGATATTGGTCTAAGATGGTGACGAAGGTGATATGCTGGTATACTTCGTTAGTAAAGTTCTCAAATGAGCCGAGTCCTGCTATCACGGAATCGAAAGGTTAGCTCTGGAAGTAGTGATCAATTCCAATAAACTTAAAGAATATTTTCAGGGACATCCTATTATTGTCAAGATGAATTACCCTATAAATAAGATTTTTGAAGAAGTCAGACCTAACAAGTAGGATGGTATATAAATGGTCAGCTTCCTTGCTAAATTTTAGGGGGAGCCTTAAATGTAAGGTTAATTATCTCTCTGTATGTAGTTTTTGTGTATGTTCCATAGATATTCTACATCCTTGCAGGTGCCTTTATATAAGCCTTGCCCAACCCTTGTGTTAAATTTCCTATTTACAGGCTTGTAACATCTGCCTTAATGGCATGATATCAATGATCTTGTAACGATTGCTTTGTCATCAAGCTTACTGTTACAACTTTTAGACTTCTTATTTGCCGACTTCACATGAGATGAGTGAATAGTCCAAACTTATGATTGACACCCAAGTGGGCTTTAGCCAGACTTACCTCGTACTAGGTAGCCTTGTTCGGTCTGTACTTGGTCGGGGTCTAGCAGTATAGCCGATTACATAGATATCATCCCCAAATGGACAATGCCTACCTTTTATGGTCAATCTCACAACTCGGTCGAGATAAATATATTCGGGACTATATATACAATATGTATATATGTTATTCATACACATTACTAGAAAAAACATAAGACTTTAATAGTTTTTTAGTCACAATAAATTGACGTGTTTTAATTTTCGTCGTTTAATTTAATTTAATTTTGTTTTAATTCATATTTTAATTTTAGATATATTAATATCAAATTAAATTAAATATTTAAAATTTTTATTAGAAAAAACAAAAATATTTCAACTTACAAGTAAAAAAACTATTTAAACCAGATAAAATGAAAAGTAGAGAAATAATATTACATTTTAATTTTTTTATTTAAAATAATACATTTAAAGGCATCCAGGATTAAACCATTGATTTAATTTTTCTTAAAAAATAATATTTTTACTACTTCGCTAACTAACTTACACTACACATTAAATTGAATAAAAAAATTAAAATATTTATTTTAAAATTATAATTTATAAAAAAATATCCATAAGCCTGGTTGACCGGTAGGGGATAGGGATGATTTCTCCTTGAGATATGCAATTTATCTTTAAACTGGACAACCAAATGCTTGCCACTTAATTATCTTATTTATTGCATTTCATACACTCATCAAAATCAATTGTACCGTATACTATTGTTTTACAACAAATTCAACTTGTATTTAGCCGGCTACGATGCTAACTATAATAATGGAATCTTCAATCTTTAATTAAAGATAAGTACTCGAGACATATTAACGTGTCAACAATAGAAAAAGAATAAATTTCATTGAATGTAACGTAAGGATATTCCCAAATAATTTGTTCTTAATTACTATTTCATATAACATACATTGATATATTTATATAAGTAACAAACTCTCTGCATTTTAAAGCTAACAAGAGAAGATGTCTGGTCTACTAGAGCATGAGTTGGAGCTTGACGTGCCAGCAAGTGAAGCATGGGAACTCATTGGCACAATTGGTATTGCAAAACTCCTTGGTGAGGAGATGCCTGAATTGTTTGAGAAAGTGGAAATAGTAGAAGGAGATGGAGGAGTTGGAACTATTCTCAACCTCACATTCACTCCAGGTCATTGATATTCTTATTAATGTATTTGTTATTTATAGTTCTCGTGTGTTTCTTAATTTCTTCATGTTTGATTGTTCTGAATTCTGATTGGTGTTTGATCAGGTTTACCTGGCCCAGCCGGTTACAAAGAGAAGTTTACCGTAGTTGATAATGAGAAACTCATCAAAGAAGCTGAGGTAGTTGAAGGTGGATACTTGGATTTTGGATTCACACTATTTAGAGTTCGTTTACAAATTATAGAGAAAGGTAAAGAATCGAGCATAGTCAAGTCTACAATAGAGTATGAAGTCAAAGAAGAAGCCAATGCTGCACTTGTTTCAATCGAGCCATTGGCCAACATTGTACAAGTTGCTAAGAATTATCTAGGAAGAAACAAGGCTGCAAAAGAAGCAAAGTAGTGATTATTTGCTTTAAATTAATAACACTAGAGTGAGTGAGAGAAGGGAAAACTCATTGCCTATTATAGTTCATGAATAAATGATGAAAGTTACTTTGCTTCCAACCTTTGTGTTATTTCTTAGGTATTATCTATCCATTTAATGCGTTGCTCGGATCCTATCACTTTTGAAGGTAAAACTTGTATGTCTTCATTACCTTTAGCTTTAAAAGTGTAAAATAAAATTTATAAGATCTTTTACACCGTCGGATCGGGTGATACTAGGAAGTTAAATGTTAAATCAAATTTTCAATTTATTATAACGAAATCTACTAAAATTTATGTTGAATTTCTATTAATCTTGATGAATAAGATTGTTATCACCACACAATAATAATGAAAAATGAAGAGAAAATTTTTAAAAAAAAAAAAAAAGACAATGATTTTTTGCAGAGTTTTTCTCTGGCCACAAACTGCGGAAAACTTCTTATTCACTTGCAATTGCAAATTCTGTGAATATAATTTGATTGATTATAAAATTAGGGGTTACTCCCGCTGTTTATAGATTTAGGTTAGCTTGTTCTCTAAGCCAAAACCCAAAACTATAAAAGTCAAAAATGCTTATTTTGGAACTAAATCGAATCTATCTATTTTAGATATAAATCAAATTTAAATCTAAAACCAAATATGTGTGTAACAAATTGTTTCTACAATTCGACACTTCAAACACATTGACACACACATAGTTTAGAGACAAAAGAACTATAATTTAACACACAACCCAATTCATTGTGTCTAAGCTATCTATATTCATCATGACTCTTAGTCTTTTGAAAATTTCGACTTGCACTCCCTTCGTCACGATGTCTGCAATTTGATTCTCAGTTCTACAGTGTTTGAAGTTCATCTTCCCATCTGTAACTTGCTCTCGAAGATAGTGAAACCTCATTTTGATGTGCTCGCTTCAACCATGTGCTATCGGGTTCTTTGCCATGTTGGTAGCTGACATGTTGTCGATCTTCATGGTAATTTCTCCATGATCTTTACCTGTGATTTCTTCGACCAAGTTCATCATTCATGTTGCTTGACATGCATAGAGAGAATAAACTATGTACTCTACTTGGCATGATGATAATGCCACTACTGTCTTTTCTCGAACTCCAAGCAACTGGTGCATCATCTAGCATAAACACATATCCTGCTATAAATTTTTTATCCTTAGCATCACCACACCAACTCGAATCAATGTACCCCACTAACTTGCATTCTTTTCCTTTATCAGATGTTGGAAATAAAATGTCATAGTCGAGAGTTCCTTTCAAATACCTCAGTGTCTTCTTCGTCGTTGCTAGGTGTGGTACTTTTGGATTATGCATGAATCTACTTATCATACCTACATTGTATGCTATGTCAAGCCTCGTGTGACCAAGGTACCTTAATGACCCAATAAGTCTTATGTATTGGGTTGGATCGAGATCATTTTCTTCTGAATCTTTCGACAGTTACAGTCTTGGTTATGTAGGTGTCGACCCCGAGTTCCATTCTTCCATCTCAAATTTCTCAGAAATTTCTCCTATATATCTTCTTTGATGCATCATCAAACCTATACTACTCTTGTAGAATTCGATGCCAAGGAAATATGAAATGTGTCCCAGATCATACATTTTGAATTCCTTGTTGATATCACCTTTGAAGTCTTCGATCTACTTCTTGCAGCTACCTGTTATTAACAAGTCATCGACATAAAGACATAGTATAAGTAATTCACTATGACTTCTTCTTACATATACTCCATGTTCAGTTGTGCACTTCGCAAATTTCTTCCCCCTTAGAAAACTATCAATCTTCTTATTTAAAGCTCTTGGAGCTTGTTTCAATCAATACAAGGATTTATGCAGTGTGTACATCTTTATCTCTTCGTCATGTTTCACAAACTGAATTGGTTGTTTAACATAAACTTATTCATTTAAGGGTTCATTCAAGAATTCACACTTTACGTCCATATGATATATGTTCCAAATGTTTATTTTTGCTAGACCAACAACCAACCTGATTGTTTCGATTCTAGCAACAGGTGCAAAAACTTGACCGAAGTCTATTCCTTCTTTATGGAGAAATCCTTTCACCACTAGCCTTGCTTTGTGTCGAGTTACTTCCACTTTGGGATTCATCTTCACTTTGTATACCCACTTGACATCAATTGCATTATTTCCTTGAGGCAATTCGACAAGTGACCAAGTATTGTTGTCTTCGATGGAATTCACTTCTTCGTTCATTGCTTTCACCCACTTTGAATCCGTTGCACCAAAAAAATTACACTCTTGATTTAAGCTTATGTTTCACCATACACAACATATTGCATTACATTCATACATTGTGATAGGATCAAAGTTCTTTGGTTCTCAAGTCCTCTACAAGCTATGAAGGTTGTCTGTGTTAGCATTTTGTTCTAAGGGAGTCTCAGACTCTCATGTCTTTGGATCTTTCAAGTCACAATAATGTATTATAGCTCAAGCCATCTCATTTGTCTTATTGATTCCTCAAGAGTTGAAGTTTTGCAACGAATTGATGAGGAATTCATCTGTGGCATTCATCTGATGAAATTAGGGCTTTGGCTCATTGTGAAGTTTGAAGTCTGGCTAAGTCAATTTCTTGAAGTATCATCTTCCTATTATCATTTGATTTATCATGGTTCAAATAATTACTCAATACATTCAGAAGATTTCAGGTTTTGAAGCTTGATTAGCTATCTCCTAACACAAGGATCAAAATTAGGGTTTTGGGTATAATCAGGAATTCTTCATATTTTTCACTCAAACTTGATTTCATGTGTTTCTATATGTTGTTGGACATCCATAGTTGAAATATTGAGTTTCAATTTTGATTAGAAGCAATTCAATTGATCACAAGGAGCAAAATGGTCATTTTGGTCAAAATCAATCAAAGTCAGGAGTTGACCAAGTGAACTTTTGGTCAATCATCAATTCAAATATCCTCTTTTTATATTTCATGATCAAATTCACCATTGAATCAATAGAATTGAAGAAATTAGGGTTGATTTTCTCAATTTTTATCCAATGGTTGCATACCATACATTTTTAGAAAGCTTGGGAAATTTTTTACAAGTTTGCCATTATGTAAAATTTATCAAATATGCACCATTTGAAAGATATTTGAGTTAGAAGTTCCATGCACAAAACTTGTAAGCTTTCCTTCTCCTTGCCTCTTGCGCACGTTTTTTTAACAAACACGTAGTGTGCAAGATGTAGAGGTTAATTTCTTTCAATTCAAAAGGAACTTCAAAAATGTGCTTTGTGCGTTTGAAGTTGACATGGAGAGCTTTTGATCAAGCTTGGAATCATTTCAAATGGTCAATTATGGAGAAAGTTATGGTATTGAGAAAACTGAGCAAATACTTGATCACCAAGCACACTCATGCGCACGCCATGCCTAGGCTTCCATGGTTTGTTTTTCTTAAAATTTGAAAGATGATATCTCACTAAACACTTCATCATTTTGCATGGTTCAAAGTGCATTTTGAAGTTCATTAAGAGTTCTATCCATGGCTAAAAAAGGCCAAGAAACGCACGAGCCAATTTTGAATGGCGCAAGTTCAAAGTTGTGTGTAGAGACTTGTAGGCATTTTTTTAGGTTTAGTGCATTTTCTTGTATGGATTGATTACATGTCGTTTTGATACTTGTTTGGCACGATTTATTCATTCTCTCCTTGCCAAAATAAGTCCAACATGACCCATGATAGTACATATATCACATTCTCCTTGTTTTACCAAAAATAGCAAAAACTTACGATTGTGAAAAATGATTGAGAAATAAGCAAGATATGATGGTTTGAAGTTAGGGTGTTGTCCTGAGTTATAACGCGTGCTAGGGCTTTGGCTGGAGGTTAGGGATGATGAGGTGTCAGTGCGCAATTGGTTATGTTCTTGTTTAAATGATTTTTGTTTTAATTGATTTTCTGATTTTATTTTCTTGATCAAAACTTAACGAAAATTTTTGAAAAACTTAGGGCTGTCTTAGAAAATTATTTCTGACTTTGTGTATTTTTTTCATAATTTTTGAAAATTATTTGACTGTGAAAAAAAAATCAGAGTTTAATTAATTGATTTTGTGTAATATTTTCATTAATTTTTGTTAAAATCATTTTCAAATTCCAAAAATTACACAAAAATCATTTCAGGCTATTTGATTGGTCTATTTTTTATCCCTGATTTTTATTTCACATTTTTCTAATTTTTTCATAATTAAATAATTTTCTACATTATATTGCATCTCATGCATTTTAATTATCATTAAAAATATTTTCCTTCATACAAAAATGGAATAAAAAAATATTTTGAATCATTTCATTCATACATATTTCATTTTTGAATTTTATTTCACAATTTTGCATTTTTTATATGATTAAATAATTTTTTCATTAAATGTTTAATTGGCATCTCATATTTTGCATTCTTATTATATTCACCATTTTCCTGGAATATAAAAAATCCGTAAAAATAATATTTAGGGTTCTTATAGTCCTATGTTGATTTAAAAGTTTTGTTTGTAATTTATATCTTTGATTTCCTTTAATTTTGAATTTTCGGTTTGTAATTACCTTTTTTAGGGTTTTTGTTACTTAGATCACAAGTTTTGATTTAATTGTTGGTCATTTGGAACTTGTAAATGTCATTTAAATTTTGATTTGAATCGTTGAATATCCTGAGCTTATGAAAATCAATTTCTCTTGAATTTATCAAATGAATTTCTATTTTTTTCCAAAATACTTTATAAAACTTGTCTAGTTTGAGTTTTATCTCAACTAGTTTTGAAAGATGAATTTCTATTTTCACCTTTTTCAAACATTCAAGAATTCAAGTTTATTGATTCTGACTTTCATAAGTCTTAAGAGTTCTAAAAGAATTTTATTTGGATTTTGTAGGTCATTTTTCTATTTTGGTTTGATTTACCTAAATTTAGTCAATTTTGGTTGCGTAGGTTAGAAGTTACAATTGCTTGACTAACTTCCTTTAACTTTTAAGACCATTTTTGTTTAGAGTATATTAATATGGTACCCTAGGGTCTTAGAAATTTTTTTTTGAATTTTTAGGATTAGGTTTGTTATTTTTCCCCTTTAAGTCAAATTAGGGTTCCTAATTAGTGACCTTTCTAGGTTATACTAACTTGTTTGATTTTGTTTTCAACATGAGATGTATTAATCTTTGTTCCAAGATTTTTTGCTGACTTGTTGACATCTTAAAGGACTTGTAACATTTTTTATTTCAATTTTATAACCTATACTTCTATTTCTTTGTCCAATTCCCTTTTTGTGCATGCATCAATACTTTGTTTAGATTCTAAATATAAGGAATGCACTTGTGCAATACATGAGGGATATGTTTTTCTTTTCTTCACCCTCACTTTCTTTTTTAGACTTGAGTTCATCATTGAACCATTCAAGTTCTTACAATTTTCCCATCTATTGTGTCCTTTATATGATAGATGCTCATGATCAAGGCTTAGGAGGTAGCTCTTGTGCACCACCTTGAAAACCTCATGTGAAGCTCTCTCAAATATGACCTATCTTAATTCTGATCCTTTTTGATTGGATGGCTATTATACAATGCTCCAATGATACTTGTCACGGTGACAAGTTAGGAGTCACATCTTTTAGTTTTGACCTAATTATATGTGTATGATTGCTTGAGGACTTTCATGTACATTTATTTCTTGAATTTGAATCTTGTTTCATACCTCTCTTTAATTTTATTTCTCATGCTCAAATGATGCTTGTTTGACACTTCATTGTCCATCCATCATGGTGACAAGTTAGGAATACATCTTTTAGTTTTGACCTAATTGTATGTGTATGTTTGCTTGAGGACTTTCATGTCCATTTCTTTGATGTTTGAATCTTGATTTCATACCTATTATTCATATTATTTCTTATCCTTCTTTGAACCATAGAGTGACATTTCATTGTCATCTATTTTTGGCATTATGTGAGAAGCTAAATTAGTCCCTTTTGTTGTTGTTTTTTGAGCTTGATTCTTTAATGTTTGCTCATGAGATTTTGTGCTATGTCTCTTTATGATTACTCAATGTTTAATTAGTGTTGTATATAGTATAAAACACTTAAGAACCCTAATTTTGATCCTTCATGATCACCTTTGCCTTTATGCATTAGAGACTAAATCTTTATATGTTGTCATGACACTTTAACTTGTTAATTTGATTAAATTGATTAAATTTCCTTGTAAGATCATGATAGATACTTATAATAGGGATAAGTCACTGCCCTTGGACTTATGAGTATCAATTCTTCTTTACACACTTGATTTATATCATCCATCATTGATTTAGACAAGAGTTTTTCATCTTTTGTGATGTTGACTATCAATTAGGTGACTTATTTTGTGTATTGAAGTTTTGTCTTATACATTTGTTTCTCATGAGTCTCTTCTTGAGTTAGCTTACTAAATAAGTCACACATGTCTTAATTATATAATTAAGACCATTTTGTTTAATCTTTATCAATTGCTTTGAAATTTCATAAGTTTTGGTGTTTTCAAACCCTACTTTTGTGTGCCTTTGAGCACAAGTCTTCTTATTTGCTTGAGATACTTTTATTTGTGTTTTGTTTAGCTTTTAAGATAATGTCCTTGTGTATGCTAACAACATTTAGTCTTAACCTCTATTCATAGGTGCTTGTTTTGTTTTGACTTTAAAGGCTTGCTTGTGTTTGTTTGTGCTAGTTTTGTTCTAGCTTGTTAAATGATTTGTGTATGAGATTTGAATAAATCTTGTTTACATGTTTTGCTTATCTTGCCTAAGATAATGAAATTGTGTGATACGTCACATACTCACCTTGTCTCTTGACCATATTTGACTTATTGGTTTGTATGTTTGCTTAAGTTAACTTTAGGGTTGAATATTGATCTTTTCCTTTGCTAGCTTTTGTGCTATTTGTGGTATTGATGCATGCTAATTGATTTTGTGCTTTGTATGAATATCATATCTATGTGTTCATCACTGACCTCACTCTTATGTGAAATTTAGCACAAGTATGCTTGAGCACATACATGCGTACACTTGTACACACACTTCATCACACACTTTTGGGATACATGTTTATGCTTTCTTAGGATAAGTTGCTTGTGAATATTCATGATAATTGTGTATATGATATGAATTTTTTATTACCATGTTAACCACTGAATTTCATGTTTTTATATCTTATAAAATCTCACTTATCTTCATCTACGCACCACCATGCTTTGTTTGACTCTTAGATGCATTCTAGGTCAAGTTTTTGACTAGTTTTTGTACTAGTGTTGTGTAGGTGCTCTTTTGAGTTTCTTGTAACTTTTTTGTGTTTAAAATGAGTCTTGCGTCATCATGTATTTCTTTTGATATCACTCTTATGTGACACTTAACACAAGTATGCTCAAGCACACATACACATACACTTTTACCCGCACTTGTATAGATTGAATTTGTTTTCCTTAAGTGATTTGTTCGTGAATCTTTATCATGCATGTTTGTATGCTTTGATTGATGTATTGATATGTTTTATACTTTATTTCATGCCTATTAACCTTTAACGGTTCATTTCCTTTCATCTATGCCTTTTCATGGCTTCTTTTGACTTGTAAACGCTTTCTAGATCAAAGTTTCGACTAGTTTTTGTATTAGTTCTGTAATTGCACTCTTGTGATATTTTCTTTGTGATTTGATTGTGAATTGTTTTGTGAGATGTTTCTAATGTAATGACTTCATCTTGACATCTTCTTTTCATGTTATGTATGTCACACACTTATACTCACTTCACCACACACGATTGTTGCATGTTTACGCACTCTTGTAGAATTTTTGTGGCTTTGTTTGCATGATGTAAATGAAATATTAACATGTTAGATAATTAATTTTATTCCATTTTATCTTTTAATTATCCCTTCATCGCATCTAATTTTAAAATCTCACGCAATTTGCTTTCCGTATGCTTTTAGGACTAGTTTTGATCTAGTTTGTGTACTAACTTTGCATTTATGTCTTCCTAGTGATGTTTGGTGTTTGTTTATGGTTTATATAAACTTTGCATATGTATGTTGGATCTACTGACCTCACTTCACATGACACTTCGTATGATTATTCATTCACTTGTTTCCATTTCATCATCTTCTTCTCTTTCTTTGCACTTGTTGGTGCTTGGTTTGTGTGCTTCTGCCAAAGCATTTTGTTTGCTTTTTTCCCTCTTCTCATTTGGTTTTATAACCAAGATGATTGATTTTATAGCTTTCCCTTAGGATCTCTCGATTAGGTTAGTTATTGAGCTTAGACATTAGGCTAAGTATCCATGCATGCCAACATTAGGTAGATAATAGGTAGTTTCCCTTGTTCATATTCATAAACTTAGGAACAACTTTGTATGATAATAATTAGGATTAGAAATAATTTGGTTTCCCCTAGATATTTACCTTTATCCTTTTTTCATCCTTAACATTAAAATCTTGTTTTGTCAAGGACAGTAAAATACCTTAATAATATGAAACTTTTTTCAAAGCAAAAGATACAAACCAATATTCTTAGTGTTAGGATGTTTCGTCGTCCCGTTCGTTGCTGAGGTTTCGTCATCCTATCTGTTGCTGATGTTTTGTCATCTTGTTACTGATGTTTCTTCATCCCATTTGTTACTGATGTTTCGTCTTCCCGTTTGTTGCTGATGTTTTGTCATCCCGTATGTAGTTGATGTTTCGTCATCATGGAGGTGTTTCGTCATCGTTGTTTGTTGTTTCGTCTTCTAATTTAAAAAACACAAAACAACCAAACTATGTAAGCCGAACTACGATACTTTGAATTTCTCATTGCACGAGAGAATACGTAGGCATCCTGTCGCGGGCTTGATCGAGCAACCTTTGTAAATATTTTCTTCTTTTCCTCGTGTTTTATTTCTTTTATTCTTTTCTATATTTCTTTATTCTTCATTTATTCTTGCATGCATTATACCTCATATACATATATAGTTAGACCTTTACACCCATTATATAGAAAGTAAAAGCAGATATCGCAGAGTACTACGGGCGCGAGGGGTGCTAATCCCTTTCCCTCGCGTAACAAACTTCTTTACCTGATCTCTCAGTTGCAAGACTGTGATTTCTCTGTTTTAGGTTTACTCGATGTTTACCTTTCTCTCTCGGCGGGATAAAAAATGTTCGATGGCGACTATATTGATATGTAGTTATATTCTTTGATTTTTCGGCCGGTTGTTTCAGCTGGAGACTTCACTGGGGACAGTTGACCTATTGCTTGTTCGTTCAGAAGTCGATCCTAGCTTTTGTTTTCTTTTATTTCGGGTGTTTGTTTGTTGTATTTTTTTCTTTATAGCTTGTTTTTTTTACATAATACTTGTACATGTTTGCATGCATTTGCATCTGGATCTAGCTATATTATTTTGCCTGCTGTTGTGTTGTTGTTTTCTTGGTGGGTGGGAGTTACAAGAGGTAAAAGGCCAACTACCCAGGCCAGTGACATATAGGATAGACAGATGTTAATGTTGAATCCCGTATCCTGTGATGCATGTGAGGAAGCATGAAGTACCAAACTCAGACGAGGTTCGATTGACAGTGCTTTCGCCCTACATGCTTTGTGTAGAAAGCGAAGTGCTTGATAAAGGAATGTCGACTCTATTTATCATTAGGTTCCCTGTTGCGTCTAGAATTTACCGTGAATTTGGGTTGGGACATGTACATATGTTGACTGTTGTTACTTGACTTCTTTGGTTATTGGTTCCGCTACCTATGGTTTTGGTCTCCCTTATCAGCACAGCAGTATTCAAAAAATGGAGCTTTGGTCCTATTGCATTCATGAAACATTTTACAAACTGCATTTTTTTTAACATACATTTTTTGTCATTTCCAGGATTACTAGTCTCCAAGTCAGGTTGTTGGGCCACCTTTGAAGATGGATACTGAGAAGAAGACTAATCACAGACGACACACAATGTACAAGAGGATGGTCTCAAGGCTCTGTTCCAATTTTACGACCGTGAATTAAGATGCTTCGTGTTCCCTATTTATTTGTTGCTGCCTACCTTAGAAGAGTATGTTAGACGGTGTGGCAAGTGATCGAGAGGGGGGGTGAATAGATCACCTCTTTATTCTCACGGATTTAAAAATATTTATCAGAGTTAATGCTAAAATTGCAGAAAGCGACACACGGTCCTGAATTGACTTTCGTCTATTTTGAACCGACTACTAGAAAACCGGACATGCGATAGCTTGCTAGATTTTAATTGCGATGAGAAAGATGGATTAACATAGAACCTATGTTGAATTAATGCACTTATCACTATAACGTTATTTCCAATGAAAAGAAATTAAGCTAGCACTTTTGTCAAATAATTGGAGGATGCTTGTTCAATGATCAATGGCAATGAAGCTTTGACAAAGATTTTCTTCCAGCCTTGTATCAATGAATAGAAAGATTGCACGCCAATTGAATTACAAACATATTATAAAACTAAAGAGATAGAGAGAAATAATATGATACGCAGAGCGATTTGGTAAGGAAGTTCCCTACGTTCGTCCTTGCGTGTGGGTACGTCTCCCTCTCAATTTCCAAATTGGAATTGAGAACTTCTATATCAATATGTTGAAAAATGTTTACAAGGTTGCAATACAAAGACAGAAAAACAAATCTTGCAGATCTTCTTCTTCTTGTATCAACCTTCCCTTGACCTGGGCTAATCAAGAACCACCTGCAAGATTCACAGACAATTCACCACTTCCACGACCTATTTGCGAAATCACGCCGATCTCCAAACCTTGTGCTATGGCTGAATCTGCTCTACGCAATCGTGACTAACACCTGCAAGATACACAAATAATTCACTAGTTCTACGATTTGTTTGTGCGATCACCCCGATCACCAAACCCTACGCTGCGGCTGAATCTGCTCCGTGTAATCGTGACTAACAAACCCACAAGACACCTCTGTTCTTGCTGGACAAACCTTCTGGTTTTTCCTCGAAGCCCCCTTCCAAACTTCAACTCAGCTAGATCACTGATCGTACCACTAAATGTTATCTCTTTAATCCTTTGATCCAATTACCAATGATGATTATGTGTCAAGGTTCTTGAACCAAGGGAATTGAGAAGATGGTGAAGATGAATTATATTTTCAGGTTTCTGTTGCTCAGAAAATGGATGCTCACAAACTGATTTTGTAACACCTGTTGAACTAAAACTGCCAAACTGTCTTATATATGGAAACAAAAAATGTTAGTTGAAAAACAAACTTATGAGTCGACACATAACACGTATGAGTTGATACAAGAGACATACGAGTCATCCTGAGAGAGTTTGAATTGATGCATACAGTATTAGGAAGTAATTCCATAGAGTAAACATATGTATGAGTCGATACAAATGTCGTATGTGTCGATGCAAATGACTTATGTATTGATGCAAGAGGTTTTGTATCAATGCATATTGTGTTAAAATAGATTTCAATTGAATTTAGTTCAATATGAGTCGATGCAAGTATCGTATGTGTCGATACAAGTTAGTTATGTATTGACACAAGAGATTTTGTATCGATACAAGCTCTAAGGCATACAAAGCAGAACTGAAACAGAACTGAAATCCAATTTATGATGTATATATGAGTCGATGCAAAATAGTATGTATCGATGCAAGATACATATGTATCGATCCATGGGCATATGTGTCGATGCAAGCCTTATTTTCTTGAACCTCCAAACTTGCTTGTATCGACTCATAACACGTATGATTCGGCTCATACTATGTAAAAATAGTTTTTATGAATTCATAAAAAGCTATGTATCGATGCAAGTATGTATGAGTCGATACAAGAGGGTTGGTGCATGACAAACATGACATTTTGACCACTTTTATGAATGTTACCATTTGGACATACAATCACACAAGTATATTGACACAATTTAGCAATCAAGCATATATATTTGCTAACATACAACATAATCTAGCATTTGCTATCATTCAAAACAATCTACCACATTGTAAAGAGTTGCTCACAGAGTATTCTGATCTTTTAGATATTCCTGTGCTTCATCAAGTACCTTTTAACAGTGCTATGGAGAAACCTACTGATGGTCAGATTGTTGTTTCCTTTTTCTTGGAGAAGTTTGTGGTTTCGGCTAATACCGTGCAAAAGGGGGGGCGGTAAAAGGTTTTCATTTGGGATTTTTGCTGAGAGAAGCTAATACTAAAGTTGTGGAGTATGATTGGAGGAGTTTTAACGCCATCTTGGCTTGCTGTATTTATGGTATGGTTTTGTTCCCAAATGATCCCAAGTTAATTGATGAGAATGTTATTACTTTGTTCATTCAAAGAAACCCCGTTCCAACTCTCTTGGGAGATCTGTATCATTCTATTCATTTGAGGAGTTACAAAGGGAAATGTGGATTGGTCCATTGTTGTGCTCTGCTGTTGTACCAGTGGTTTCAAAGTTTTCTCCCTCGTGCCAGTATTTTTGTGGATACTCAACATACTGTGAGGTGGGTGCCTCGTCTAATGGCTCTCACGTCTCAAGATATTAGTTGGTACATACATGTCCAGACTAAGATAGGTAGAGAAAGTATAATTGTTCGATGTGAAGAGTTTCCTAATGTACCTCTCATGGGTATACGAGGGAGAATAAACTATAATCCTTTTTTGGCTTTGAGACAATTAGGATATGCTCTGATAGGACCTCCTAGTGAAGAGTACGTGCGAGAGACTTTGAACTATGATATAACAGATGTTACCGGATCTTTGGATAGGGCCGTTCAAGCTTGGAAGAGAATTCATCTTGAAGGAGGACAATTCTTTGGCAAGAAAGACCCCACAGCTTATGCATCCTTTGTTCAGTGGATTGGAGGAAGAAACAAAGATCGATAATGGCCTTCTATCACCGAAGTTGCACCTTTCTATCCTCAAGTTACAAATGTTCCATATGTTGTACCTAAAGGAGATTATGAGCAAGTGCGCGCTCAAAATCTTCTTTTGCTCGAGGAACAAGAAACTCTAACAGTGAGACGCTTAGTTGCTACCCAAGAGAAGAACCAATTAGATCACAAGCTCAATAAGTTCGAGGGAGAAACGTCTGATGCTGCAAGGAAGAGATCTAGGTTCGTAGGCGATTGAGAAGAAAAGCAGAGATTTCAAGGTTGAATTGGAGAAGAAGCATAAAGAAAAGGTCAGAAGCCTAGAGAAGAATATTCTAAAGGAGACTACTCAAAGATCATCATTTGAAGATCAACTCAAAGAGAAGGATATTCAGTTATTTGCAGTAATAGAAGAAATTGGGCAGCTCAAGATCCAGTTGGGAATTTAAGAATCTGCAAACTTTCCTATGTCATACTTTTAGACTTGTTATTTCATTTTTTGTTTAAAAAAGAGAATCACCATCAGTATTGTTGATGGTTTTCCTCATCTTTACATTTTGTTGTCAGAATCTTTAGTTTTCTGTTTGTATTATTGTTTGAAGTACTTTGTGGAACTATTTGTATCTTTATTTGCTTAATTTTAATGAGATTTGGTTCAATTGGTGTTCATCACTTTATCTCGTGATCTTGCCCGAAAAGTTGGCTGCGGTTATTAGAATCCAGGAAATATATAAACATGTCATTGCATGCATTGCATATATTCACACATGTACATACTTCATGCATAACAGGTTTTTGGTTGGTGTTCTTATTTTGACTCTTCCTTTATTATTAGAGGTTTCAAGACGACAATTCATCGCTACTCTACCAGAGGCAATTTTCCGAGGCAGATGGAGAAAGTAAAAGCAGAGCTAGCTGAGTTAAGGACTCAGATGGCTACGCAATTCATGGAAGCAATCACGAATTTAAACCGCAGGCAGGATGAGTTGGCTGCTCTAGTCAACAATCAGAATCGCAATCAGGTTGATGCTAAGAATCAAGGGCTGTATGCTGATATTTCTGTTGGGCATGGTAATGTGCAATACCGAGCTTTCGTGAATCTTCACGGACCTCAAGGAAATCCTTTTGATCAGCGCTATGGTAACCAGGGGAAGTTCCCTTCGCCTCCAGGATTCCATCTTGTGGGGAATCGTAGGGGTAATCTAGTTATTGTGAGGGGTCATCACCAGCATGATCATGACTACGAGTAAGATGAAGATGGTTTTTCTGTGCGGTCTAAGCCAGATTTCCCTATTGAAGACAGAAGGTACCGTCAGTTAGAAGAACGTTTGAAGGTTATTGAAGGAGAGGACATTTTTGGCATTGATGCTAATGACCTTTGTTGATTCTATATTTGTAGGATTGACTTTATGTTTGGAAAAACTAAATTAGCAGTAATAGGTTAAATATGATTTATAACTTGTAAGGAGAAAACAGGTTGAAGTTCTATTTAATGAAGAAACATGTTGTGTCGAAGTGTTTCAACATATGGAACAACATGTCGAAGAAGATGTCGAGACATTAGACATCAGGACATCACGCTACAGAAACTGTTAAGTTTATTACAATATTGTTTTAAGTAGATCAGAATATTCTGGGAATATTATGCATCATATGTAGCGTGATATTGAAGGCTTTGTGGAAGTTCAAAAGCTAAGGATAAAAATCATCAAGGACCTTGATTGTTGCAGAAGTTAGCTGCTTAATTGTTTTCTGCAAAAAGTTTGTTACTATAGTTTGTTACAGCTTGATTCTCTATTTGTTGTTATAACAATATGGAGATATTTGTGGAGAGTATCTTGGATCAGTTTTAGCAAGCTGTTTTGGAGATTATTATGGAGCAGTTTTAGCAGAAGTTTGTTATGTCAGTTTGTTACATTTTGATGGCTCAATTTTAGTTGAATAATAGGCTATAAATAGAAGCTTTGTAATCTAAGTTTGGTGACCAGCCATGATTTATTATAATGTAGTTTTTAGGGATGAGTCTATAGAGTGAACCTCCCGGATTATGGGAAGGTCACCATATGTACACCTCGAAGCCTATAGGTAAGAGGGTGTTATGTTCTTGGAGGAAACTGTGAAGTAACTCCAATGTGTGTTCTAAGTTAGAAGCATATTGCTTTTAGTCTTAGTTAGTTTGTGTCACTAGTTGATTGTTTTTGTATTGTGTTTGAAGTGTGGTATCTTCAAACTGTTTTTATTTTTGTTTAGTGTCACGGTTTGTGATACTGAGGGAGTGAGCAGAGGATTCTCATATCTAAGTATGGTATCTTAGGTACAAGGATCACTGGGTAGTTTGATTAATTGAGGAGGGGTAAACGAAGAAGGTTTAGCTCCGAATTAATACTACTAATAGTGAACTTCATCACTGGCTTGGAAGCCCCATACGTAGGTTATTTAGAGCCAAACAGGGTTAACAATTCCTTGTGTTATTTATATTTCTGCACTCTTATGTTCATGCCTGCCTTGTGTGTTATCTAATGTCGGATCAGATGTCACGACATCCTGAGTCTGGCCCCTGACTAGAATTTCAATTGGTATCAGAGCAGGCATCCTGTCTGTTTCTAGATGAGATCCATAGGGGATACTTTCTGGTTGTATACAAGGCAGAATAATGTTTGAACAAGGAATATTTAAATTGTATGGTCCCTAGAAGTGGAGGATGAACCTATTTGTAAAGAATTAGACCAACCTGACCAAAGAAGATGAAGATATTGGAACAAGAAAGTTAAATTCAAGACTTCATGCGGGAGTGAAGAGTTCGGATATAATTGTTTTAGCCTCAGCACATAGAGAAAAGTTACCAAAAACTTCATGCAGGAGTGAAGACATTGATGAGGTAATTCTTGTGCTTATGTATTACCATATGGTTAGGATTTTGGTTGGGTCTAGAGTGTTGCTTGATGAAGAAGCAAGCAAATTGTAGGGTTGATTTATTTTCAGTCCTTATGTACCATGCTTACAATAAAAACTGAGTAGTACGCATTATGTACATTCTGTTGAAGTATGGTTATTTTCCGCTGCCTAGCCTCTGATTCAACCCCTATAGTGAAAGAAGAATCCTAGGGTTAATTTATCAGCAGAATATTGTGGCAGATTATTACAACTATTTTAAAAGTGTCAAAGATACTTGAGATATCTCTCAAGTCCACTCATAAAGGCATGAATTATTAGAGTTGATGAGCATCAATTGATCAATGATAATCATATTCATCCGCAAAGTATTTACCTTGAAGACCTTCAAGGATGATGTGCTCCTGGAAGATGGAATAGATGTTCTACTGGATGTTGGAACATTAGTACTGGTATGCAGCTACCAGCTGGAGAACAGATGTTCTGGGTGCTAAACAAATGTAGAATGAGTACATATGTTTGGAACCTGCTCTTAATCTGGAAGAGGAGACATCTGTATTAGTTGATCAAGACACGATCAACAGGTCTTTATACTCTAGGTGTTAGTTTACTTCTGACCTAAGCTTATAGGAGTATTAAAAGTAAAGCTCAATGCATGGAAGAAAACTATGATACGGTGGGAGAACTGACTTGTTTGTTTTGCGTTTTATCGCAAATGTTGCGAATAGAAAGAGTTGCCACCGAATTTTATTTTATCCAATTAAGGGAAGGCGAAAAGAATAGGAAAAGACCTTCATTAGATTCTGAGTAAGGGAGGCAATTATGAAAAGGGAAGGTATTAGCACCCTTTCCATCTGTAGTTATCTACGGGCTCTTAATTGCTTAGCTCACTTTATAAATTGCTTTCTGTGTGTGTGTTTGAGAAGATATTTTGAAAAGACATTTCTCTTTGACTTCGTAATGATTCTCGCTGGAATGTATACGAAGTGTATGGAAATGTTTTATTTTGGAAAAGTGTTTAACTTTGTAATGATTCACATTGTAATATATACAATTTTTTTGAAAACTTTTTGAAAATAGTGTGAGGTGTAAAAAGTATTTGATAGAGCAAGAAATTAAGAGTCTATTACCTACTCAGAATGGTCGTTTCCATGTTATTTTGCTTTCCTTTAGGGTAGCGCTATCCATACAATTAGTTGGTAGGTAACTCTATCTATTGGATGTAAAGGGACATTCGAAGGGTCATCGTTTGGTCATAGAAGGCAACATGTAAGGATACCTTAGCATATTCGTAGGGACGATCATCACTTTTCGTAGGCAACAATCGAGGGACGAGATCATATATTCGTAGGCAACATCGAGGGTCATCGAGGGACTATGATCTTTGTATCGAAAGGACTATGATGATGCTATTCGTAGGCAATTGTTATAAGATATCCCTACGTTCAAGAGGCATGACCATGTATTCGAAAGGCAATAAGAGAGGATACCCTAAGGGGTGAGTGGGTGCAAAGAGTGTGTTATATTCATATATGTTATCTTGTATTTAGAAGTGATCTTTGTTGTTTTTAATCTTGTCATACACGCCTAGTTACTAGCACTTAAATATGTACAGAAATTAAAGTGCGGAAAGTAAAGTGCGGAAATGTAAATCCTACGCTATTACATGGCTTTGAGGCAGATACACAATAGAAGTGCGGAAATGTAAAGGTGCGGAAAGTAAATCCTATGCTATTACAAAAATAAAAGTTTGCGACCTATACATCCTTTCTAGAATTTAAATGCGGAATAGTAAATTGATAATCAGAATAATAAGAAAATGTTAGTGAAAATGTTTTTTAGGTTAGCAGCCCTAATTACTAGAAAAGAAATTATTTTTGGAGTTTTTTGTGATTGATTTTAATGAAAGAAAAACCTAATTCTAATTAATTAGTATTTAATTAGAAAAATGATTTAAATATGAAGAAAAAGAAAATGTTTTTGTGTCAAAAATTAAATAAAGGTTTTTGAAACCTAAATCTAAAATTTAACATTTTTTCTGATTCCAACATCTTTAATCCATCTTGTTATGGTCTGGCCCAATGGCTAAGCATGTTCCAATCCACTTCTGCACCCAGGATGACCCAACAGCTTTGGCCCAATCAGTTGGGACAAGCAAATGACCTTCTTCCCCTCAGTCGGGGACGTTTGGTCGATTGTCCTCTAGGGCCAACAAGACCAGCGACTCCTCAGTCGCATCTTTGCCCGTGTTAGCAGGCTAGTCCTCACTTTGCTCGTCAGGCATAGACAACCACTCAAGAAATATTAGAAAACGCTTGCCCGTGAATACTCTGCTACTCAAAATAACGACTAGTTTCGAGCATATATGATTGTCGAAACGGCTAGTTGCGAGCATATCTTCCTGTTACAATAGTCAGTTCCTATCAGTTATCTATTCTTGAGGAGCCTAATATCTAGACCTGAAAATACGAACCAATGGCCAAGCGTCGAGGGTATTATATAAACCCTCACACTTGTGAGGGTCAAGTATTCAATATTCATCACATACTTATAAAACCCTAGACTTTCTAACATGTATCTATTTGCACTTTTCTTACTTGAGCATCAGATTGCTTTGCAAGTACATACATCTCATCCTCATCATCATCCTCCACCGTCGTGGTTTCGACCCTACAAGTTATGATCAACCGATAAGATCAGTGGCATCATTTGTGGGAAGTTGTCTTCCCCATCTTTCTGTCCTTAAAAACTGAAAGATGAAAGAAACTTCACCAGATTTCAATCATAGCCGATCACGGTGACAACCATTTCTCTAAATTCATATCCCCTATACAGAAGGATGACAATGACGATATATGCCCTTCTTTCAAGGACATCCCCTAAAAAGAGACGACTAGTATGCCTTGGAAAGACTTCGACGAACGCTAGCTGAAGGAGTTTTGTTTCTTCAAAATGATACGGTTTTGGGACTTAACATATTTTTGGAGAAGTTTGAGGGCTATTTCGACAAAGTGATTTGGAACGAGGCCAATTAATTGTCTTTTGGCCTAATCCATTCTTGAAGGACGCGTGGAAGCTTGTGAATGGCGAAGTGCGTGCAAGCGAGAACGTGTCATTCCTTGGAGAGAAGATAGTTCGTTAGACTTATTTTGATTCTAGTATAAATAGGAGTCTTAAAACTAAAATTTAGTGTGTTGACATTATTATAAAATACTCAAAGTATCTGAGCGAAGTGAGAAATGAGTGATCGAGTTCTATGTACATATTCAAATACCACTTTTATTTATGCAAAGTCTTTTTCATTAAGTTTATGTTGAGCGTTTATTTCATGTCGAAAACCTTTACTTTTTCAAACATTTACTTTCAATTTTGCATTTACTTAAATATTTTGACTAGGTCGAAATTGTTGTCATTTACACATAAATCACATAATCATTCAACAAATTTTTTGCACGTGTGTCCTAGAATCAATCTAGTCAATCTTGCAAGTAACCTTTTTAGAAGACTAGCACTTTTTATCAAATTTCACGGTAAACAGTACCGCAGTACTCGAGTACACTTGAGCACCTTATAGGGGAAAGTCACACCATACTCTAGGAATCTAGGGCCACATGTAAGGGAAATCCTGTGAAGGTCGCAATGATGAGACTATCATTTAATGTGCCTATTTCTAAAGCCACTAAACTTGACTACGTGAATTTTTTACACTTTTGCAAAAAAAGGATTTGTCTTGAGGATCCCAACCTAAGATGACAACGACCTGGTATTTTGGAAGATCATTACTTTGTTATGGAAAACTTTAAAGGAAACTATTACATCCTGGTAAACAGCCAAATAATCAAAAGGCTTAATCATCAATTCTAAGTCATAAGGTGTTTAAGGAGTTGTGCACACGCCACCTCCAGGTCGTATCCGATCTACACCACTGATTGTCTTTCTCAATCGATATGTCATCCAACAATGCTTTGCATACCATTCCGAAAAAGAAATAGATCTCCAATCGCTCCTCATATATATAAAATCTCATGCAAGACGTGAGGAATGTTTTAACTATAATTTATTCTCCCAATTATTTTTCATTTAGTAACTGACTTTGACGTTGAAGTATTAATCTTATATATAGTCATATTTATGACACATCAAAAATTTACTCCACTACATTAAGACTTTACCACATATTTCCTGTTCCACCAAGAAACAAATTATCTTCACATAAATATCCCCAATTCGGTTTAATTTTATTATGAGAACCAACCCTTGACATTAACTATTTATACCTTCTTGGATCAATTGCATGACAACTTGACAAGTATATAGGTTAAATATGTTAACAACATGACAAATATTTTGTTGTTGAAAATTATGTCAACTAGATGAAATAATTTTGACAATAACTTATGTAACACTAACAATTGAAATTGAATATGTATTTAACAAAAGTCAGAAGATAATTAACAAACAATAAACGTAAAGTGTACTACTAATATTTAATATCAATGTGAATACTTAGTCAAAAAAATAAATATCAATGTGAACACATAAAATTAAAAAGGTTCGCAATTTATCTTATGTTGCCTTCTTAATTAAGCTTCTAAGGTAAATATTTTCCTTTGTGTCTCTTGTATCAACTACTCTTCTAATAGTAATCAATGGTTTTAAATTGTAGTAGACTCAACCTTGTAAGCAAGATTTTCTTGTGCTAATAAGTTGAACAACAATTAGTTTGAGAAGCAGTGACCAACCCTAGCTTTTACTAATCTAATAAACAAAAGTATTTGATTTAACGAAATGTGTTCTTACGTGGCAAACATATGCATAAATATATATTAAACAGTTAAGTACCAAATCTAAAGGAAATCAAATTCCACAAGTAATTGAGTAGATCTTGTTATTTTGTTGGGAAGTTTTCCAATGACACGAAAACTTTATAGAAAACTGGATTGTTACTGGTCAGTTAGTTAATTAAAATGCAAAAATATATATTATAGTATTACTAAACAAGAAAAAACAAAACAAGGTGGCTTGTAAATATTGATTATGAGGTAATGTTAGAAGAAAATTTCCGGCAAGGTCTACCATACTTTTAACCCCCAAATTGACTATTGCATCCATGATGTCACTAAATTATATGTAGTTTTGAGACACATTAATAAATCACTATTTACTGGGTCTAGAAGATAAAGGAGGCAGAGTTCTTTAGAGAAGTGCTTCAACCCCCTCTCTATGAAATCTTTTCTATACAATAAAATACCAAATAATTAGGAGTTGAGCTTTAATTGGAATTAGTTGTTCTTGTAAAAGTATGCATCTAAGGGAATTTTTTGTAAATGGATGGAAAAAATCATCTGAAAAATTCAAAAATATCTTTCGGAAAAAGATTTTCAAACGCATCTCAAATCAACGTGTTTTAGAGATGAATCTTCGAAAATAATATTTTTCCACTTTGACGTTATATTTAAACATGCAACAATATATTTGGAGATACATCTCCAAAACACTTTGATTTGATTCTTTCGCAGATGCAGCTCTGAAACTCTAGACAGTGATATATTTTTTTAAAATCATCAATATTTTGACAATTAATTAGATTAAAACGATAAGAAAACGCATATGAAAAATGATAATAAATAAAAAATGATATTAGACACAATAAATTATTTAAAATAAAAAATACAATAATTGTGCATAAATTGTTCTGAAATAAAAAGGGCATAGCCTAATGCATATATCTGATCCTCACTCTCTGACCCTTCTTCCATCTCTTGTATCCTGCCGCACTCTCTGCCTCCCTGATTATCTTGTCTACAATGACCACCACCTCAGGACCTCCCTAGTCAATCAATGATACATATGTCCAAAGCCTCCCGCCCAATCATCTGTATTCGCTGACAGATCGACAAGAGATCAATGGCATGGTCATCCTCTACCTGTTGGTTCTCTAAAATTTCCTCTCGAGTTGGCTTAGGCAGACGTCCAGATGCATTCGGTGTCATAATAGGATGTGACAATATGTAGAACCATGTCACGTATCTCTCAACATAGTACCAACAATTGGATGCCTACATCATTTGATACTTCTTTGGCACCAAATGATGTTCTCAGTCCTGAAATATGAAATTCAGATATTGGTGGAGAATGGTGTCGGAAGCAACATGAAATGGAGATCTAGGTATGGTATACATATAGCCAAACTCCCGCAGGAATCCCTCCGATAGATACCTGACCATAGTGCCTCTCCCAAATACCAGCCACCCAGAGTACAGTGAGATGGAGTCGAACTGGATAATCTCATGGTGATCCTTGAACAGCGTCCATATGATGTCATCATAGATAGTTCGATCCAGATACACACTAAATAGAAGCACAGTCTGGTTCCCTCTGTGGAGGACATACATAGCAGCCCTCGGTATATGCTAAATAGTTTGTATATCCAACTCAAAACCATGGATGTGGTGGAAGTGAGAAATGATCCAGCCTTGAAAAATGAATAAGATTAATGTAAGAACAAATTATATTCATTAATAGAAAATTAAAATTAATTTTAATAGTTGGAATGAATATTACCGGCAGGAGTGTAATAGAGCCTACCAGTTGCCATGTCCTTCAGTTAGAGTCTTCATTTAGCTTTTGGTACAAATATAACAAACAACAGGGGATCCCCGGTTCCACTCCCTCACTGTATCCAAACCCACGAAGTATAGAAGGTATGTTACATCCACGTAGTTGGCACTTTTGTCCACAAAAATGGACGTACGAACCAAGACATGAAGTAACACCTCAGAGCACACTGACGGTGATACATAACAAAGAAGTCGTCTTCCTTAGACTCAGAATTAGTTGTCGAAGAGAGGTGCTGGTGATATAGCTTCTCAAGGAATGAGAACTTGGCATGAAAAAGGTGAACCAAAATCTCCAATAAAAAAAGAATAACACGGAATTGATACTTCTAATTGTATCAAACAAAGGTGATGTATCAAATCATGGACTTAATGTCTCTGAAGGAGGTTTGAACTAAATTACAGAGTGGGTATATATTTAGGATGTTAATGAACAAATTATTCTCGAATCAATGACTATACAAAGTTGGTTATCGAATGTTATGACATCACATATTAATCTTACGTAATAAACCAACTTTGATCAATATTACATATAAATATGATTAATACATTTCATAATTTGGCTAATGAGTTCTCAAACATAAAAAATATTAAATAGTAAAATAAAGTTAGTTAATAAAATGTAACACTTGGTCAATACATTTGTAATTTAGTGTCAAAACATAGTTAATAATATGTATTTTATTAGTTAATGAAGTGGTGAAAGTGGTTAATAAATTATAAATAAAATAAATGGTTATTGAAGTATATTTTTGTGGTTAATACAGTTGTGAAGTTGATTAATGACACAATCTTATATTTGTGTTATAAAATAAATTTTAAAAATAAATATTTTAAAAAAAAAATAATTTTTAAAAAAAATGTTATTCACTATATAAATGTACACGGTTCAAATATTTGATGTAGGAAAGAGTGGCAAAATAGCATTCATGTATTACAAAACTACATCTGCTTTGTAGTCATACACATTTATTTGTAAGAAGAGATATATTATAACATAGTCAAATATGCAATTGGATCTACAAAAATGAAAAGTCAAAGAAGTTTCTATCCAAACTAAACTTACTCTAAATAGTGCAAAAAAATATTGTAAAATTTGTAAAGTCACATTCGGAAAAGAAATGTCTCTTATAAACAATTAATTTCATGCCATAATTTTTATATTTCAAATAATATTGAAATGGAGCCAACTTCATTCTTGAAAATAATACCGTTCTATTCCTTCAAATTGTAGTGGTAAACATAGACACGCTTTGTATAACTCCATAATCAATTATTCAACTTTGTTTGTAAATAGCATTTTTGCTAATTTTACGCATTATTTGTGACTTATGTTTGATTCCATATGGTTTCTTTATACTTACACTATACACAAATTTCATATAAACATATATTCGTGCAGAGGAGAAATATAAAAAGCAATCTAAATAGAACAAGCAGCGGGTGCACACAAGAAGTGTGTTTATTGTAATTTTTTGTTTTATAGTATATAATGATAATGATTTTTTATTTTTTTGGTTATTGAATCCTTAAAGAAAAGTGTTGACCATTCAAAGAAGGCAGTGACATGAGCCATGATGATTCTATATACCAAATGGAATGCATATACCCGTATATATGATTAATTAGTTGCTTCCTCTCATTATAATATTGATTGTTTCCCTATAGGGAGTGGGTTCAAAGCCCTCAAATCATAGACAAATTATAAAACCATTTGTTTGGTAGAAGGAAGATGAACTGTTGTCGTGGAAAGATCTCCTCTTTGTATCCAAATTATTCTTTTCATTGTATATATTTAAAAGATAATAATGCCAAAGTTTCTGTTGCATCAACATTTTGATGATTCATACTTATAAGAATGTGATTTCAAATAATAAGCTACAAAGTGCAATGGCATTGTAGTCAATGTTATGTGTCTACCTTAAAGAATTGTAATGAGTTTACTAGTGTAATACGATTGGAGACGCTATAAGACATTCTTAAAGTTATTCTTACTCTTACCTAATATTAGAAAATTTGATTGATTATTTTATTAATTTAATCGAAACTAAGATATTGAGTAGACATTAGAAAAATATTCTTATAATTTCTTGTACGTGATATACACAATCCTTTTCAATTGGGGATTGACCATGAATTGCGTGTCATCCTTATGTTTTTTTTGAAAGGTAGTGGTACAATGAACAATATACATATTTAATAAGACTATTGTTTTACAAAAAAGAAAAAAATTACCACAATTAGATTTTCTAACAAACATAATATTTAGGTGTTTGAAATTATTGAGTTGAAAATTTGGATAAAATAAATTAAGAGAACATTTAAATAAACTTATATTTGTATTGTTAAAATTAATCGACAATATCTCTAGTAACATCGTTAAATATTGGTGGATATTTATGTACTAAAAATGGTCAATTAATAAATAATGTTTGTTTGCACATGAAATGTTCTTAACTGCTAGATTCAACAAGATATAAGTTATTTAGGAAGTGAAATTGGAGATAGGGGTGGTGAAGGGGGAATTTTCTTAGCATAACATTTTAGAAATAAGGTGATAAACTACTTTTTTTAGCATGATAAACTATTGGATTTGCAGATTTTTAATCAAATTAAAAAAGTTAATTTGGTTGTGGCTCAAATCAAAAGAAATAATCTATAGTATTATGCTTTAAATCATGGAGAATAAATATGTTTTGTTGCCTTTAGGCCCGATGTTGTTTATTAATGAATTTTTCTTGTTCTATTCACATTTTCTTCTTGAGATTGGTCGGTATCGATTGATTTTGCTAACGTGATAGTTTTTTTTATTAAAAAACTTGTTTTTTAATGGATGAAAATTGTTGCATTTAGGGGAAAAGGAGGAAAAATATAAGACAAATTTATTGTAGAGAACCCAATAGCCAATAAGTAAGACAAATATATGTATACAAGTTAGAAGAGGTCCCACAAGAAGATTTGTGTTGCATGTAACGAAGATCAAACAGTGTTAATTAGGTATATAGTCGATGTTTTCAGAGAGATGCTTCACCTCATCATAAGCAATTATGGAAAGTGAGGTTCACACTTGTTAATAGTTTCCACGTGGAAACCTACCCTAGTTGGTAGTTGAAGTTTGTTGCTGATGTGTTTGCTCTTAGCCGTTGCCATCTCATCAGTCTAAAGTACAGAAAATGTAGCAGTATGTGCCTTGTTCTTCTTGTACAAGTGAAGCTCACGTTGAAATTTTGCATGTCCTTCTTGGAAATTCATATATTCCAACGTTTAACCTTTGTAATTCAACATTAAGTTACTATGGGTTTTTTTAATAAAAATATTGTATAATCTACATGTAATTATAAAGTCTCGGAATTAAAGAACGGTGAACGTTCGACTACCTTTAAATTTATCCAACACTTAATCAATTAAATAAAATATATTTTTTCCACATTATTTTTTATTTTAATTTGTTTTAAAATATATAAAACTTTTATATCAGTTTACATTGATACTCAATTACTTATCATGAATGCATAATAATCTAAATTAAATTCTATAATAAATTATGAAATTTTCTACTCTTTTAAAATATTTAATATTAAGAGAATACATGTGTTGTATATTTCTTTGTATACAATATGTGTATATAATGTGCATATTTCTTGATATAACTAAAATATACATAAATATATATAAATAAATAATAAAAAATATTTACATATTTTAATACATATTTGTAGTTAAAAATGAAAGTTTTTTTTAAAGGTTGAGATAATTTGAAAATTATCAAAGAGTTGTGGTGAAAAGTCCTTGGTGAAGATGATGTCTAATATCATGAAGGATGTGTAACTCATGAATTTGGTCACGAGTAACTGTCTCACACAAGAAGTGAATATTCATCTCAATGTATCTAGTGTAACGATATTGAATGAAATTGTCGGAGAAATATACGGCGCTTATGTTATCACAATAGACTAACTACTATAAGAAAAGCTTTATTTAGTCAGGAGTTTTTGCCTGGGATAAACTCCTCACTAAATTTATTATGTTGTCAGGGGATCAACCTCTTGCAACGAATAAAAAAAATTAATAGCACTTTGGTGTGGGAACTCTCTTCCCAAATGCATTAGGGAAATTTCAAAATTCAAAATTCTGCATTGCGAGAGGCTAAGAAAAAGCACGTCATAATACTTTACAATTTGTCAAGGGCTAACCCCCTCTTGAAACTACATGGCAATTTATCAAGGACTTCCCCTAGCCAAAAAAAAAAATCTATACATGCAATTTCATCATTGTTCAGTGTGTCAACCCGTGTATTTATTATTTGACAATTTACCAGTAGCCCCTCGCAAATTACCATCATTTATATCCACATGTACATTTCCCCTTCTCACTTTAGTTGTGCAACTTCTTCAACTTTTTTTTTCTCTTCCAACATTTCTTCATTTCATCTTTTTTTTCTCTCAATACTTTCATAACTCTAATCTCATCTATTTTCTTCTACCGATTCCATAAACAAATCTTGAAGGTAAATGTTTTTTTTTTTTTGAATATTTATGTTTACATCTAAACAAATCTCTAACCACCATTTTTCCATTTTTTGTTATGTACCATATTCATCAAGGTTACAAAATTTGCAAGAGAATGGAAATCTAAGGTGTGCTGATTTGATTTCTTCACAATTTATCTTTTTTTATTTATTTGAAATTATATGTATATTTGGAAATTTTGTGTTCATATGTATATGTTTTATTGTGTTAATATACCATTTCTAAGGTGTGTAAGTTAAAAACTGTATAAATAATTTTTATTAACTTAAAACAGTTATATATATTTGAAATATATAAAAACTATAGATTTAAAATTGTCTTACGAAAAAATTGTATATATAAAAATATAATAATATATATTGTTATATAAAAAAACTATATATAATTATATTATTATGTTTATAATAGTATAATTATAATATTTTTATATCATATTGTGAATAATAGGGATAATTTGGAAAAAAATTTGCAATTTGTCAGGGACTAAACTCCAAGCTAAGTAAAAATGCATTTGCAATTTGTCAGGGGCTAAACCCCAAGCTAATTTCTGAGACAGTATTGTGTCATATTGCACAACTACTCTGCCACTACTCTGCGCCTAAGTCTGCAAGAAAATTAAAGACTGCATTTTGCGAGAGGGAAATCCCCAAGAAAGTTAGTGAGGTGATAGGCCTCTAGCAAACAGTTTGCGATGACCTGTTTAGCTAGGGGACCTATCTCCTCGCAAATTTATGTTTTGTGAGGGGATTTTTGGTTTTGTGAGGGGTTTAACCCCTGACTAAATAGGCTTTTCTTGTAGTGAACATGACATTTGAGACAAGGCAATGTAGTACCAAAAGAAGATTCATAAGTTAACATGACTCACATACTATATTAGCAATTCCATGATATTTGATTTTAGCATTGAAACGAGACAATGTAGGTTGTCGTTTGGCAGACCAATAAATGAGGGTGACTTTAAGATATACATAAAAACTAGAGATGTGGACCTTTTGATGTTTAAACATCCACCCCGGTTTGCATCAGTATACCTGATGAGCTTAATAATGGAGAAATGATATAAATGAAGACCAAAATCAAAAATGCCTTAAATATATTGAATGATGCGCTTCAAGGTAGGTATATGTTGTGTTTTCAGATCATAAATAAATTGGTTTTAATATGAGCATAAAACAGAATAAAAATATATTCTACTTGAGACATATTTTCAACTTGAAAAGTCCATAAAAACTCCTGAAATTACTAACGAATAAACATTGCTACGAAAAACATATTTAACCTCGGTTGGATATGATGTTACCTTGGTTTCATCTGCAGGGTAACGAATGACGTTATTAAAATTGTGCCAATTTACCTCTCGATTGAAATTCCATCGACGGAAAAGGTATAATGGTCATGGGTTTGATCCCCAGTGATAGCTTTTTAGAATTTTTAAATGGCGAAAAAATATTTTCCCTCAATTTTGTAAATTAATCGAGGAGAAATGTATCTAATATAGATTGCTTATTTCACCAAACACTAATTGAACATATAACCTTTCAAATTAACTTAGAAAATAATTATATGAAAAACTGTTATATTTTTGAAGAACAACTTAAAATAATCAATCATTTTCGAGCATCTTGTAACTCCTTATACATCTATCGTTCTTTAATGGTAAGAATTTCATTCAGTGTTTCAAGTTCTTCATTTAACACTTCCTTCTCTACTAATTCATTTTCACAGCATAAAATATGATGATTTGCAAAAATAACATCTACAGAAGAAAGTTGAACAAAAATTAGAAGCATTGAGAGAAAATTTAAAAATTAAAGAACGAGAGATGGATATTGAGTTATAGAATTCTTGAAAAACATTGATTAGTCTAAGATGTTTTTCAATTAAAAAGCAATTTTTCATATTATTATTTTCAAAATTAATTTAATAGGTTATATGTTCAAATAGGGGTTAGTGAAACAAATTATTTTCAAAATCAATTTTCTCAAGGTTATAATTGGTCACATCAAACCAGAATGTCACACTTTTCTCAAGAGGTAGAAAAGGGATTTAATATGTCTTGGTCTGGTGAAGATGAATCAGAAGAAGGGGCCAACAATGAATCTGCAAAACTTGTGTTGGCTCTTTCTGAAATATGGGAAGTTGAAGTGGAAGTGTATGATGATAGTGTTCTCTATGAAGATCTTGATACGTCCTACAAAGATACTTGTGATAAGTGTGAAGTAAATATCAACACAAAGTAAGATCAGAGAAAGATCATAGATGACTTGGAAAATGAAAATAAGAAGCTTATATGTACTATATCTCATCTTTAGGGTGAGGTAACTCTAGTAAATTCCAAGATTAATGACATGTCAGGCTCGTTAAAAAAATTAGAAGATAGAGCTTCTATGATGGAATAAAATGGCGGTATAGAAGGTGATTATCAATTTCATAATGATTAGAGAAGAGTGTTTGTGGTAAAGTCTCTTCCTTCTGAAAGTAAGAGAATGATCGACATGTCCAGTCACATGTTACAACATTCTGACATACATGATAAAACATTGTCCAGATTTCAATCATCAACTTAGATATGCCATGATTATGGTGAGCATGGTCATATAAATTCGTTTTATAAACTTTATGAATATCAAAAATCTCCAATTCACTCTAAAGTTGAGAAAGCGATCAAAAAGAGAGGTCTTAAAAAAGAGATATGAACTTTCTTGCTCATACTTCCTTAAAAAACTCAAGTAAAGAAAACATGAATATTAACCGTGGATATTCTAGGGACATGTCAGGATTTCAAAAGTTAGTGTTGAATATTAGGTCTCATCCCACCCAATCTATAATATTTGGTGATGGGCTCAATGGTAAAATTAAAGATGTCGGGAAGCTGATGTGTGATGGTTATCCTAATTTGGGACCTGTTAACATTAGTCAGGTGTTTGACCAAGGATCATTGGTCATTTTCTCAAAATCATAATGATTATTTAAAGATGAAAAAAATTATGTGTTGATTAAGGATAGAAGGCCTAAGAACAAGTGTAATCTAAGGGAACCTCAATTAGATGCTTATTCTTACTCATGTTCAAAAACTAGTGAGGATGAAGTAAAGCTATGTCACAAGATACTTGGACACCTTCATCTCAAAAGAATGAAGCAATTATTATCTGAATGAGCCATTACAGGAACTCCATGTCTAAAGTTTGAATAAGAGATAGTTTGTGGTGAGTGTGATATTAAGTCTCAATCCATGATGTCACACCAAATGTTGCAGCATCAGACTACTTCCAAAAGGTTATAACTTCTTCACATGTACTTAATAGGACCATTACAGATAGACAATCTAGGAGAAGAAAGATATGTCTTTGTGGTTGTAGATGAATTTTCTGGATATACTTGGATGGATTTTTTTAGAGATAAATTAGACACTTTTGAAGTCTTCAAAGGTATCTGTCAAAGCATTCAAGAGGAAAAGATGAATGTGAGTCTCAAAGCTATGAATGACAATGATAAGGAGTTAAAGAATGCAAAATTTTCTAAATTTTGTGATTCTTAAAGAATAAGCCATGGTTTTTCTTATTCCTGGAAAACTCGGGGAGATGGAATTGTTGAGACATACAAGAATCAGCTAGAGACATGTTTAGTGCTATGAAATTGCCATTTGAATTTTGGGCTAAAACTGTGAATATTATTTGTTGCATTCATAACAGGGTCACTTCGAGAGGAGGTACTACTACTACTCTTTACTGACAAAGATCAAGTGGACTAACAGAATCCCATGGGTGATGAAGGGATATTTCCGAGTTACTCTTCCAATAAAAGTGCTTATAGAGTCTTTAACTCTAGAACGAGAATGACAATGAAATGTATCAATGTGAAAATTGATGATTCAATTACTGAATAAAATATGGATATTAGAGACAATGTTGGAATATCATGTGTCCAGACTGATAGAGCACCAGGGAAGCAAACTTTTGAATTCATAAGCATTGAATTAGTGAATTATCAATCCAGCAAAGGTCTGTCTACTGAAGGACAAATAGAATAAACCAGGGAACTGACTGCAAGTCACCTTGATGAAGGAAACATCTCTGAATTAAATATGAAGATATCAAATATAGATGATTGTTTTAAACTAAGGAATAGCTTGGGTTTCTGGGTCAGTAAGAATAACGAATTTGCTTCTTGGTATATTGTTGAAGATGAATATAGGGAAACAAGAATTTTTTTCTCTAAACTGGTGTTGAAGAAACATGATGTCAAGAGGGATGTCATGACATTTCATAGAGAAGATCTGAGTTTGTTCAAATATCTCATTCAACATAACTAGAGCAAGGACCTTGGTAGTTATAAACAACTGATCAAGAATCTTGTTGAATAAGAGGTTATGACTCTAGAGAATATGGACAAGAAGGAACAACTTGGTGTTATTAAAAATAGTGGAATTGTAACTTGTTCTATTAAGAAGTTATAGCAATTACAAATATGGAGGAGTGTAACATTTACTGCATCTTTCCTCTGCAATCTGAGGCACGACATGCCTGGTTAAATTGCTACTAAGAAAGGTTGAAAGGAAGGTGTTCTACAAGACAGTTGGGATGGCTACAACACCAAGGATTTCATAAGGCTCTTTGACAGGGGAAAGATGTGGTAGATTACATGAGGCTGACCAAGACTGTTTATTTTAATCTCTTTGTGCTTTCATCTCTGATATTGCTGGTTTGCAATACGTGTGTTCCCAATGCTACGTGTGTTTCCATTTTGTTTGTATTTTCCTTTTTGAAATATGTTCTCATGCTTTATGTGTTTTCATGTGTACATTTACTCTATTTCCTTTTGTCAATAGTTTAGCTAAAAAGAAGGAGTAAAGTGTTGTGTTCTGATGTTACATCACGTGTCTTGACATGTTGGTTTAGCATTATAATAGGACTGTATGCTACCGTTTCTGGGAGAGTAGATATTTTATTGTGGTGGCCTATGAAATCATTCAAGGGAACATGATTGTTCATGCTTGTTTGTGGTGAAGTTGTTGTTGTTGCTTCTGTTGTGGCTTCTGCTGCATGTGCTCTGATTTGCTCTAATTTTGGGGGTTTTCCCTCGAATGGGAGAATTGATTGAAAAGGGGGAGTAATAAACATGTCTGATTATACAAGCTTTTGATTGTACAAGCTTTTACAGAGTTTACATTTCATGTAACCTGTGTTAATGGTTTTATTCCTCTCTCCAAATTTTGTATTTTGGTTATTTTAGTCAAAATTTACCAAAGGGGGAGATTGTTAGTTCTATGGTTTTGTGATTGGCTAAATTTTGGAAAAATATGTCTCTACTAATGTTAAGCAAGATGTTATAATATTTGCATCAACTATCATGACAGTTCAGCTATTGTGAGTTTTTCTGCTAGATGTCGAAGTTGATGTTATGACATCCTAGTCTAGTATAGCAGGCGCTGTTGTTGTATATTTTTAAACATGTTTAATTTTATTTAATGAGATCAGTTTGATAATTCTTCATCATTATGCACAAGTCAATGAGACTATTTAGAAACAATGAATATTTGATTTGTTTCATAAAAAGGATCTTTGAGACTTTTTAAGAAATATTTATGAGATTTGTTTCTATTTTTGTGGAGAAGATTTTGCAGATATTTAAAGTTGAAGATTAAATTTGATTAAATAGTTCAAGCCAATCCAATCCAACTGCGGAAATTATATAAGGAGGCGTCCAAGACGTAGTTTTCAAGTAACATAGTATTTTTGTAAAACCTTGTGAAAATAAGGTTTTAGGGGATGAGAGTTCCTTAGTTTCTCTTATTTTTGTACATCCTCATTTATCTTTTGATGCATTTGAGTTGACTGGTTGTTACTTGTTTATCAAGTTATTGTTCTTCTCTAAAATTTTAAGCAAAAAGTTGAGTATTGTTCTTAGTGAAACTTTTAAGCAAACTAAGTATTTTTGTATTGGAAGAGTGTCCTTCTTTGTGGTTTCTTGAGACATTCCCTAGGAGTGGGATTGTTTTATATCACAACAGTAATTGAGAGTAAGAGGGATTCTCATATCTAGGATATTCCTATATAGAAATTGCAATGGATGAGGATTAAGTGAGAAGTGTAAACTAGGATTGTTTAACTTCGAATTAATACTACTGATAGTGGATTTCCTTCCTGGTTTGATAGCCCCATAATAGGTTACTTGAACCAGACTGAGTTAACAATTGATTGTGTTCTTTAAGTTTCTGCAATCTTTTTGTTTATAGCTAGTCTATTTTCTATCAGCATATGTTATAACATTTATCGTGACATTCTGTGTTGTTAAGACATCTCTTGACTTATATTGTGTTAATATATATATATATATATATATATATATATATATATATATATATATATATATATATATATATATATATATATATATATATATATATATATATATATATATATATATATATATATATATAATTAATGTTGTATTAATTATAAAAAATTAATTATGTATAGTTAATTTTAAAAAAAAATTATAAATAATATAAATTAAATTATTAAAATATTTGCACTAAATGCACTTAAATTAAATAAAAGATATAGTAATAAATTTTTGTAAGAGAAAAATAAATTGAAATATATATTATTAATAACCACAACAAATCACTATAATACAAATGTATCGAAAATGATAAGAAGAAGTCTAATAATACGATCCAAAAGACTAACAAAAGCAAAAGTGAGTTACAAAACATATTGTTAGACTACAGTGACTTATTTAGAGAGGGTGTAAACAGATATATAACTAAAATTATTTTTCAAAATGATTACTTTAAAACTTATTTGAAAAATAATGTTGAGCGGAAGATTTTTGGCCTAGATCAAAATAGTTGTCTAAACGAACCTAGTTATTGAAAACTCGGATATGCATAAGTCATATGGAATTAAGATAATGATAAAATTAATCAACATAATAATATCTCAATTAATAGTTTAATATCAAACACAGTTGTTCCCTATTTCCAATAAAATTTAAAAAAATATATATAGAACATTGCAATTTGTCAAACAGTTGGTGTGCGTTCGACTTTTCAGAATTTTTTCTTTGAATTGTATTGATATGAAAACCACTTATAATAAAAGTGATTATAACCTAATCAACACACCACTTTAAACAAAATAATTGCAGAAAAATTATTACGAGTCAATCAATCAACCATTTGTCAAACACTTGAATTTTTCTTTGAGTTGAACAAGCTAAACAATTTTTCAAATATTTCGTGTCCAATCAAAGTTTCAGAATTTTCCTTTGAATTGTGTTCATGTGACAAAGCACTTATAATCAAAAGTGATTATAAGCAACTCATCACAGAATTCAAAACAAAAACAGTCTCTGAAAATTCCTACACACCGATAGATTACCCAATGCTATTTGACAAATTGATGTATGAAAATTAAAGCAAGTAAAACAACAAAAAAAAAGAGACACAAGAATTTTTCTACATAGTTCCCCACTTTCGCCCTCGCATGTGGGTACGTCTGCACCTAATTCCAATGTTAAATTAGGATACTTTCTTACTTTGCAAAAGTATGATTACAAGAGAAGTATTCAAGAGCAACTCTAGAAACCATAGTCGTTTGATGTTGATTCAACCCTTTCTCTTCTTTTGATCTTCAACAAGATCAAGATACAATAGCTTCCAATGAGTTATTGATATTGCTACTCTTTTGCGTTCTTTATCTCTAAAGCTTTCACGCATGAACGATCAATTATATATATATATATATATTGCAACACAAGAATTCAATTATGATTCGCCTTTCTCTCACTACTTTCTTTTGTTCTTTATCTCTAAAGGATCCTTTGTGTTCTTTATCTCCAAAGGATTTCACTTGGCCGCAATCCAATTTTGAATGTCTTGCACGAAAATCCACAAATCAATCAATGATCTTGAAGGACAAACCCGTCGTTTTTTCTAATAAATACCCCTACAAATCTTAACCCAATATTCTCTGCTACACAAGAATATAATTGGATGTTATCAAATCTTGCCTAGATGGCACTCCGACAAAAGATGGTTACATTGGAATGTTAGTGTGTATGTATAGGTTGGAGATTGAAGATGATGAAGAGCAAATGTGGGCTAATTTTATGGTATAATTGTTGTAGGATAATTCCGCAAACAAGTATTTTTAATTATCGATTCCACAGGGATTGGTGTATGTTATAGTCTTTCAATAGGAAAGTGTATTTTAAGATATTGTAACCAAAGGGTTTGTTATCAAATCTACTAGTAACATGAGTTTCCAAACAAGTAACTAAATTAATTCTTTCAAAAGATAGTTATGGTTTGGATTAAAGAGAGTTTGAGATTGTTTTCAAATAATGGAAGCATGTCAAGACTAGTTTCATTGATCTAGTTTCATACATATTCAATTAATCAAGTAATGAACATAGTAGATGATTTCTACAAATACATATCCTCTCAATCTTGTAGATTTCCCACCAAGATTGTGAATGTTATCATGTTAATCTTTGCATGATTCCTCACTACAACTATTGACATGATAATCATTAAGTTCAATATTTTGTAAACACTAACACACAAATCTATCCCTAGCATTTGTTCATTAGAGGATGAATATCCTAAGTCTACTTTGAAGTATTCTTTTCCAAGCAAAACTCAAAGCATAAAGATGAAGAACAAATATATTCAACTATATTAATCATCAACCATGTTCATACACAAATGGATTAAAAGAAATACATACTATAAAGATCAACTACCTCTAATCTTGACACAAAAAGAGCTTAGCCACTCATTTCCATGGTTGCTTGCTCTCAAGATTGTTGGTAGAAATGATGAAAATCCAGGATTCAAGAAGAAAAGCTATGGTGTTCTTTTTACAATTCTTGCCCTAGATTTACAAAGATGAAAAGATAATTATGATGAAGTGTTGTTTCCTTCCTTTACAAGCCAAAAAGTCAGCTGGAAGTGATGGGTTGGTGGCCAAAAGGTGAAAGCATGGGTCTGTCCTTTTTCTGATTTTCGCAGACCGCGCTAAGCCCGGTTAATCGCGCTGAGCGCGCTCATGCTGGCACCGCGCTGAGCGCGACCAGTAGCATGCTTCCTTCATCCAAAAATATCTTCAAAAAGAATCATCCCTAAAGCTCTTCAAGTGTCCTTGAATCCCAGCTTGGGAGAATTAGTCAATAAAATCCTACAATTGAAAGTAAAATAAGTTAAATAATATATTATGAACAAAAACTAAATAAAAACTTACTTAAACCAAAATACTAGAATAAATAATACTAATTAATTAAAAAGATATTGTTAAGGACCACAAAATCATGTACAAAATAGCTACAATTTGGTCCTTAACAACTCTCCCCAACTTACTTCTTTGTTTGTCCCCAAACAAAAGTCAATAATCTCACAAAGCTAGAAGAAACAAAATGCAAGCATGCAAACTCACACAAGAATAATGGTTCAAACTCGACATACCCGGCAAAAGCACACATCGATCGCTTCTTCGAAACACAACATGGCTATGAATTAAGTTCTAAACACAATATATTCACACATGTAACAAAATAAAAGATATGTTCACACTTGAATCACCTAATCATTTCTTCAACATTTATGAAGAACAAAATGCATATTCACAAAGGACTTAAACACTCTCACTAATAGTCATGCACATCCAGAACAATTCATGCATTCATTGAAATAAGTTAAATGACAAAATGGAAACAAAGATCACTAAGGACTTTCAAGGTTGTAACTTGGCTTAGGTTAGAAACAAGGGATATTTAAGTACAAAGCCATTGAAACGAATTGGGTCAAAGGATATGAAGAGCATTTCACAACTAATTCTCATTCCCTTCTTATTATTCACAATCTCTTTTCTTTTTCACACAATGATCCTCTTTTTTTCTTTTCTTTTGTTTTCTTTTCATATACAAATTTTTTTCTTCTTTTGTATTTTTCTTTTCTCTATTCTTTTTCTTTCTTTAGGATCATTGTGTCATCAATTCTAGATTCTTTTTGATCCACCTCCCCAACTTCATTTATATCAATCATTTTTTATTCAAGAACATGCTCTTCAAGGGTTAATTAACAAAAAGGGTTGGTATTCACAAACAAGAAAAATTTATAGAATGAATTATCATTGAATTTTTCAAAGATTATCAACAATCATTAAGTGGCCTACTTAACAATTAGTCGATTTGATAAAATCATCCTACAAATACTATTTAAGCTCAAAAGGGTTCACAAGGATTCACTCACTCACGGGTAATTGAAGCCCTTTTAGAATTGGTGGTTTTTCTCATAATGCACAAAAAAAATTGCCTTGATCATTTCTAAGTTTCCAAGTTATCACAAACAAATAAAGATTAAACATAAATCACATGAGTTAACACAACTATTAGACACTCTATATTTGGTAAAAAGTGGAAGCTTCTCACATATGTGGTTTATGTCCTAATGATTCGAATGTGAACACAAATTTTTTTGTACATGCCAAGATATTTTGCATAAAGCACAAATTTCATAGACATGTTATTATTCTACAAAACGATTAAATATGTACCTTCTTTGTGGATTGAGTCGAGAATTTTATCATCACCATCACTTTGGTGAAACACACTTGCTAGCTTTGAAGAACCGTTGAAAAATTCGGACAAATCACAAGAAGTAAATTCAAACTAAATAAACTATAATCTAAAAAAATAAAAATAAAATAAAATAAAATAAAACAAACTAAAACAAAACAAAATAAATTAAAAAGACACCCCAAAATGGTGTTTAAAACTTAAAAAGAAGTACTTAGGCTCCATGCCTACAAAATATCAATTGGAATTACAAGCCTATCCCCAAAAATGGATGGCAACCAACAAAATCCAGAGTTTTAAACTAAAATGCGAAAATAAAAACTGAAAACACTAAAATGCTGAAAGTAAAATAAAAACAGGAAAATAAAAGATCAGTCTGTGGCCTCAAGGATGGAATCTCCAATAGACCCAGCATCAGAACCGGAACTAGAACTCCCCTCTCCATCATCCTGACTCTGCTCATCACCATCTCCCACCTCTTCCTCAACATTTGGCCCGACCCCGGGCCAACCAGCATATGCACTGAGCTGCTCTCCCGTGCGAGTGAAATGGTTCACCCCAGGCTCTCTAATCTGCAGAGCAAGGTGCTCCATGCTCTCATGCATAAACATGAATGCTCTCTGATGAGCGAGATGCATCTGCCTGTTCCATTCTTCAGATGGACTAGCCTGAGGAAGTGCCGCAATGTACAGGGCAGCAGATATCACCAAGGGCCCTACAAAATCGATCACAGTAGTGATCATCAATAACTCCATCAATAGTGAGGTGCCCCACAGCAGGAAAGGCAACCTTCGCCTTTTTCAGCAAGCCCATAATCAGCCCAGGATAGGTGAGAGCACACTTTATACGCTCCCCCCTGGAGGTATAACTTAGTGCAACCCTTTTTAGCTCATTCGCAATCAGACGACCAAAGTCAATTTGCTCCTCATCGAGCATATACGCAATCAAGCCGGCCGTCTCCATGGGGATCGAAGATGTGTGGCTCCGAGGTTTCAGATTATATAGAGTCACACACATCATAACTCTGGCACTAGTCTTCAGACTGGACCTGTTGAATTTCAATGGTTGTCCAGCCCGGTTCAATTCATAGGAGTGCCCAGACAAACAAAGTTTCCTCCTTAGCATGGCATGATCCCAGTTACCCTGAGCCAGGTGCACATGGTAAATGTCCAATTGATCCTCTGGGGCTGTCCAATTGATGCCCAGAAAGCTGTTGATGGCGGTGCGAGAGAAAGAAACCGACTTCCCCCGCACAACAGAAGCAAACCTAAATTCACACCCCTCAGTCGGAATAGCATTGGCGTAGAATTCCCGCACAAGCTCAACATTCACCTTTGACTGAGGCTCACAGAGAACATCCAACCCGTAGTTAGAAAGAATAGCATCGATCTCTGTATAGTGACCATGCTCGCGGAGGCGGATAATGCGCTCAGTCCAGATGTTGCGCTCCTCAAGCTCTTTGTATCGAGCCTCCTGAGCATGTCCCAAGAAACGAACAACGTCGAAAGCAACGGACCTAGAGGATCCAGCCCCAGAAGAAGAAACTCTTTGTCTTTTAGGTGCCATCTGAAAATCAACACAAAAATCAACGGAAAAGTGACACCGAGGTGTCCATTAGCAAATATTCATGCAAACAGTAGAGCAAATCAACCAACCAAAGCATTACAACTAATCGGAAAACACAAAAACACAGCAGAAGAATTTTTCAAAATTCTACGGATGCGCTTGGCGCTCTGCGATTTTCGAAAAATTTTAGAAAAAGAACTTTCTCCACAAGGACACTACTACTAGCAGCGAAAATACCATCCTTAGCAATCTCTACTACCAAAACAACCTAAATCTAAGAGAAAATTCAAAAATTCCTAACCCTAGGTTTTCAAAATCTAACCTAAACATGCAATTTAAACGAAATTGAGAGAAGAAAAGGATAGAACACTTACTTAGATGCCTTGGAAGGTTGATTTGACAAAGAATTTCACAAAGATTCGAAGATTTTTTGTTGGGGAATTTTGGAATTTGGGATGAGTGAAGAATGAAGAGAAAACTAGGGAAAAAGGGTTTGAAATGAACCCTAACCCTTTAAAACTAACCAGGCCACGAATTGGGCCTCCAAAAATCCGGTTTCTGAAGAAAAATTTTTTTTTAAATTCCCAGACCGCGCTAAGCGCGAAAGTTTCTGCCAGATGGGCCAAAGTGCGCGCTAAGCGCGATCTGCATAATTTTGAATTTTCTGAAAAAACAGCAAAATGACAGTTCGGGCAAGTGTAAATGAGTTCAAGGAAGAATACTTACATTGTTGGGGTGCCTCCCAACAAGCGCTTTGTTTAACGTCGGTAGAGCTCGACGGTTCATGATGATCAAGGATCATCAAAAGGGATGGCACCAACATCACGATTTGCTCCTCCGAAATTGTAAACCTCCTTAATTTCCTCCTCTGCCGCATCATTTCGGAAAGCGTTAAGGTTGTTCTTGGAATGCGTTTTTCCTTCAAAAAGATTGAAAGCAACCTCTTTATCTTGCACTCTCACTTTCATAATTCCATTGTCGACATCAATCATCATGCGAGCCGTCTTCATGAATGGTCTTCCAAGAATTAATGGTATCTCTCGATCCTCCTTCATGTAAATTACCACAAAATCCACAGGGAACAAGTACTTGTCCACCTTTACAACCATGTCTTTAACCACTCCATACGGTGAAATGATTGACTTGTCGGCTAGTTGCAACGTCATTCTTGTAGACTCCATTCTAACATTCCCTAATCTTTTAACAATGGATAACGGAATTAAATTGATGCTAGACCCTAGATCGATCAAGCCATTACCCTTGAATGTCTCTCCAATGGCCACCGGCAACGTGACACTCCCCGGATCGAATTCCTTCACTGGAAGAGCTTGCTTGAGTATGGAACTACAATTAGCATCAAGTAATATCGTCTCCTTATCCTTGTGCCTCTTCTTCCTTGTGAGCATATCCTTCATAAATTTCACATATTTCGGCATTTGCTCCAATGCTTCGGAAAATGGAATGTTTATGTGAAGTTGTTTAAAAATATCCATAAACCGAGCATATTGTCTTGCCTTCTCCTTCTTTGACGGCGCATGAGGGTAAGGTAAATTTTGAATGGGAGTCGCGCTTTCTTCTTTACTTCCCTTTTTACTCTTCCTTGCATTCTTCTCTTTCTTTTTACTTCCTTTACCATTTTCTTTCCCCTTTTCAACTAAGTTTGCCTCTCCTACAACGTCATTGCTCTTCTTTTCAACTAAATCTTCCGACTCATCCTCCTCTACATCTTCATTGTTTTTTTCAACTACTACATCATTTTCAACTAAATTATCCTCCACATCAACATAATCAATTTTTTTAGAGGGAAGGTAAGGGTATGGTAGGCTTCTCAATGGATAAGTAACTTCCTTTTCTTTTCCCTTTTTCATTTTCTTCTTCTTCTCCTCTACTTTCTCCTTTTCAACTACACCATTCTCCTTTTCATTTTCAATTGAAACTTCCGATTCATCCTCCTCTACATCTTCATCGCTTTCACAATCCGTCATCTCATTTTTATTTATAGTGAAAATTGCTTTGCAATACTCCTTCGGGTTTGCTTGAGTAGTAGGAGAAAATGATGTTGAAGCACTTAGTTCGGAAAGTTGCTTAGCTAGTTGCCCCACTTGAGTTTCCAAGTTCTTGATAGATGCCTCCGTGCTCTTTTGATTAGCCATAGAAGCTTGCATAAATTGAGCTAGAGTGTCTTGAATGTTGGAAGATCTCACTTGATTTTGAGGTTGATTTTGCGGTTGAGCTTGATTTTGATTTTGAGTTTGATATGGATTTTGCCTTCCTTGATTATTGTTGTCTTGTCTCCACCCTCCTTGATAACCTTGGTTACCCCTTTGTTGGTAACCTTGGCCTTGATTTTGATAAGGGTAAGGAGCTCGTTGTTGGTATCCTTGCCCTTGGTTGGCCATATAGTTAGCTTCCTCATTTTCCGGAGGACAAAATCCGGTTTTATGATCTCCTTTACACAATTCACAACAAGCTATTTGGTGAGCTTGCTTACTTGATGTTCCTTGTAACTCCATGATTTGTTGAGGGAGTCTAGCCATTTGTTTTGGCAATTCTTCAACTTGTTTCGCAAACAATTTGTTTTGCACCACAAGTGCTTCATGAGTCGAACCAATTTCTAGAACTCCCGTTTTCACTTGTACACCTCCTTGATCATGTTGAGTTTGATGATCATTCCTACCCATCTTCTCAATTATTTGGATTGCTTCATATGGTGTTTTTGCCATCAAAGAACCTCCCGCCGTGGCATCCAACAACAATTTGTGTTGCGGTTAGAGACCATTTCGGAAGATATGAATTTGGGTGAACTCGTCAAAACCATGGCTCGGACACTTCCTAAGCATAGACTTGTACCTTTCCCAAGCCCGATTCAAAGGCTCGTTTACTCCTTGTGAAAATACCGAGATAGCGGTCTTTGCCTCCATGAAACGCGATTGAGGGAAAAATCTTTCAAGGAACTTTTCCTCCAAAACGTTCCAATTTGTCATGGTTTCTTGCAATTGGTCTAGATACCAATCTTTTGCCTTCCCCACTAGAGAATGAGGGAAGAGCCTTTGAAAGTATTGTTCTTCTTGGTCTTCCGGAGCCCAGGCCGCTCCCGCGATCTCATAGAACTTAGTAAGGTGAGTGTAAGGATCTTTATGGTCATGGCCATGAAATGGACTTGCATAGAGAAGTTGAAGCAAGCCCGTTTTCATTTCCGCGACCCTTGCATTTGCTTGTCGAGAAAATTGAGCATTGTGACGAGGGCTATTGACACACGTCCCCCGCGGTGGTGGTGGTTGTGGTTGATTCTCCGCCATAGTGGTGACTTCTCCAAACACGGGTGGTGTTGAAGAAGTAGATGCTTCTCCTCTTTCTCCTCTTTCTTGCCTTTGCCTAGCTTGTCTTTTTCTTCTTTTAGCACTACTATTAAGTCTTCTAGTCGTCCTTTCAATTTCGGGGTCGAAAAGGAGTTGGTCGGCCGGAATACTTCCCCGCATAAACTAATTCCTGAAAAAGTCTAGCCACACAAAAGAAACAAAGAGAGATTAGTAGAAAATGTCTTAAAACACACAACTATTGCTATACTAACAACATCAAACGCCAATCCCCGGCAACGGCGCCATTTTGTTGTAGGATAATTCCGCAAACAAGTATTTTTAATTATCGATTCCACAGGGATTGGTGTATGTTATAGTCTTTCAATAGGAAAGTGTATTTTAAGATATTGTAACCAAAGGGTTTGTTATCAAATCTACTAGTAACATGAGTTTCCAAACAAGTAACTAAATTAATTCTTTCAAAAGATAGTTATGGTTTGGATTAAAGAGAGTTTGAGATTGTTTTCAAATAATGGAAGCATGTCAAGATTAGTTTCATTGATCTAGTTTCATACATATTCAATTAATCAAGTGATGAACATAGTAGATGATTTCTACAAATACATATCCTCTCAATCTTGTAGATTTCCCACCAAGATTGTGGATGTTATCATGTTAATCTTTGCATGATTCCTCACTACAACTATTGACATGATAATCATTAAGTTCAATATTTTGTAAACACTAACACACAAATCTATCCCTAGCATTTGTTCATTAGAGGATGAATATCCTAAGTCTACTTTGAAGTATTCTTTTCCAAGCAAAACTCAAAGCATAAAGATGAAGAACAAAGATATTCAACTATATTAATCATCAACCATGTTCATACACAAATGGATTAAAAGAAATACATACTATAAAGATCAACTACCTCTAATCTTGACACAAAAAGAGCTTAGCCACTCATTTCCATGGTTGCTTGCTCTCAAGATTGTTGGTAGAAATGATGAAAATCCAGGATTCAAGAAGAAAAGCTATGGTGTTCATTTTACAATTCTTTCCCCTAGATTTACAAAGATGAAAAGATAATTATGATGAAGTGTTGTTTCCTTCCTTTACAAGCCAAAAAGTCAGCTGGAAGTGATGGGTTGGTGGCCAAAAGGTGAAAGCATGGGTCTGTCCTTTTTCTGATTTTCGCAGACCGCGCTAAGCCCGGTTAATCGCGCTGAGCGCGCTCATGCTGGCACCGCGATGAGCGCGACCTGTAGCATGCTTCCTTCATCCAAAAATATCTTCAAAAAGAATCATCCCTAAAGCTCTTCAAGTGTCCTTGAATCCCAGCTTGGGAGAATTAGTCAATAAAATCCTACAATTGAAAGTAAAATAAGTTAAATAATATATTATGAACAAAAACTAAATAAAAACTTACTTAAACCAAAATACTAGAATAAATAATACTAATTAATTAAAAAGATATTGTTAAGGACCACAAAATCATGTACAAAATAGCTACAAAATAAGTAATACATTTCGACTTTAACCAGCAATATAAATGAAATTTTACCCTTTCAGATAATGTCTGCAACAACTCCGTTTTATTCTAGACAATACATATATTGCGCGTTTTCCCAATAATTTAGACCACAACGGACTAAATAGTGTTAAAAACAACCTATTGTTTTCCGAGAACCCACGAAGACCTCCAAACTACAACCAATTGTCTAGAACTTTTCCTTAAAATTATGCTGAGAATTCTAACCAATTAAAAATAATCGGAAAAAAATAAATGTTACAAACAATTGATTTGTCTTAGCCATTCTACAATTTTCCACAAATTTATAATCATATGTAACAAAAATTCACTGCCTAATCAAATTGTCCTTTGTCGATATGCGATTCATAAACAACCATTCGACAAAAATATTTATTTTAAGCACATGGTTTTCATAAAAATTAGGAATTATCTTAATTATTGATGGAACTTGTAATATGAAATTGATATTAAATAGTTTAAAGTTGATCATTTTTATTTATAACAATGATCAAAATTATATATATAAAAAATAATAATAGTTTAAAGAAAAATGATATTCTTACATTAAAGCCTACACCTACGCTATATTTTATTATTCATCAATAGAGTAAACAATAAAATATTATAATAATAAAAGAAATTTAAAAAATTATTTATTTTTTAAGTTAAAGAAATACATATATAAAAATTATGTGATTAACCAACTAACATTCTAAATATCATTAATAATTTTAATAATTAATAATTATGAAAATGATTAATGAAAGATTTCAGTTAATGATTAATGATTAATTTGAAAAAAAATATTTTAGTTAAAAAATAAAATAAAAACATAAAATTTTAGTATTCTTTATCAATAAAATTCTTAAAATTATTATTAAACTCTTATGCTATTATATTAATAAAATTATAAATAATTTAATTTTTATGATGGAATAATATTAGTAGAAAATATCTTACTATAATGATGAAATTGTAATAAGT